>OW052046.1:13104578-13543123 GCA_932526495.1 Bombylius major | reverse complement strand
CCTGAGTTAGAATGCCCATATACATACTACTTTCTTGTTACTGCATCGATTCACGGAACTTATTACTGGACACTGTCCACTCAACTACCACCTGAGCAGAATAGGGCTCAAAGAGGATGACAAATGCAGGTTCTGCAAAGAGGCCAAAGAGACCTCAAAACACATTCGTATCGGAAGGGGGGAGGGAAATCCCAACGATTTGGCCGCTAGAGGGCGTTGAAGTTTTTTTGCTCTTATTTCGCGATGTACCCTATAACATTTTACAGGGGCACTCAAGGGTCAATTTGTGTTGCCAAAATATAGAGGACCCTTTGCTTTTTGTAACAATATCTTATTTGTGCCTCTATTCTTAACTGAAAATTTTGACTTTGATGGCGTCTAACATTTAAACAGTTAAGAATAGAGGCACAAATAAGATATTGTTACAAAAAGCAAAGGGTCCTCTATATTTTGGCAACACAAATTGACCCTTGAGTGCCCCTGTAAAATGTTATAGGGTACATCGTGAAATAAAAGCAAAAAATACTTCAACGCCCTCTAGCGGCGAAACCGTTGGGATTCCCCTCCCCTCCGATACGATTTTTTGTTTGTCTCGATGAGACCTATCTATGATATCCTTTTGGTCGGTGATAACGGAAACACCCTGTATATTGTAAAATGTAAGTATATTTATACTATATTATACACTATTTTTTTTAACTATAACTGAAATAATTCACTAATTATCTACCTACATACGTTTAATGTGTATTGTGTACTCTATTGTACTCTTTTTTGGAATACGAAAAAGTTCTCTTTTTTTCGGACATTCCACACTTTTGTTCAAGTTCGACCTGGTCACCCTATGCGCATGCCAACGTAGTACAATACGAAACTTCATTTCTTTTGGTTCAAGCTATTACCTCGTATATGCGTAGCTTTAATTCGTATTAACTCACTCCGTCTTGACTAAATACGAATGCATAAACCAAATTTCAAAACGCATTAAAACTCTACGACGTTTTGAGTAAATACACTATTAAATCCGCATTTAATATTTCAATCCCAAGTAGCGTTTTTAGTTCCAGATACCTAAACTTAGTGATTGCCACCAAGTTTAGGTTAATGCCACGTTTTTGCCACTATTTTTGCCACTATATTGTTAATTGGCACTTCATAGATGCATTCGGAACGTATCTGACACGTATGTATGGGAACTATATAGATCCCAAGTTCAAAGTTCCAGTACAAGTTTTAAAATAGTATCAAAACCGTGGCAAAACCCTTTCGAAAATACTATACTTTATAGTTACTTTCTCTTGGGTTTGTAACGTTTTTGCCACTTTATTTTGCCACTAAAAAGTGGCAAAATTATGGTATTTTTCTTAAGTAACGGATACGTTTTAAATACCATTTTCGGAACTATAAAGTTTCTGATACTATACTGTAGGCACCCATTACTTTATAGTGGCAATGCATGAATCAGCCATTTTTATTATTAATAATTATGGAAGAATTTTTAAACAAAATTTAAAAATCTTTAAAACAACGCAAAAGTAGGTTTTTTAAGAAAATTTCTAATGAAAAACAAAATAATATGGAATATTTGAACAATTTAAAGCATAAAATCGAAAAAAATACAATTTTGTGAAAACCGCAAAATGCAATTTTTTAGAAAAAAATTCTATAATTTGTAATATTTTTAAAAGGCAGCTTATTTTTTCGAAGTACAATATTCATATTCACGATAAAATTTCATTCGCAAGAAGTTTTAATCATAGGGAAAATTGATTTTGATTTTTCAAAGTTCCATTAATAAAATATATTTAATTTATACTTTTAAAAATATCAAACGAAACTTGAATTAGTCATCATTTCTGAAATTTATGTTTGTATATATTGTTAAAGTAATTTTTATATAATTATTACAAACACAAAAACAACACAGTTTCAATTGTTTTTTAGTATTAGTGAGAAGGTATAGCATTCAAGTTCCAGTTACGAATTTGGGTGGTGTTTGCCACTATCTTGGAACGTTTTTGCCACGTGGCGACTATCGTCCCAATTTCGTGGCAGGCACGTAGCGATCCATTCCCCATTTTAGTGGAAAATACGTTCCTGCCACGTACCATAGACGTTCCCGTCTCTGGTGTTTGCCACTTTGTACGATTCTTTTTGGTGGCAGCCACGTGGCGGGATACCAAAATTGTTACTTGGGATGCGCATTTAAAGTGTGCATATACACTTTCTTCGTTTTAAGTAATTGTTCTTACACATGCAGGATGTTTAACGTTTTGAGCGGGACTGGGACGAGTATTTACCGTTTCTGCTCTTGTCGTTCCGTTCAGCAGTTCAGCAAAGCACTAAGCAAACCCCTGCCATGTTGAACTTTGGTATAGAGCTCCGTTTGACGATACAGTTGGTAACTGGCGATCCTCCAAACCCCGGAACGACTTCGGTTCCCGAATACGTCGCTCAACTTCAGGAACGTTTGCGTGTGGTGCACGAGTTCAATCGGGTCCAGTTAACCAACGCTAGTCGTAAAATGAAAGATCGGTACGATCTATCTGCCAAGGCTCAACCGTTCAATGTTGGAGATCGAGTTTGGTTGTATAATCCAAAGCGAAAGATAGGTCGATGTCCCAAACTCCAGACAAACTGTGATGGTCCATACGAAATTTTAGAGAAAATCACAGATGTCGTGTATCGTATTCGCAGTACCGTCACTAGTCGTAAATCCGTGGTGCATCGTGATCGATTAGCGCTTGTCAGAAACTAACACAATTAACCTTACTTTTTTAACACCAGATATTCTAATAACAGTTTTGAGTTATTTACAAAAGCTTCTTAGGAACAGCACGTCAACAGCCTGGTTCCATCGTTCCATTACACATAGCGAGACGACAAGAAGAGCATCAGGATGGTCGGTGGTAGCGTGCTCCTGTGAATGCTGTTGTGAAAAAGACGCTCAGTTCGCTATTTTTTTCCTTTTGTTTTCTCTTTTTTTTGTGTTTCCTTTTTTCTTTGTTCTTTCTCCCTTTTGCCTCTCTTTTTTTTTCTCTATTTCATTTCAACTACTACACTCAACAAATCAAACCAAAGTTTCTTTTATTTACAACAACATCCACCAAATCCAAAGCAATCAATATCGTCTTTTCAGGAAAACGCTCAAGAAAAATGTAACCCTGCTCTCGTTGCAATTACCAAACAAAGTCGGTAGTGTTGTAAGCAGTGTTCAAGAAAAAAACACGTCTGTTAAGTGCACAATTGTTATTTTTACAAGTTCATTGCGTTCCATGTCTCTATAATTTCTGAGAGAACAAGCGCAAGTGAAATTGAGTAAATTTGCAAAAGCAAATACTCACAAACAGGCTTAGCACCAATGACAACGTGTCAAAAGAACACCAGGCGTAAGGTTAAATAAAGGTTGAGAATGAATGCAACACAAATACTGACTAGAGATAGCTTTTGTTTGTTGTTATTATTAAGTTCGATGAGTATAAGATTAATGCTCAGTCGGAACTTTGAGCATTCTTCGCAGGGGGCAGTGTTACAAATCTGAAAAATAAAAAAGAACTTTATTAATGAATTTGAATAAAATTATTTTTAAAATAAAGTTACCTTAGAAAGCCGGATCAACACACCATCCAATCGTCTCCTAGTTTCCTGTAAAGATAAGAAAATTGAATAAAAAATTGAATCAACAAAAATTTATAAACTTAAAATGTAAATAAATGTTGTTGTTGGCTGTAAATAAAAGAAACTTCCAATTGAACACCAAATTTTTATAAATTGGTGCCTAAACCAGAAGTCCCTATTAAAATACAGCCGAATCCTGAAAAATAAATGAAATAAAGAATAAAAATAAATAAAATAAAAAGGGAAAAAGGACAACACAAGAAACAAACACTTGAGACAAAAACAACAAAGAACGCATAAAAAATTCTTTTTCACAACAACAAAAAACACTAACACCATACAAAAACAAAAAACACTATCACCATACAAAAACAAAAAAAAATCAATAATTTCCCGAATTTTCTTCCCCTGCGGACTGGAAATATAACAAAGAATTTCCCAAAGGAAATTCGCAAATTCGGAAAAAACCTATATAAACACATACGACAAAGTACCCACAGTTTTTAGTTCAAATTGATTTTTCAAAGTGTTCTTTTGAGTTTTTCCACATTTTTTTTTTGGTAAAATTTTTTCACAATAGTTTTTTTTAGTTCATTTTTTTTAACACAATCATTTTAAATTCACTTTTTAATACGCACTTTTTTGTACAATTTCCTTTTTTTTTTTACACACAAATTTGCACAGTAAGTTTTATTCCTCTTTCACATCACATGTACGTAAAAATTCTTTCTTTTCTGTTAAGCACTTTTCCGATTTCTTAAATTCACTTTCACTTTTTTAACTTACACTTAATTAACTAACATTTTAGTTCTTTCTTTTTTTTAATACTTCATTTTAAACTTTAAACTTAAACACATTTCTTTTAACACGTTTTCTTGTTACACATAACCTTTATTTTTCATCACAATAAACCCCCCAATTCTACATAAGAGTCTCTTATTTCTCTTACTTCTCTAAACTTTTTATCATAAGAGATTTATTAGCAGAAATTGGTATTCTACATAGCAGACGTGTGGTGATAATAATGTGTAAGAGACTAAGAGGTTTTGAATTCACCAAAATCAGCTGATTATCATGACATTTGTTTGAATTTGAATGTACGAGTTTATGCCTGATTCGCTTTTAATACGGGTTTTGGTTTACTCCAAATTTTATCTGCTATAAACTCGCTAATTCGGATTTTGGCTTAAGCCCAAATTATTGAAATGGTGAAAGTGAAGCTGTCACGTTCTTCTTCTTTTTTTTATGTGTAAGAAGAAGAATATGTATACTTTAAGTGTATAAAAGTATCAACGTTTGCATGTATTATTTTAATCCCAATTTACAGTTTATAGCGTACTCCCAATTTAATCCAAAATTCGGATTATTTTTGTTAAATAAAAATTTGAAATCATAGGTTACTAGATATTTTAAATGTTATTCATACAGCATAGTTTTTACTGATTTTTGATTAAACGGTTTTCAATTAACTTTAAACAGTATAACCAAAAATAGTATATAGGAAAAGATAAACATTTTCATATGTCGAAATGGAAGCAATTTTATTTTTGCCATTACCTGATATCAGGTGGCAACATGTTGAAAATTTTCATTAAACATTCTGCATACACTTCGCATCACTTGGATACATAATCAAAAATCTTTATCAACAATTTTCAAATTTTTGCAACACTTGATCATCGTCTATTAAATGGTAGCAGTGTAGGAATTTAGAAGAGACGGACAAAATTTTGAGGGGATAAGACAGCACAAAAAAAGGAAATGTTGCTTTAAATTGCTTTACATATAATACAAAGCTTCCCACATAAAAAAAAAGTCAACTTTTGAAGAAACGTTTTTGTTTTTGTACATATATTTCAATATTCGTCATTATATAATATATAATATATAATATACTGCTTCACACAACAGCAACATTTCCTTTTTTTGTGCTGTCTTATCCCCTCAAAATTTTGTCCGTCTCTTCTAAATTCCTACACTGCTACCATTTAAAAGACGATGATCAAGTGTTGCAAAAATTTGAAAATTGTTGATAAAGATTTTTGATTATGTATCCAAGTGATGCGAAGTGTATGCAGAATGTTTAATGAAAATTTTCAACATGTTGCCACCTGATATCAGGTAATGGCAAAAATAAAATTGCTTCCATTTCGACATATGAAAATGTTTATCTTTTCCTATATACTATTTTTGGTATAACTCAACTTTTAAATAATTTGTAAAAAAAGAAAAAGTGAAAGATTTACATTTTTATTCCCGCGTATTTAGAAAATATATAATATATATAATATAAAATATAATACTATATTCATTTAAAATTAATAATAGTATTTCTTCCATTTTATTTATTATTTTTATATTATTTTTATTTTATATTATTATTTTTATTTTCTTTTATTATTTTTTTTTTTAAATTTTTAATTTCTTCACTTTTTAAAAACTCCACTTCTACACAATAACAATAAGAGGACCTCACCAATGACCTGCTAAGTTAATAGACTTTCGAGGTTAGAAACGTCTCTTATCTTCTTATCCAGAATACCAAATTCTCTTAACTAAACTCACCACAATTTTTAAGAGATCAGCTGATTGGTGACATCTCTTACCTCTTACCTAGAATAGCAATTTCTGCTAAGTGTCTGCTAATTGCATTTAAGAGGCTAAGAGTCTCTTAGTCTCTTATGTAGAATTGGGGGGAAAAACTTTATCTCGGTCTATCACTACACTTTTTCTTTTCCTTTTCACTTTCCACTTTCTTTTCGCACATATTTTTTAAAACACTTAATTTTACTTTTTCTTTCACTTTTAACAATTTTGTAACAATAAAATTACCCGCGACGCGATTTTACTTAAAAATTCATTTCGCGAACAAATTAAATTTAAAAAAAAAAAAAACAAAAAACAAAAAACAAACGAACCCCCCAATTCTACATAAGAGACTAAGAGACTCTTAGCCTCTTAAATGCAATTAGCAGACACTTAGCAGAAATTGCTATTCTAGGTAAGAGGTAAGAGATGTCACCAATCAGCTGATCTCTTAAAAATTGTGGTGAGTTTAGTTAAGAGAATTTGGTATTCTGGATAAGAAGATAAGAGACGTTTCTAACCTCGAAAGTCTATTAACTTAGCAGGTCATTGGTGAGGTCCTCTTATTGTTATTGTGTAGAAGTGGAGTTTTTAAAAAGTGAAGAAATTAAAAATTAAAAAAAAAAAATTAATAAAAGAAAATAAAAATAATAATATAAAATAAAAATAATATAAAAATAATAAATAAAATGGAAGAAATACTATTATGAATTTTAAATGAATATAGTATTATATTTTATATTATATATATATTATATATTTTCTTAATACGCGGGAATAAAAATGTAAATCTTTCACTTTTTTTTTTTTTTACAAATTATTTAAAAGTTGAGTTATACTGTTTAAAGTTAATTAAAAACCGTTTAATCAAAAATCAGTAAAAACTATGCTATATGAATAACATTTAAAATATCTAGTAACCTATGATTTCAAATTTTTATTTAACAAAAAATAATCCGAATTTTGGATTAAATTGGGAGTACGCTATAAACTGTAAATTGGGATTAAAATAATACATGCAAACGTTGATACTTTTATACACTTAAAGTATACATATTCTTCTTCTTACACATAAAAAAAAGAAGAAGAACGTGACAGCTTCACTTTCACCATTTCAATAATTTGGGCTTAAGCCAAAATCCGAATTAGCAAGTTTATAGCAGATAAAATTGGGAGTAAACCAAAATCCGTATTAAAAGCGAATCAGGCATAAACTCGTACATTCAAATTCAAACAAATGTCATGATAATCAGCTGATTTTGGTGAATTTAAAACCTCTTAGTCTCTTACACATTATTATCACCACACGTCTGCTATGTAGAATACCAATTTCTGCTAATAAATCTCTTATGATAAAAAGTTTAGAGAAGTAAGAGAAATAAGAGACTCTTATGTAGAATTGGGGGGGAAATCTCCATTTCGTTTGTTTACATTTAACTCACCTAAATATAATTTGGTTAAATATCTGTCAAAACAACAAGTGTTGCCACAGTATCTGAATTAATAATTCACTTAAATTAAAATCTATTGGGGTTGCCAAATAGGTAAGAGCAGCCAAAATAGGCTTGTGTAAACAGATAGCAGTGAACAGCCAAATATTAAACTTCATTTTTTTTATAATTCGACTTTTCTTTTTTTTTTTCTTTTTTGGACCGTCCATCTACCAGTTTTAACCCTAAAATTGCGAATTAGTTTGTTTTTTCTCTTTCTTTTGGTATTCTGTTCGATTTAATATAAATTTTTTCCTTCTGTTGAAATTTGTTTTTTTTTTAGTTTACATCAACCATAGACCCATTTGTAGTTAGATCGCTCCCCTCGTTCAATTCTCTATTAGTGTAATAGGCTAAAAATAAAACATTTGTGCTAGATTTTTCTTTATTTTTATTTTACTATTTAAATTTCGGTTGTTTTATCATTTTGAATTAGGTTATTTTTTTTTTAGTAATAGACCCTAAATTTGTAAATTCTTTTTTTGTATAATAAATATCAGAACTTTTTATAAAATTGTAAAACCGTCTTTTATTTCATTATTTCCCATTTTTTCAGCCCTTGGCCCTTATTTTTTGTTACTTCTTTCTTCTCATCTTAAAATCCCTCTCGGACGCCTTATTTCTCTTCTTTTTACATTTTTTTTGAATCCATTTTATTTTTACTCTTCGCTCACAAAGGCCAATTTTGTAACATTGGTTGAGAACGCATAAACACCAATTAAAATGTATTATCTCAAAACGATGTTTAAAACGTTTTATCGTTAAAGGTTAAAAAACCTTTGTGCATAAACAAGGTATATAATATAGCCCATCCGTTCACTTAATTCAGCCCAGCGTTGCCGCATGACAAAAATTTTTCGTGTCACATTTTCTTTTTAATATTTTTACCTCTAAAAGTTAAAACAATTAAACCACAGAACATACAATAAACTAAAACACATTTATTTCCAGTCTTACAATTTAAAAATTAATTGAACACTTCATCCAAATCATATTATATAGTACATACCTACTAATAACAAATAAACAACAATAAAAAGAAATATTAAAAGAAATTTCCAAATTCTTTACAAATTACGTCTGAATAGTTCAAATAATAAAATAATGAAAAATAAATAAATTGCACTGCATTACATTTATTACAAAATTTAAATCCGTAAATCTGCAGGAGGAACAAAATTTTGGCATGTTTGAGTTTTTACTAATTCATTAAAGCACATCAAAGCATCAATTACTTTATACTACAAACGATTTTTACTGTCTGTTTTAATATTATTTAACCTAGAAAAAACTCTTTCTGCGGATGCACTTCCGTGTGGCAAACTAAGAAGTATTAACATAAATTCAGAAATATTCATAAACAATGGTTCGTTTAATACATTTTTCATTCCACTTAATTCTGTCCAAAATAAGTGATAGGAATCAATGTAAAAATAACGTGTTACAATAAATTTTTGCGTGTCTCGTGTGTCACTCAAACAAAAACGAGCCATAATGATTAATGACACGATGGTGCCACAACGGCAGCGCTGATTCAGCCGGTAAACTTACTGTGGATCAAAGTTTGATGTAAAATTTGGATCACCTGGATCAATTGTTGGAATAATTATAATCCTTTTGGACAAGCTTGTTCAAAACCAATTTTGTATTTACAATTATTTTATAGCGTCGTAGTTATTCAAAACAGGTATAGAATAGTAAACAATTTAATTTAAAATTATAAAATATACTGAAGAAATGTTTCTGCAAAAAGACTTTTCTTTTTTATATTTTCTGTTATCGGTTTTAAATTATATAATTGAATTGATATACATACTTTATGAACATACTTTTCTACATTAATTTTTTAATCTTATACGCAATTTCTCGCTCAATGTTAATAGTTTAAAATTTTCAACCTACCATTTCCCAGTCTATGCTCTTGAAGAACAGTGATTAACAATATCCATAAACGTTCTTTGACATCCTAATCTAACAGCCGGATTTTTATTAGGAAAACCTTTTAAAACTGAAGCAGCCTTAACACTCAAGGATCGTGGTATACGTATGGTTTTTTCCAATATAACTTGAAACAAATAGTCTTCCGTATTCTTGAAAAATAATTGATAAAGTTAGTATATTGAATGTTTAAATTAAAATAACTGAGATTTAATAACCGACAAATTGATTAAAATAACAATAATAGAAGGTAATTAGATATACTTAAATCTTTAATTTTTTAAATAAGTTGTTTTTATATCAATAATTTATTTCTACATAGTGTTTCAAAGTAGTTTTTTAAATAAAAACAAATTTAAATATAAATTATATTAAATAAAAATTTAAAAAAAAAAACTTTCATTGTTTTTGGTACCACATGGATTTAACATGTCTCTCTTGAATTTTAATATGAAAACTTACTTGATCAGGATTTTCAGATGCTCCAGCAATATCAAATGCACTTCTTCCAGGTAACATCTCATACAATAATACACCTAAAGCCCACCAATCAACAAAAAAACCATATCTTCACCTCTCAAAATTTCTGGAGCTATATACATACATACATATACATACATACATGCTTCAATGGAAACAGATTGAGAGAAGACGCTATTCCTACATTATTTTTACCGTATGTAACTAGAAAGGATATTTATTGCACAAAAATCGCAACTTGTAAAAAATAAAAATATACTTAAAAAATTAATATTTCAAATACAACATTTAAATGCAAATATAGAAGTGGTGAAATTATTTTTTAGATCAAGAATTTATTTTTTAATTAAAAATGAAAATAAAAACATATTAGATAATAGAAATCAAAATTAAAAAATCCCTAAAGTTATAACGTACATTGTGTTTTAATCTTGAGATATTCGAAATCCCTTTTAAAACTATCTGGCAATGCTGCTTGGAGCAATCATTTTTAAAGAACACTTCTTATACATATGTCATTCGATTCCACCATGCCTGTACATATGTGAAGTCAATTGTCATATTATAGCCAGTGATGCCAAATCAGCCTTTTTGCCGCTGTTTTTAGCGCTTTTTACTTTACCATAGCGCCTTGAAATTATTTTCGGCGCTGAAGCGCTGTTTTTTAGAATTAGTTGATCAAATTACATTACACAGACTTTATATGTCACGAAATTAGACAACATAAGAATATGCTGCAATTATTTTTATTTTTTAAATGTTCAGTCTATTCTGTTTGACCCTTATATTCTTTGCTTTTTTAAACCCATTTAGAGATGAAACATGAAATTTCAAAATACATAATAAAGGCTAACCAAGTACAGTACAGCTAAATAAGATTGGCAAATGGGAAGTATGCGCAGTAGGATCTGAGTTTCCCTTCCACTTAAATTTCACTGTGATGTAAGCATCACATTTTACAAAAATCCTTCTTGAAAAGAGAAATTCTCATTTTGTTACTTTAGTAGAAATTTATTATACACATACATATATTTTCATTTTCTTGTTCATAATAATTTCCTATTTTAAAAGGATACTTATCATCACTGATCACTCATATTGTTTTTGTTCTTCTGTATTTTCTTCACTTTCCTTTAAATATTTTTTCAGTAGTATGGCGTTCGTCATACAAACAACATCGGATGGAAAAATGTTGTTATTTTTTTCAGCTAAAAATAGGATATGCCTTGTGTGTGCGATAGATGATCGCTAGTCATTATACTTACTGAGTGAAAGATTTAATCTTTATTTTCTTTTGCTGTTTTCTTCAAAAAAGGGGAAATGAAAGGATATTTTTAATATTTTTAAAATTTCTCCCCACCTGCGCGACTTTTTGCCAATCTTATTTAGCTGTACTGTATGTCTAATTTGGTTTTGTCAAGAATACGGTCGAGGGGAAGAAGCGTTTAAAACTACTCAATTGCATTGTTTTTTGCTTATTGTTTTTTTTTAATACACATATTGTTTTATTGTTATGTTTTTTTGGGATTAGTAGATTTAGATTTCTTAGCTTTCAGCGCCCAAGACGGGTCTGTCGCTGATTTCAGCGCTTATCCTCATCCAAAATTTGGCAACACTGTAGGCAATACAATAGGAATTTTTTGAGCTTGAATCAGTGCTGTCGTTCCAATAATTCTTAGAGTAGTATAACTAAGTTCAAAAGAGTAGTATTTTGTAGAAAAAAGTAGTAACAGTAATCAGGGTAACCATTCACAGAAAGTATTATAAGCCAAATTTTACAATAGGACCCAAATCTTTCAATATCAGGGGTTGATAAATAAAATGTCTAGGTACGTATTTCAAATAAATTTTTATAATTTTTATAATAAATAATGACATGATACTACTTTTTTTTGTTCCAACTATTTATTTAAAACAGAAATTAAAAATTAACAAAAACCAACAAAAAAAAAACTAAATTTAAATATAAAATATTGCTTTGAAATAATATAGTGTATTTTCAAAAATGCATCGCTGCTTTGGTGATGCAATGCTGATGCTTGTCACAAATTCAAAAATGCAACTTAACTTTTATGATGCGTTTTCACATATTCAAAAAAGCATCAAGTATTCAAAATTCTTTGTAATATTCAGCGGTCCTGTAATAGCATTGCAACGCCAACTTAACACATTGCATTGTCATAGCAACAAAGTAGTGTTTACGCATCACGAACAGAAGACCATTAGCACCACCAAAGCAGCGATGCATTTTTGAAGAAGCACATAATCAAAATTCTTCGATTTAAAAAATTCTAAATTATATAAACAAAAGATATTTAAAATTAAATATGTAACACAAAAAAAATCTGTCGATTTATATACATATAAATATGATAAATAATTAAGTATTATATCTCTTTAATGTATTTTTGGACGGTACCCAGTCAGCTGCATCAGTTTTATTCAGAAGCTCGAAGCTCCCTTACAGCCATTATCGCATTAACTCTACCGTACAAAGGCTAATCGCGTCATTGACATTTTCACTCATTTTGAGTTAGATATATTTATGATATAATATCTGCCGTACAAAGGACAATCGCGTCAATTACATTTTTACTCATTTTGAGTTAAATATATTTATGATATAATATATAGTTATATATATTATGAACTGAAGGAAAAATTCTCTATTAAAAAATATGTCTATATATTATATATTATATATATAATTTAATTTTTTCACTAGTTCATATGTATAACTATATATTATATCATAAATATATCTAAGTCAAAATGAGTGAAAATGTAATTGACGCGATTGTCCTTTGTACGGTAGATATAGTTATATATATGAACTAGTGGAAAAATTAAATTATATATATAATATATAATATATAGACATATTTTTTAATAGAGAATTTTTCCTTTAGTTCATATATATAACTATATATCTGCCGTACAAAGGACAATCGCGTCAATTACATTTTCACTCATTTTGAGTTAAATATATTTATGATATAATATATAGTTATATATATGAACTGAAGGAAAAATTCTCTATTAAAAAATATGTCTATATATTATATATTATATATATAATTTAATTTGTTCACTAGTTCATATGTATAACTATATATTATATCATAAATATATCTAAGTCAAAATGAGTGAAAATGTAATTGACGCGATTGTCCTTTGTACGGTAGATATTATATCATAAATATATCTAACTCAAAATGAGTGAAAATGTAAATGACGCGATTAGCCTTTGTACGGCAGAACTGTACTTGTATGTAAACAGTTTCGTTTTCTGTCTTTAATTAACGCAAGTTGAAAAAATTCCCTCTCAGCCGCTGCGCTACTAAATTTGGCATTATAACAAAAAGTTGTGTGGCACTTTTCGGCTAGATAAGCAGGATTTCTCTTCAAAATTTGTTCACATAATGTTAAGTAATATTTCCTGCAACACATTTTTTTTCGTATTTTAAAATTAGTACTACCAGGAGATCTTAAATTATATATCACAGTCACAGGCACAAGTATTGAAAATATACCATATCGTAGGAATTTTGTAAAAATTAACAAACGAAGTACAAAACTGTGATTTTTTAAATAATTTATCAACTTTGTTATCAGTGCTGCCGAAAAACAAAATTGGATGGAGCCAGATTTAAAAGTCGATCCACACTATTATCGTCACACATACAAGATAGTTAACAATTATAGTCAATGCGTCAACAACAACAAAAAAATCTCATGTGAGTCTGTTATATCGCGTACACATTTGTTATCGTAAAATTCTTGATTTTTCACAAAGATTTATTTTAAAAGTGTCAAAAATTCAGTTAATTTGATTAAAAAATGAATTACTGTGACAAAGTTTTACTCTTGAGTGCTTCAGATATGTTACTTATATCAATTACTGTTGAAAAAAAGAAAAAATATATTAAAGCGAAAGCGCATTTGGAGCCATAAGTGGCTTTTGCGAAGAAATGCTGAAGGAAGACGAGCAGCAGCCCTTCTTTTTAAAAAAAATAAGACTCATTTCTTTTCAAAAATTATTGCAGAATGTCGTTTGAGCTCCTCAACATTTTATTACAAAAAATTGGACCGAAAATCAAATATGAAAACACTCATTTAACCTCAATTTTATTTCTTTCTTAAGATTGAATCATACCAAAATTACTTTCGAGCGATAATGGTTTGACTTGTTAACGAACTCATATGAGTACTCATTAACGTAATTTGTGTGAGTACACATCATAAAAGTTACTCATTAGCGAACTTATTAACCGTCTCGTGTGTTGTGACGATTATAGTGTGGATCGACTTTAAGAATGAAAGGGGCTAAAAAGGGCTGAATATTAAATACTCATCTTTTTTATGCTTTAATAAACAAAACAAATTCATTTTATTCAATAAAAAAACAAAAACTTGCATAAAAACAATATAATTATTCATTAATTAAGTAACTCAATAATTTGTGCATTTTAATTACTATGTATATTTATATATTCAGTCAAAAATTTCATAGCTCTCATATAATTTATCTTCATTTTCATTAAAATCTGAATTCTGTGAATGTGAATCCAGATAAGTTTTTTCGATGAGTTCTTCAGGTAGTTCATAGTTAAAGCAGCATTTTTGTTTTCGTCGCAAAGTTGATCGCACGAATAAAATAGCATTAGTTTAGTAGTATCTGATTTAAGCCAGTTTATGATTTTTAAACTTTAGAAATATTGACGAGTAAAAAATAGTAGATCGATACGGTATATTAAAGACTAGTAATTGTTATAACATTTTGAAGAAATTTAAAATTTGAAAAAAATAGTAGTATAAAATTGAAAGGAGTAGTATAGTAGTATGACAACTCAAATAGTAGCATGGTGGGAAGATATATAAGGTGAGCTCTTAACAAATGAGAACTTTGTAGTGACGTCACAGTTAGTACTAGACAGAAAAGCTTTATATTGTAATAATTTGATAAAATTATACGAATTGTTATGATTTCAAGTTATAAACTTTTTTATTTTCTTATTTTTCAAAAACTAATTAATATGCATACTTCTGTTCTGTTTCTTCTTTAAGTAAGAAATAAATTCTACTCCTAAATTTAAAATTGTTTCAATAAATTTTTCAAACTGTTTGTTTTCCTATAACGTGTGTTTGTTCTGATAATTTATTCTTCATGTTTTTAAGTTCTTGTTTTAAATCACAAATTTCTAACTGAGCCCTGCAATCTAAATTATCTCTGTCGTATATATGTAAGCAAAAATAGTACACATTATTATAAAGTTAAATTGTATAATAAAACAACAAAAATACCCTATCCCTCGGTTTACACGGTACTCGATATACACGGTTTCATTTTAACACGGTTTTAAAAAAAATTTTTTTTAGTTTTATTTTGATTGTTTTGCATTATATTATATATGAATAGAAGGAGTATCGTAATTATGAACGAACCCTTTTAAAAATCGATTAAAAATAATTTAACTCACCCTTTTTACAAACTTGAAGAGCAAACGTCAAAGTGAATGTTATTTGTTTTTTGGTTGGAATTAAGTGAATGCATATTAACAACAGGTAAAAAGGCAGTTTTTTATTTTAATATTTTATTTGGTAATATTATTTTAATTTTATTATAGCTTTATAATGTCAACAAAAAGAAAAGAGTTTCAAAGAAAAACAATTTCTATGGATAAAAAAAAAAGGTTTATGTTTCCCATTTTCAAAAATAAATTGAAAAAGTATGAGAAATAAAGCGCATTTAAAAATTAATGGACCAATCCTCTTCTTTTATATGTACTCCTTATCTCATTTTACACGGTTACAACGAACATATCCTCGACTTTTTTTTACATTCTTTAGATCGATTTACACGGTTTACAATTTAGTTGAACATATCCTCTTATTTTGTATGAATTCTGTGTCTCGCTCTACACGGTTTCAGTTTCCACGATTTTTCCAGGAACGTATCTACCGTGTAAATCGAGGGATGGGTGTATACGCACTCTTTTTGAATTCCAATATTAATGCCAGATGTTGATAGTTCCAAATCTTCAGGACTTTTTTTTTCACAATTTTTATAACTAAAATGTGCGTTAGATACATGAAAACTGTATAAGTCGTGGCACTTTTTTTTTCATCCGTTTAGTCCTTCCGCTAATTGTAGGATCAGGCTGTGGCGAAAATTTATCTGGCACTGGATGAGGACAACAACTTTTTTTTTTCAATACCAGTACTGTCTATATTTTAATATATAATTTTCTTCTGAAAAATGAACAGAACACACTTTGGCGCTCAAATTTGAATTCTTCATCGCATTTTCAAATCCATTGTTTATTTAATTCTACACCACACTTGATGGAAACTATTGAAATTAAATATTTTTTTACTGATATTTAAAGATTTATTATTGCGCCTGTAATGGAAAACACTATTCATTTTGTAAAATTATGTAATAAATATATTATTATTATATAATTTTACGGAATTAAATATGTTCATATTTTACCTTTTTTTCGAATTATTTCTACAACCACTAACACTACACCAAACCATATTTTTTAATATTACAAAAATTTAATAATATTAAAACAAATGGAAATCCCTAACATGGTACAAACGTCTACGTTACAAACTTTCAAAATGGCGATTCAAGAAGAAGATAAGAGCTCACCTCATAATCAGTGATGCATCCTTTACTTCATTTGTAGTAGATTTACTACATTTTCCCCTCATAAAAAATCTACTTCGCACTTAATTAAATCTACTTCACTTTAAGTGTTATAGGAAATGAACTATATTACAATACAATACAACCAACCTGTCGGCTTCGGATATTGTCATATCATGTCCATTGTTCTTTTGACTTTTCTTGTGCATTGTGTTTGTGGTATGTGGTATAATTAAATATGTGGTCATGTGGATATGATATGCCTTTATTCCATTACAATTTAATTTCTGGCACTACCGTCCATGATTGAAGTATCATTGTCAAATAAAATGGAAGAATTGAGAAAGCGTAAAGTCAACTTTTTAAAATTAAAAAAAAAATAATAAATGTTTTTTTAGTGTAAATTTCCTTTTTTGTTTCATTTATGAAAAATTGAATAAAGGTTTTAGTTTATTTTGAATTACAAAGCTGTTTTGTTCAACTGCTTTGAGTTTGCAAAATTTTACTACATTTTTCGTTGATTTACTACATATTTTTGGACCAATCTACTACGGCACAGACCGACTTTGGATGCATCACTGCTCATAATCATAAATCTTTCCACCATGAATGTCATGATTCATGATTTCATGAATAGTAGTAAAAAACTACTATAGTAGTATGAACGACAGCACTGGCTTGAATATATAGTTTAGGGATGTCAATGCTTATCAAACATCGATTATTTTGGACACGATTACATCGTACTTTAAAAAACATCGATGATCGAAAAAAGCGATGATATTTAAAGCGATTAATCGATTAATCGTTCATTGAAATTACTACATCATAATTTGTCTTCTTTTTATATTATATTTTTATTTAATCAAGTTGGAAACTTTATTAATTCCTTAATTGAGGGGTTCTATGTAATCATCTCAATTTTTAGAGTCCTTGCTCAAAATCGGTAAAACAAAATATCCTTTTTTTTAAAAAAAAAACAAAACTGGCGGTATGTTGCAAATGTATTCCTATACTATACATTTTTTATGAAAATTTTAAATTTTGTTTCTTCAAAAAGCTATATTTCTACATTCCGTGGACCAAAAACCGTAGTTGTTTGACTGTACTTTTCAACATAAATTGCAAAACAATGTAAAGTATAGAGGCGTGAAATTTTCATACATTTACAAGTTCAAATATGAATTTGATTTAAAATATAACTTCAAAGATCTGTATTTTGTATCCTATGTAGGCATAGAGTATACTGAAAACTACTCTTTCCATACGAAAACACCGGTCCCGAAAAAAAAAGCACAAACACAACAATTAACAAACAAACTACAAAGACACAAAATGGTTGATTTAATCGACCTACATACTGTAAAAGAAAAGCCATCTGTCGTTACAACACTATAATTCACTCACATAAGGCACAGGTCGAAGAACAAACGCGCAAAACAAAGAACAACAAAAAAAACTCTTCTTTCTTCTTCAGTTTTGAATTTTCAACAATCTTTCTTTTCAAAATTCTGACAGCTTATGCAAGAGTAAATGATAAGAAAATAAATCGATATTTTCTCTAAAAATAAATCGATAATCGCTCAAAATTCGATGTTCGATTTTCAAGAACATCGAATGAAATAAGAACGATTTAATCGATTAAATCGATGATCGATCATCGTTTGACATCCCTAATATAGTTATTTTATACTATATATGAGCCAGAATACATTGGTTGTAATGCGCTAGTTGTAACAATTTTTTTCCTACTTGGTATAATAAGAATAGTCTAAAATAATTTTAGCTGACGGTTGTAATACACTCACGCTCGTTACAACTTGGTCGTGCCACCATCAGGTCTATTTTCAGGAGTTGTTAAAACCGGTTATAAACTCGTTTGCGACGGTGGCAGCAGTCCAAGTCTATTCTCAGCCTATGTAGGTAGTTATTAGTTAGTTTAAGTTTAGTAGTTTAGTTAATAGTTTTAGGTTTTAGTTAGTGATGGGAACTATCGAATATTTTTGACTATCGAATAAATGAATAATGAATAGTTTTAACTATCGAATAAACGAATAACGAATAGTTTAAACTATCGAATATATCGAATATATTCATTCTTTATTTTTAGAGTCGTCATTGTAATTTTATATAGAGTCTTAAGTATTTGAAAAAAGAAAAAAAACGTAACAATATATGACAAAACCATCTTTAAAAACTTAACATAACAGAACAAAACGAAAATAAAAAGAATATTGATTTGCGGAAATTTTTCAACTTATTCTACATTATTATTCAAAAACAAAAGTTCATAATTTGTGGGACCTGAAAGGAGGTTTCGTCTACTAGAAACCAGTTGCCCGGCTTTGGAGAACAATCTTCATGATGATACAGATATTGCTGTAACACATGCACATTTTAAATGCAATTTCTACAATATAGGAAAAATATTTTTATTATGCTGCCAAAAATCTAAGGGATTTTCTCTTCTTTGAATATATTTGAGACTTAAATAGCGTTTTAATTCCACATCGGCCGAAACGAAATTAGAGTGTTATTCTGGATTTTTTTTTCAATTTATTGTCAAAAAAATTCCAAATACCATTAGAATTAACCTTTTCAGTTTCTAATTCTTTTCGGTGATTTTCTTCACCAATATTTATCGTTACCATGCATGTTTAAATTGAAAATAACGATACCATTTTTTCGAAAATCCATTCTTGTGCTTTTTTTGCATTAGCTTAAAGTCCAAATGCAGCTTTTTTTAAGCGAGAGTCGAGTAAAGTGGCATTTGCATATACCTTGTCTGTTTCTAATAAGCTGAGCCGTTTGTTAATTAAGTTAAAGACGGAAACACAATGTGTAGCTGTAGTATGTAGTTCATGTAGTACTACAAGCTGTCAAAAGTATAACAGTAGTGTGTAGCTGTAGTTAGATGAAGCGGAAAGGAGAAATTTTTCTACTTAATACTACAACCTCACGCCACAGCTACACATTGTGTTTCCGTCTTTATTAAAGTTAACTTTGTTACGAAAGTTAAAGAAAGCAAAATATGAAAGAAAATGTAACTTTATGTCAATTATTTGTTGCGTTTTATTCGTTCATAAATATTCGAATATTTATCAATCATTCGAATACATCGAATAGTACCAATATAGATATTCGAATGAATATTTTTGAGCTGACTATTCGAACTATTCGATAGTACTATTCGATAGTTCCCATCACTAGTTTTAGTTAGTTTTTGTTAGTTAATTTAGTTAGTTTAGTTGAGTCTGAGTGTAGTCATAGTAAAGTCCAAAGTGGTGGTTGTTTACTTCAGTTTTTAGTTTTACTTCTTGTTTAGGCGGTAATTATTTTATTATTTATTATTCGTTCACTATTATTTTATTTGTTTTTTTTTGTCGTATTTGTGAATCAGGAATGTATATCACAAGATCAATTTGATTAAATAAGATTTGTTTAAATTTTAATTGAGCATTATATAAATACACACACAAACATACATTTATGCATGCATGCATATGTAGATATAAATATGTGTATACATATTTTTTGTTTTCTTGAATTTAATAATTACATTACACTAATAATATTTTAAATTAAATAAATAAAGAAGTAAAGGAAAAGGAATATTTTTAAAAGTCTACATGAGTGAATTTTTAAACATAAATTAAAAATAAATAAATATTGAAAAAGACATGTGGTTGTTTAAAAAAATTAGAAAATAGAAAAAAAATTTGTAGTGTGAAATATATCGTAGGTTTTTAATATTCATTGGAATTAAAATAAATAAAAAATATTTGTGGTATGCCGTGGTGTGTTATCATGTTACGTGATCATAATATGTATAAGATTATTTTAACATAGGTATACCTACTTTTTTATAATGTCCACAACCTAAAGTAGTATTGGATTACATTATTACTTTTTTATTCATCTTTATATGTTTATTGGAAAAGAAAAAAAACAAAAGAATAATTTACCATCGAAATTATCATCTTTAAATTGTGTATTTTCAATATCACCATCTTAAGTAGTATTTTGCATAATATGTATATGAAAGCCAAACATAAGGCCAACGAAAAAACCCGGGGATAGGATAGAATACCAATGTATGTACATATGTAATAAGTATTATATACGTGATATTTTAGTTTAGGTGCATATAAGTTGTATGTATATATTGAATATTCACATACATATACATATATCATCGCAGCGGCTGAATATTTAAGCGCTTCATAGTTTTTTAAGAGCTCTTTTGAAGCATCTTATTATTTTTGTACCAGAGTATAATGAATACTTACATAGTAGGATCACTGAGAGCCGTATTTTTTTTTTTTATTTAGGTATAAATTTTTCTCTGAAAACAAAAACAAAATCCCATATGTCTGAAGGAGGTAAAAATAATGCGTATTTCTTTAATGGAAAATTTCCATATATATGAGCGAAAGCACAATATGATTATTCATACTAATCCCTCTCCAACATAGTTTTTTATAAACGCATTTTTCAAATTACTTACCTAAATATGCATTAGGGTTCGTTTTTTTTTTTTTAAGTAAGCTAAAAACATATAAGATATATGTATAAGAAACGCATACAAGCATAGCATATACAGGGTGTCCCGTTTGGTTTGCTTAACCTTGATACCAGTGATAGGTCTCCTCAAGCCAAACAAAAAATCGTATCGTAAGGGGGGGGGGGGAAATCCCAACGGTTTCGCCGCTAGAGGGCGTTGAAGTTTTTTTGCTCTTATTTCACGATGTACCCTATGACTTTTTACAGGGGCACTCAAGGGTCACTTTGTGTTAAGAAAAAATGTAAAGGACCCTTTGCCCTTTTCAACAATACCCTACTTGTTCCTCTCCTTCTAACTGTTAAAAAGTTACACGCATTCAAAATCAAAATTTTGTGAATTTTTCCCAAATTTTTGTGTTTAACCCTGTCTTTCTCAAAAAAGGCTTAAATTAACCCCAAGTTTTTATTGCAGAAAAAGAATGCTCAATTGATTCTGCATCGATTTGCTATCTCCATTTTTTTCAAAAAATTCATAGTTTTCGAGATATTAAGGAAGACTTTTTGAAAAAATTGAAAAAATAAGTCTGAAATTCATGTGATTATTGGACACGTGTTTTTATTGTAGTGTAAATTAAAAATAGGTGCTCGGAATGTAATTTTCAAATGCAAATATCTCGTATTTACTCTACTGTACGTGTGTGTTACTTTACTCCTTTGTTTATTTTACATATAAAGCATAGTATAATCAAAATAATATGAGTTGGCGAATCTCGCGCATGTCTTACATGTGTTAGTGATCTTCTTGTGTATACATATACTAAGGAAGAAACCTCTTAGAATTCACAACAACAAAAATGCATGTGTGTAAGTATCTTTTCTTCTGCGCATAGTTTTCTAGTATAATACGATTTGGCAACTTTTTTAAATCGAGCTATAAGTACTCAGATCAACCTGAATTCAGTTTCCTTTTCAAAATATATGTAAAAAAAAGGTGACTGAAAATATTCCGTTCCCTTTTTGTTTTGCAGTACTGAGTTCGAGACGGAAAATAAGTTTAAATTGTCTTTGCAAAAATTTCTAAGACTTTTCAAGAGGTGGCGCTGACGATCACTATCCACTAATTTTCCGCAACCATTGAAACAAAATAAATGTACAGATATTTATTCCGTTCAAGCGATGTGGTAAATTTGACAGTTTTTGTCAACAAAAATTTGAAAAACAACACCTGCTTCATTTTTTATGGATGCTTTTTTAATTTTAAAATTTAAATTAAAAAAAAAATGTTTAATTTACATTTCTCCAAATATTTCTACGTCACTCTACACAAAGTTTTTCCGTGTAGAAATAAATACATAGTAAAAATAAGAAACTGAATTCAGTACTTCGGTAATTGATTTTTTTTATTACGCACACGCTAAAAGATTACGAAATAGTCTCATTCCTTTGTGAAAGTGATACAGTTGAGTTTATTAAAATAAAGTGTAATAAATAAATATGTACATATATAAATATGTACATATATAAATATGTATATATATATATATATGTATATATGTATGTATAATATATAAAAGTAAAAAAATAGAAAAAGTGAATTGAAAATACATATTTGTGGTAGGATAATTTAACATTTTTATAAAAATTATAGCTATAAATAAATAAATTTATAATCATTTGTATTTTGATTATACATATTATGTAGATGCAGTAAAAAATGAGCAAATTTGATACCTAGACTTTGAAAAATCAATATAAGTTGGTCTACGTGCTGCAAAGAATTGTTTTTATAAAAAAAACATTTTTACAATTACAATAAATCCAGTAATTTTTAATTAAGTAATTAATGTATGTTTTAAGTTATGAATTTATTAGTGAATTTTTTTTATAAAAGTTGAAAAAATAAAGAATAAAAATTAATGAATCATATATATTAAGAAATTGAAAAATAAATGTTGATTTTGAAAATAATTAAAATCATTTTATTAAATAAAAACACTACAGAAATTTCAGAAAAGCTTTAAAAGCTTTAAAAGCTTTTAAAAATGTGAAGTGCTTCTAAAGCGCTTTCACTTGAACGAACATGAATCGCGCTTTTAAAGCGCTTCAATAAGAGCAGAAATGAAGCGCTTACGCCTCCGGACATGTACGGCCATACTCACCATGACCATATAACTTTATGATCGTCAAAACTCTATTCACCGCACTATTTTATTACCGTGAATCGTGATAATCAAGTTATGACTAGTTTAATACCGTCATAATATTCTTTACAACTTATTACCTGTTGATGAATATGGCTGGTAGTGTTAAAAAAGTAATGAAGCAGGTAACAGAGAGTAAGCACTTACTGCTTCAAAAGAAGATTTTCATTTGTCGCTGGGATATTTCACAAAATACATGCAAATATTTATACATATACTTACCTACTCTATTATAATATTGTTTAATTTTCTTCATATCACATATAATACCTATGTACATATGTATACATTCTTTTTGAGAAAGCAAAAAAACCTTAATCAAATGTGGTCTTATTGGATTTCAAGATTAAATTAACATTTATTTTTTTGTTTTGGATTGAAGGTTTTTTTATAGCGACATTCAGTGTATGTATGTACTATGTACTGTACATAAATAGGTACCTAAACTACATATATTTAATAAATATTTACGACTATAATCGAAGAAAAATATTGAAAATACTTACTTGTTTTCTACTAAGCATTTGTTAAGTAATTTTTTGTAATGATTATTCAATTTCGAAAAATAATATACTTAAAATTACTATGATAAATAGTTAATGAGAAAATATTGCATTTTTGAAATCTGTATTATATGAAAATAAAAATATTTCATACACGAAGCATATTTTTTACATCCTCTACATTCTACTAATTCATTTAATATAGGTAATACATATTATATGTAATATACATACATATATTATAATGTATGATATAACATTGTGTTTATGATTTCAAATAATTATTCTTAATTTAAAACTTCTCATTTTTGTATCTTTACTTTTTTAAACCTAACCAATAATTCAGTCTCCATAGTATACTCACTATAAAATCTAATCAAATGTTGACCCTCTCATTTCGCGAAGCACCTATCTAAATATTTGAAAAATCATGTGCTATAATAATGGTAGAAGCTTTATCTTAAGAAATTTTTAAAAAATTTCAAAAAAAATTTTTTAAGGTAATTCTGCATATGTTCTCTCTGAATATGTTTCGAATGTATTCATAGTAGATATTTTGAATATGTGAAAATGTTATATTGAAAATTCCTTACTTATAAATGAAATAAATGGAGAAACATATAATAGACATTTATGCTTATATTGAATTTAAATAACATATGTATATGTACATGTATGTATTGCTTAAATTCAATTTATTTAGTAAAATTGGCTATTATACTTATCTCTGTAACCCATTTAATTAATTTATTGATGAAAGTCATACATTATGGACATATAAGCATGATCATATGTATATATCTGTCGGTACTTTGCGAGATCAAAGAAAAGCATCAGAATAAAAGAAAAAGTGTTTTAAAAGAATACATAGGGTATACATTCCTATAGTATAAATAAAATATGTTTAGAGTACATTTTTGATGCATGGATAACAGTGTTGTCATTTTACTGCAATTGCAGTAGATCTACTGCACTTTTAACGAAAAATGTGCCTACTGCGCAGTAAAACTTATCTGACTTAATTATTAGTTACAGTTTTGTTTCCTGTACTTTTTATACATAATACGTTATTCTTACTTTATAATATAAAAATGCAATTCAAGTACTTTTTGTCTGTGGAAATTTATTTTTGTGGGAAACTTTTTCTTTTGGAAAATTTGCAAGTTATGCGGTCACGTTGAAATAAACAAATTTTGCGTGTGACTTACAGACGCGTTTGTTACTTATGTTTGAACAAGATATTATAAGGCTGTGTCGCACTAATTTTAATCAAATTAGAACCAGTATTTCATAAAACAGTTCAGAAATAAAGATGATTCAGGCGTGAATAAAAAAGGCCATAGCAGAGAAAACAAAGTTTGTAAAAAAAAAAAAGAGACTTTTTGTGTATTTTATCTTAAAAATTTGGTCCTAGTGAACTGATTAAATTTTTACAAAAAATTGCACTTTTTACTTATAGACCCCATAAGTCATTACGCATTGTTTATATTAATAGGCCCCATACATTCATGTGATTGCGCATGCTGACTGACAGTGTATGGTGTTGGATTAAAAGTACATACATGTATATGTACATGCTGATTGTGTGATTTCAAAAATTTTTGATATTTTTTGTTTGCGGATGCATGTCTAATAAATGCTGTGAATTTGTAATGAAATTGTAAGGTCTGGTAACTACCTACTTATTTCAACAATTTTTGAAGTAAATTTATTCAATAATTTTAGAAAAATAAATGGATGAATTCTGGAAAAATTATCAAAATCAGATATTAATATATTTCAACGCTTTTAAATGTCCAAAGCTACTTCGTTTTTTAAACCATTCCTTTATCCACATTGTTCTATTTTTTTTTTCTAGTTCTTTTCTTTTTGATTGCAATTGTCACTGATAACAAATGAAGAATGCGCAATATGCATATGCAGTATATTGAAACACCACTGTTGCACAAACTTATTTTTAAAAATAGAAGTCAATATTGTGCTTATGGAGGCAGTACCCGATGTGTTTCTAATAATTTGACATATATTTGTTTGTATGAAATTCTAAAAAATATCTGCGACTTCGAAAACGTCAGATGATCGTCAATTGATGAAATTCAGCAATACAACGTTTTAAGCTGAATATCGTCAATTGACCATCATTTGACGATCTCGAAGTCGCACTATATCTCTGTCAACGCTGAAAAAAGTACTTTTTAAACATATTATTACAGTATGTTTCAAATTGTGCAGAGATTATTTTACCTTTTTTTTTTCAAAAATAATTCTAAAAAGGAAGTTTTTGTATTAATTTCACATTCTTATAAATTTATAGTTACACAATAAAACTAGTTTTGAAAAAAAAAATTGTTTTTCTTTCATAATTTTCACAATTATTTACAGATCACTATTTTAAATTTAAATACTTTAATAGGTTTTTCTTCAATAGACAGTACAAAACTTTATTCATTTACTATTCAGTTCCTTTTATTAGATTCCGATGAAATAAATATGGCGAATGACACTTGTTACTGAGATTGCCTTGTACATATGCCGTGGTCGCCATATTTCGTATATATGAAAAATGAAAAAAATGAGATCGATGAATGTTGATGATTTGATTCGTGTCAACGAAAAGGTGATTAAAAAAATGATAATCCAAGATTGCTGTGACCATGGCTTTATGTTCGATAATTGTTTTAAATTTCTAAGAACAAATCATCCTGTTCTTTTTTTTTTTTAATTTTTTTGTTATTCTGGCAAAAGAAATACATTCTCCCTTGAGTAGTTTAAAATGCTATTTCCTCACCACTGTATTCTTGACTTGACATTTTTACTTTTTCACAGGTATTCTTTCTTTCTTCTCAATTCATTGTTCATACTCGTACACAAATTTTTCAATGACTTTGAATTTTAAATCCTTATGAATCTGGTTTTTGTTTATATGTGTTAATATCTTTACCTCGTTAAACAGAAATCAGTTTGGTTTAAAAAATGGAGAAAGATAAGGAAACGGAACTACTCCCCTGGCCAACGAACTTCGAGAATACTGTCGTTAAGAAGAAATACCTATGCAAAAAGATGGATTGAATGTTGTCTATCACATCGCGTGATGAAGACAACTGAACTATTCAGTTTTCGCCATTTGTTTCTATAAAAAATAAAAAACCGAAGTATCATTTCATAAAAAACACTAATTTATGATAATATGATATTCAGTATTTTTAATTTATTTTAAAATTCCATTTACTATTTTTAAAATCGTAGTTATACGTAATAGGTTATCTTATATATTATTTTTAATAAAGATTTTATTTGATGTTTTATATATGGGTGAATATTCGGAAAGAGTGAAATCTGTGGTCTCCGAAGTATAAAAAGTTAAATTTACATACAATATGAAATAAGTTACTTTGAAAAGTAAGAAAAGTTTATATTTTATTCGGTTCAACAGATATTTTTAACTTATTTTTGGAATTTATTTGAAAAAAATGATCTAGAACATGTGTTTTGTCATTCCCCTGGTATGTCTCCTACAACATGTTACTACACTATTTCAAATTTTTTGTATTTTAAGAGTTAAATATGATTATTCTCAAATATGTATTCAATATTAAAGCAACAATAGAACGTAAAAAACAGCATTCTTAATTCTTATAAAAATTCTGGATGAATTCAGGAGATTTCAAAGTGTGTCTCCGGGTTAAATGGTCATTTCCCTGTCAAAATTTCAAGTTATCCTAAAATTAATTCTGTGAAAGCAAAAACCAAGTATTCACAGTTCACACTGAAATTGTCATTCCCCTGAGGGTCTATTCTGTTTCGTCGAAAAAATGAGAATGAGAAAAACTTCGCATTTCATTTCTCATTCCAATTTCTCATTTTATTTTTTCATTTTTCTCATTAAAGCGATTCTGTTTTGCATAATGAAACATTGTTGCTGAGTTTCCAGCTGAATGGAATTATATTGGAATTCTCATTTGATTTTGGAATTTTGACATTTGACAGCAGGTTATACTATTTACATTCTTAGATATGTACCTATATTATTTACTTCATTACTTGATCGGTTTGTAAAAATGTAATACATTAACTACATTTTTGTACTTGAAATAATACTTGAAATATTTGAATACTTAAAAATTTAATTATAGAAAATGTAGTTAATAAATTACAAAAATATGAAATATATCACATTACTTGCATTCAAAATTATTTTAATAAAAATAAAAATTGTTATTTTATTTTATTTATGTATTTGGTCAATTCTTTGTAAATTGAAAACAAAATCTTCACTTTCTTCAGTAAAAGTGACAATTATTAAATACTTAACAATTTACAGAATTCTTAAAGGGAATATTAAGAATGTATTAATAAGGTTGTGTACGAGTCTTTTGCGTTAACGCCTTTTTTCAGATAAATTTAAAACAAAAGGTCAAAAAAATGGAATGTTCTATAAGCATATGTAGTTTCAAAAGTGAAGGTAAATTGTAATAAATGTAGAAGTATCAAGTCTCTACACTTTCATTATCCAAAAATTTTTTAATAAAATTTCTCACAAAAAGGTCTTCTGCGTTACCAGAGAATCTACCTAATTCATCTTTCTTTATTTTTTTTTTTTTATTGAAATGTTTTTCATCGAAGTTAAAAATTTAATAATTATTCTAGAGAAAAAAAATACTGAATATAAATTTTTTGATATTTGAAAATAAAATTCAGAGAACATTCAATATTTTTTTTCTAATTTTATTATCCAACAATTTTTAGTTAAATTTCTCATAAAAAATGTCTTCTTCGTTACCAAATCGACTATTTTTTTAAATTATTAATTTAAAAATGCACTTCAAACACTGTTTTCAGAATTCTCATACGCTGATATAGTGATGAAACTTTTTTTCTCATATGAAAATAATTTGACAGTTTTTGTCATTTTCTCATTGAATTAGAATCGGAACACTGGGAAAAACTTTGGAAATTTCTCATTCTCATTTTTTCGACGAAACAGAATAGACCCTCTGGTAAGTAATAAAAAGTGAAAAAAAAAACTTTTTTTTTTAAACTTTTGATCAAAACTGAATGTAAATCGGCATGCTGTACATCACGTGCAGCGACAAAATTCTCCTTTGTATTTTTAAAAATAATAAAATTAACAAAAAGTACAAAAACGTCATTCCCCTGGAAAATTTGAAAATTTATATACACTATGTAAAAAAAGTATTGGCACCTCAAATAAATTTTTAAAAATGGTTAATTTTCAGGTACATAATGAAACGCTCTGAACTTTCAATTTATAATTTAAAATGTTTATTCAATTACCTTTCAAATAGTATACAATATATATAAAAAATGTAATTTAAAAAAATTAAAATTAGTAAAATATTTCATAAACTTCAATTTAAACGCAAAAAAAGTATTGGCACCTATTATTAAAATTTCGGTTATCACGTATGTACCGTTATTAAAATTGAAAAAGCTGCATTATTTTTTTATTATCGGTTTATTATTAAGTCCAATTATCATTTGATATAATTATTTGTAGAAAATTTTTTAAAATGGCGCCTAAAAACAAAGAAATTAGTGTTGTTATTCGGAATTTGGTTACTTCTTTAAAAAATCATGGAAAATCTTATAAAAACATAAGTGATATTGTTAGAAAACGAAATCAAGTGTTAGGAATATAATAGAACATTTTCAAAAATCCAAAATAATCAAATTTTGCTAACGTTCTAGACGACCTTAGCATTAAGTGTTAGGGAAAAGAGGTGAATTCTTAATTGGATCCGTATTAATCTGTAAACTAGCGCTCCATTTTTGAAAATTAAAGTTAAAAAAATGTTTGATAAGAAAGTATCTGATCAAACTATTATAGATATTTTGAACAAAGTTGTAACATCGCTGATAAAATGGACCCTCCATACTCTATTAGCTGCCATACAACCACATAACATAGCAACTCCACCTGCATGTTTTACTGTTGGTATTATATTTTTGTTTTTCAAAGCCGCATTCTTTTCTTTTTAAACAGGACATACTCCATCTGATCCACAGTAATTAATTTTCACTTCATTAACGAAAATTACATCATTTCAAAGCGATATATGCTTATATAAATGTACTGAGTAGCAAAATTCAACCGTTCTTTCCTATTCTTCCATACTGATATATGGCCTTTTGCATGCCATTCTGCCATTGATTTTATTTTTTTTTTAAATATGTATAATAATTTGATCAGATACTTTCTTATCAAACATTTTTTTAACTTTAATTTTCAAAAATAGAGCACTGGTTTACAGATTAATACGGATCCGATTAAGAATTCACCTCTTTTCCCTAACACTTAATGCTAAGGTCGTCTAGAACGTTAGCAAAATTTGATTATTTTGGATTTTTGAAAATGTTCTATTATATTCCTAACACTTGATTTCGTTTTCTAACAATATCACTTATGTTTTTATAAGATTTTCCATGATTTTTTAAAGAAGTAACCAAATTCCGAATAACAACACTAATTTCTTTGTTTTTAGGCGCCATTTTAAAAAATTTTCTACAAATAATTATATCAAATGATAATTGGACTTAATAATAAACCGATAATAAAAAAATAATGCAGCTTTTTCAATTTTAATAACGGTACATACGTGATAACCGAAATTTTAATAATAGGTGCCAATACTTTTTTTGCGTTTAAATTGAAGTTTATGAAATATTTTACTAATTTTAATTTTTTTAAATTACATTTTTTATATATATTGTATACTATTTGAAAGGTAATTGAATAAACATTTTAAATTATAAATTGAAAGTTCAGAGCGTTTCATTATGTACCTGAAAATTAACCATTTTTAAAAATTTATTTGAGGTGCCAATACATATTTTACATAGTGTATATGAAAAAATTATTTCGAAATAATTCGAAATTGAGTCATATTGAACAAATTATACAATTAAACATATTTTCAAATAATAATTCAAATTTGAAAGTGCACCTTTTTGGTATCGAATATTGAATTTATTGGACATGAGTTCATGCAATTTTTTTTGCTAAAATTTGATAAAAATTCGCTGGCCATTTTTACCTTCGAAATTTCACTCTTTCCGAATATTCACCCATATAAAATTATGTTTTCAATATGAATTTGATATTGAATTTTGATATGAATATATGAGCCGTTTTTTTCAAAAGTGGTATAAGTCCACTTTTGATGAAAAATGAGTTAAAGTAAATTTCAGGTGAAGATTTTTATACCCTTTCAACTATTGATAATATTAAAGTTATTATAAATTGCTATGCTCCAAAAATTTTCACCACAAATTAAGCTATTATATGAAAATTGTATAGGAAATGAAATAAAAAACATTGAATATCTCAAAATAGAACAAAGTGGACTTATATCACTTTCAAAAAAAAAAAAAAAACGGCTCATATATTCATATTTGTTAATTTATCCTTTTTTATCTATTTTGTTTTATTTACCAACCAACCAACCTTCATTTATGAACTTGTTTATAATTTCGTTATGTTACCGTTATTCTGAATGTAATTTTAATTTTTTTAAATAAGAAAGAAAATTATTTTCATTGTAAATTGTAATCTAATTTTGCAGTGTACTTACATACAAAATGTACATAGTTTTTTTTATTATTTTTAATGTGTTGTCAATACAGAGCTTGGGTCTAGCAAAATTAATCGGCAGCAATTTACCGCCAACAATTTATCGCCTCAACAATTGATCGCTAGTGTATTTTATCGTCATATTACGAAAAAATTTTAGAAAAAACTAATTGTGTTTATTGTGTATAGCTATAACATATATATTGTATTGTAACATAAAATCTTTGTGTATATGTATTATACATATATTTTGTATTCAAGTAATCATTTCTTTTTAAAATAACAGTAATGATTTGCTTGTTATTCTATAACTGAAATTAGGCATACTTACTTTGTATGTAGATATATGTAGGTAAATTTATTTTGTATTCTCTTCAAAACATTATTTTTAAAAATTACAGCAATGATTTGCCTGTTAAAATGAAAATAAAAAAAATTAACTAAAAAAATTAATTAATTTTATTTCTTCTTTATTCCACGCCTTAATATCATGTTTACTTCTTTGACTTCTTTGACAACGTGTCATATATTTTTCGGTTGTTAAATATTACAAAGTTTCATGTCAAATAAAAATAGAGAGGGTTTACACATATAAAAATCTTCGAGAGCAAATATTTGATGTTAAATCATTTTAACAGTATTTGACCAGAGTCTACACATCTTTGACGTCAACTTTCGCAAATATTTGACCAAATGTCAAGTGGAATCGTACCCTAACAAGCACATCATTATTGTAATTTAAAAAAAAAAATGATTTCTTGAATACAAAATATAAATAAACAAAGATTTTATGTTACAATATAATATGTACCAACTGTCGTAGTTGCAGGGAAGCCAATGAGAGAGAAACCCTCACTCATTACCTCTACACCTGTTCGGCACTTGCCAGAGCAATGTTCCAGACGTTGGGGAGCTTCTCCTTCAAGGACCTTGAGGAAATATCAAAAGTTACGGTAAGAGACATTATACGATTCTTGAATGGAACAGGATGGCTATAGTGATCTACTGGTATTGCCTAAGGTTATGCGAGGTGTTGTATCAAAACGACACTTTCAGTGCTAATTGGGTCTTCGAAATATTTCGAAAACCGCCACGTCAACCAACCAACCAACCAACCGTATAATATGTTATAATTATGTATACACAATCAACACAATTAATTTTTCCTACCAATGTTTTGTAATATGACGATAAAATACACTAGCGATCAATTGTGGGCGATTAATTGTTGAGGCGGTAAATTGCTAGCAATCAATTTTCCGGATTCCATAGAGCTTAGTTCATATTATTAATCAAAATTTAATTTAAAACCATAAACAATATTCTCTTTAATTTTATCACTTAAACGCTTTTACTGAACAGACTGGGAATTATTTATAAATATTTTTTATTTTTAAAACTAAAATAATTTTGACTTATGAAAATCAGAGTAGTTATGCTTTCAAATCTTTATAAAATGAAGAATTGTTTTCTAATTTATTTCTTTTCTCTTTATTTTTGCAGGTTAAAAAAAAGTAAAAAAAAAACTAGGGAAAAAGAAAATATAAATCAATATTCTTTTATCACAGATATTATTATCATGAATGAACATCATATTAGTGAAAAACTATTTATTTTTATTAGTGTGTGACAAACTTAAATTTATTTTTATTGTGAATATACATATATTTGTTTGTTGTGTAAGAGAACTGCCATTTATTTAATTATTACTGTGTCTTGGTGTAACTTCTTTTTAGCGAGCCTGAGCTATTTAAACGGACTTTTTTCGAACGGTACTTTGAAGTGTTCGCTTTAACGTGATATACATATTATGTATGTCCTTATTAGCGCGAATTCCATTTTATAGCCAAAAAGTACGGTTGAAAATGTTCTGACGAATAGATGTTTTTAGAATAATAAGAATTAGATATATGAAATATGTACTCGTATAGTATGTGTTATAATATATATGAAAATAATATTCTGAGAGTAACTCAGTATTAATCGAAAGTTTTCTCATAAATTTTTGTGTGAGTGATAAAAACTTCTCGTCTCTTGTGCGGGGAAGCACAAGTCTACAAATTTTTTGATTTGACAAAATTTACATGTTCTACAAAAACCGTTATTTATTATTTTCAAGATATCCCAAGATAACAGTTAATATTGTATTTTACATACATATACGAGTATATAGATAACTTCTACTTCTTTCTAACATACTTTACTTCATTTTGATCGGATCAATGGTTCTTAATTTTGTGTTTTATATCCTAAGAACCATTGTTCCGATCGAAATGAAGTAAAGTGTGTTAGAAAGAAGAAAAAAATAAATCAATAACTTTTATCCTAGAATATCTTGAAACGAAGAAATAGCTGTTTTTGTAAAACATGTCAGTTTTGTCAAAACATTTTTAAATGTACTTTTTGCATTAAAATGGAATTTGCATTAAATAGAACATACCATAAGTAACGTCAAAGATGACACTCAAAAGATTTAATTTCAATATCTCACGCTCGCTAATCGGAAGAATAGCCTGTTTTTTATTTTGAAGTATTTATTTTTCAAAACACGACAAAAAAAAACACGTTTGCACAAACAAAAAAAAGTGAATAAAAATGGCAATTTGTGAATTAATAAAAAGTGTTAATAAATATACATTTAGTGTTTTATTAATAATAATTTTCAATTATAATTTAAATTTGATAAATGGACATATTGCATTAACATTTCCACCAGCCAGAAAATATGATTTGGACTTTTTAGATAATTCGAGAACGAAACCACCATGTGGAATGCCAAAAGGTAAGAGAAAAATCATTTTTATTATATATGTACATAATTGATAATAATGACAAAAAAAACAATAAATTTTTAAAAAATGGTACTCAGAGAATCGAACTATTTATTTTTAAAAAGGACGAGTAAAAAATTGTTGTTGGTACTCGACTATTAATCTTCACTAGGTAAAAAAAATGTAGAATGAGTGAAAATCAGTGACGCGCAGTGAACCGGATACCTATGTGCGCAGATATGTGAAAAGATTTTTAGCTACCTTTCTAAATTAACCTTTCTTTTCCAAAGAGCTGTATTTCAAAACCTCGCGAAACGAAAACCGATATTTTTTGACCTAAACAATTTACAGCAAGATAATAATATGTATTTAGATTTAAAAGATAACACGAAAAACAAAATGAAAAACGCAGAATTTCCATACAAATCTAAATTCTATTAATAATTTTTGTGTATCTACTCTACACATAAAAAAACAATAATAATAAAAAACTCTCCATATGAAATGTACCATAATATTTTACAATGAAACCTGTTTAGATCGTGTGTTACGATGTTTACTTTTTTTCCATCTTAATTTCCAAATCTAAGAAATATAGGTACAGTGTCGATCAAAACTAAGAGAACTGCATGTAAATTGTAATGAAATGTTCTTCTTGTATTTTAATTTTGTGACTTATAAATAATGAAATAAATTTTCTCCATAGTTAATAAATGTAAGTATTCTTCGAAATCTCTTAGAGTTAGTCAAAAAAAAATCCGTACTTCAGAATGAAAAATAGATTATTAAAGAAATACAAAAAGGGTTGAAAAGTAACTCTAGAAGATTGTTGAGGAAGTTAGTAAAGTTAATGCTGAAAAGTGCGAGTAAGTGATGAAAAATATCGATATGCCACGAAATATTAGCAAATTTAAATTTTTTTTACTTTAATATATGAGATTTTATACTATTATATATTAGTTCCCCTTAGTTTTGATCGACAGTGTATCTCTTTCAACTCTAAGAAAGTTACTTTTAAAATTTTAACATACATACATATGTTAACAGGATGTTTTAAATTGTGTAGAAATAATTTTAACTTTTTTCCACAAAAAAACTCTCATAAAGGAGTTTCTGTACGAATGTCACATTCCTGTACATAGTAATATTTGTTAAAAAAGTATAACCTAAATTGAAAATATCATAAAAATTTTCGACTTTTATAGAGATATTCCAATTTTTGTTTGCTAAATTTTTTATTTCTAAGAATGAATCATCCTGTAGTTTTAAAGTTTTTTTTTTTTTTTATTTTGGCAAAAAGAAATACACCCATTGCCCATTGGATGTTTTCTATCACATAGCGTGAAAAAAAAAAAAGAAAATGATTTTTAAGGATTGTCGACTGTCGTAGCTATTGGAAGTATTGCCTTGATTTATAAAAAATACGAATTTATGATAATATGATGGTGCCTATTCTAGAGAAATTCTTTAGTTAGCGAATTTTTCTGCTAAAAAAGTTAGCAGATTATGATGTAGCAGATTCTTAAAAATTCGTATTCTGTTCACTAATATTTTTCGAAATCTTTATGAAGCTGTCAACAGAGATTCGAAATCTGCTAACAAATGTCACTTTAAAGAAATTTTTTGCCATTCTACATTAGGTAGTTAAACCAGTTTTTTTGCGTTCGATCTAGAATATTGGTATAATTTTTTCCGAGCTCTGTATACTAAGAATTATTAAAATAATTTTATCACGAAGATAATACACTCCGTTTTAGTTCAAATTTGTCGTGTTAACTATAGATTTAATTTGATTCGTTGTAAAAGCATGTACGTAAACCTGTTTACAGAAGTTGTTATAACCACCAATGTTTATACCTGGACCCTATTATGATTTTCGATCAAAATTCAATCGAATCGAATGAATATTCACAATATTTCATGTCATTCTCAAACAAATGCTAATATACGCTATATGAATTTCATTTAAAATATCTAGTAATCTGTGCTTTTTAAACTTTATTTAACAATTTCATTCGATCAGAAAAGAGATATCGAAATAATTTTTGGTAGCAATCGAATAAAACATTAAAATGCATAGATTACTAGATATTTTAAATAAAATTCATATAGCGTATACATATTAGCATTTGTTTGAGAATGACACGAAATATTGTGAATATTCATTCGATTCGATTGAATTTTGAACGAAAATCATAATAGGGCCCACTATTTGTTGTTTACATTTTGTAAATTCATAAATACATTTTTAAATGAAAATGAAAAATAATGGAAGTCATAAGGTAGGTATTTCGTATTTATTCTATTTAATTTATATATTTATGTAATTACATTAAAAAAATCATACATTTTAATAAATTCACTATTTCTTTACTAAAACTTAAAAATGACAGAAGTTAGCAGAAAACTTAAACGATAACGAAATCGAAAATAGGACCTGCTAAGCTAACGAAAAATTAGCAGATTTTTCTGTTAATTTTTGGTACCAGAATACCAATTTTTGTCTTAGCAGGTTTTTTTACGAGCTGTCAAAATTTTGTATGAATGTTAGCAGAATGTCAAATTAGCAGAAACCAACAGAATAGCTCCCGATATTCAGTATTTTTAATTTATTTTAAAATTCAATTTACTATTTTTAAAATCGTAGTTATACGTAATAGGTTATCTTATATAATATTTTTAATAAAGATTTTATTTGATGTTTGATATATAAAATTATGTTTTCAATATGAATTTGATATGAATTAAATGTATACCTACATAATATAAGTATTCATATTTGTTAATTTATTTTTTTTTATCTATTTTGTTTCATTCATGTGCATACATACTTGTTTATATCTACGTTACTTTACTTCAATTAAATTTAATTCTTTAAAATCAAATAATCAACCTGAATACTTTTCATTGTAATTTTAATTTGAATATTTTCGAAATTCTTCCAAATGAAATTTTAATCATTTTTTTATAAAAAGCGTAGTCTCATTAATCACAAAATGTTGTGACTTCAAATTTATAACTATTCTTATGACTTTACCTTTAATTTATATTCTTTTAGCACAGTCATAAGTAAGTTTCATAAGAAAATCTACACATCACTTTGTAGAATTTTATGGCACTCTGATCTTGCATTTATTAAAAATAAATTCATCAAAAATACAAACATACTTACTTTTTCTCTTCTTCTTCCAATAGTGTTAATAAAATAAGCAAAAACAACTCCATTTTTGTTTTGCTACCTAAGTAATTTTGTTTGGGGTACGTACCTATAATCTATTTTTATTTATCGAGAAAATTCTTAATTAAGAAAGCAAAATTATTGTCTTTCAGTCAAGGATTAGAATTTTTAAATATGTGTCCAAGAATTTTAAACCAGGTTTGTGTTGTAATTTGCAAACAATATTGTACGAATTTTTTTTTTGTGACCTGATGTATGAATTATGATTGACCAAACTGCCAGTCATAATAAGCTTATATATGACATTTTTCTGATCTGTCAAAATTGTGACTACTTTGCAGAATACAAAAAGTCACAAATAATTTCTACAAATCGTCGCTCGAATAAATGTTTGTCGTATGTAACAATTTTCGATTTTGAGATATTTGAAGTTAAAGTTTGTTCTTGAATAACTTTTTTATCTGTCGATAGATTTGTTTGGGATTTTGCTATTATTTTTGAAATTGATTAATCTAGGTCTGAAAAAAAATTTATGGAAATCCTTACTATACAAATTAAAATATAGTCTTTAAAAGTTTTGATGAAATGTAACATACGACAAAATAGCGACCATTTTTCCAACAAATCCATACACATACGACAAAATTGTATCACATACGACAAATAAAGTTTTTCAGGATTTATTTATCGTAAGTGACGATAGTATTGAATTACGTACTATTTTAAAACTACAACCAATACAACCAATAAATAATTGTCGTATGTTACAATGATATGCAATATTTATTGGACATTTCTGGTATCAAGGTAACATACGACAATTAAATATTGAAGAAAAGTGATTGTCAAATCCGGAACAAATTTGTCGTATGTGTAAATTTTGGACACATACAACAATTATTTACTGAAAATCTTCCAAAATAGGTTACATACGACAAAGTACACACTGAATATCTCAGAATAGAAGAGACATAGAAGAAAACTGATAAGTGCAAATGAAAGATTATATGCCAAAACCTTATTATCTGCTTCTAACTCAAAATCTTCAAAATGTAACATACGACAAACATTTATTGGGACGACGAAATCACAAGTTATGACTCATTTGCGTTGTGACTAGTCATTGACTATTATGGGAATAAGGCTGTTAGGTTACGGGCAGATAGAAAGCGGAGCTGAGCTGAACTGAACTTATCAGCTTAGAATGAAACAAACAAACACGTAATGTATTGGAATCAATACTATAAGCAGCTTATGTGCGCACACCAACTGCGTAACTGAACTTATCGGCGCTGATTTTTCGGCTACTGATTTCTGCAGTTGCTTATTGTTTGTTTCGATCAGCAGATTCAGTTGCTGATTGTAAAAAGTAAAGTGTACAGTGAGAGTGAAAATGGAAGAATTAATTAGCTTCACTTCATTTCACTCATAGAATAAGCTCCGCTTTCCATGTGCGCAGTCGAATATATTCTTGCTGGGCTGATCGGTACTTATAAGTTCAGTTCAGTTCAGCTCAGCTCCGCTTTCTGTCTGCGCGTAACCTTAGAGTAGAGAATAAGAGACGTTTCTAACTTCGAAAGTCTATTAACTTAGCAGGTTATTGGTGAGGTCCTCTTGTATTAATTGTTATTGTGTGGAAGTGGAGTTTTTCAATATAAGAAAGAAAAATTTATAAAATAAAAAGATCATGGAAAAGTTGATGTTAGTAATTTAAAATAAAGTAGCAAACAGATTAGAAGGTGAATAAAACTACTTTGCTAATTTATAAAACAAAAACTAAACACATATTTTGTGATAAAATTTTTTTTTGAATGTTTATCTCAATCCTTCAGAAGAATATGAAGAAAAATTGAACACCTTGCATATAAGAACAAGAATATTAAGCAGACTTATTAACTGTTGCTGTAGGTATTTTATATAATTTTTTGGATGAGGAAGGATTTTTACCAACTGAATGATTTTTCTCCAAAAATTATTCAACATACTGCGTAATTTCTCATTATTAATATTTATTTATTTTTATCAGCTGGTTTTGGTAATTTCAAAATCTTTTAGCCTCCTTCGCATAATTATCACGTCTGCTATGTAGAATCTAATTTCTATTAACAAATCTCTTATGATAAAAAGTTAAGAGACATCTTATCTAGAATAGAGGGTACATTTTGCTTTATTGGATAATTCAGTTAAAATATATGTATATGTAATAACAAAATAATATATAAAAAAAGGAAATATTTTATTAGATATAGAAATACCAAAAAAATAGCAAAAAGCAAAAAAAAAAAATAATAATCTAATTAAATAGCTAATCCCATTATCCTTCTAAGGTAGGTGCCATTAAACTAAATTTTATTTACTTTATTTTTCAAAAACAGAGGATAAATTAAATTTATAAAGTGTAAAACAAAAAAAAATATAAAAATTCAACAATTCAGTAATCTATCTATCAATAATGGAAATCATAAATATTCTTAATTAATACTACTTTCATTAATATCGTAGATATTTTTGATATCTTATAGAGAATTTCCCTATATATTATATGAATTTTCAATTTAAATACTTTCTTATTGGGTCTTTTATTGTTATTTTTAATTCAATTAATTTTTGTTTCACTAAAGTATTTTTATTGTGAAAATCCAAGTGTTTAAAGTATATAAATAAAAGCGTGAAAGAGTGAAGTGAGGTGAATTTAGTACCAATAATATACTCAAATGAATCATTTTTTTTTTATTTATTATTAATTTTAATTTTTTTATATAAAATTTCTCAAAATTTTGTAAAATCGGAAATGAAAAAAAACTTTATTTAGCGGTTAGGATGCATTGAAAAACCTTTTTTGTACTTTAATTTATTACCTACCTATTAAATTGATCCATAATTTTAGTATAAATATTATTATACAGTCAAAATAACATGAGTTGGCATAATCTCGCGCATGTCTTACATGGGTTAGTGATCTTCTTGTGTATACATATACGAAGGAAGAAACCTCTTTCTTAGAATTTACAACAACAAAAATGCATGTGGGTAAGTATCTTTTCTTCTGCGCATAGTTTTCTATACTTTATTTAACAATTAAAGTCAGTACAGGCAAGATAGGCATACTTTTCTATACTCTTTTACATTTCGTTTGTATAAATCTGTCTCGTGTGTGGGGTGATCAGATCTCAATTTCAGTCAAGGGAAATCTTTTAAATTAAATACTACCAAGGCAAAAAACTCATCGAGTACTGCCTCCATAAGCACAATACTGACTTTAATTGTTAAATAAAGTATATTATAATACGATTTGGCATATTTTTTAAATCGAGCTATACTAAAACATAATATGTACTATATGTACATACTACATACATATGTATGTAAGTAATTTTAATTGTTAAAATGAATGATTAAATTTAAAAGAAATTTATCATAAACAAATTATTTGTATATTATATAATATTAATTATAGTATTTTCAGTACCCGATGAGTTTGTGATAACTTCACATATAATTGTTTGTAGGAAATTCTAAAAATCATATTTCTGTCAACCCTAACAAAGGTATTTTTTAAATGTAAAAATATGCTAACGGGGTGTTTGAAATTGTACAGAAATCATTAAAACAGAATGTCACATTTCTGTATCTTTATATTTGATAAAGAAGTAACTCAAATTGGAAATATCATAAAAAATTTCTATTTTCAATGAGATATTCCAATTTTTGTTCGCTAGTTTTTTAATTTCTAAGAACGAATCATCCTGTACTTTTAAAGTTTTTATTTTTTTTTTTATTATGGAAAAAAGAAGTATATCCTCCCATTCGATGTTGTCTGTCTCATCGCGTGAAGACAACTGAACTGAACTGATTTATATTATTCAGTTGCCGCCATTTGTTTATATGAAAAATAAAAAACCGAAGTAAAAAATATTATCAGTATTCAGTACTTTCCATGGAGGAAAGAATAATAAGGAGTGTGCTTTAAAAATGATTAGTCCAAGCAGCATTGCCAGATACTTTTAAAAGGGATTTCGAATTTCTCAAGATTAAAACACAATTGTACGTTATAATTTTTCGGGTGTTTTTATTTTAATATTTACACTACACCGCACCATGTTTATATTAAAATTTTTTTGCTTATATGTTTATATAAATCGTACTACACTCAAATCACTTTACACTTCATGAACATAAAATACAAATTAAATTTCATGATGCCAAGCAATCAAAATGAAACCAAAAGCAGCAAGTTAGTCAACATATTATAAAAATTATTTGGGATGGTAATATCACAACTCTGCCGTACAAAGGACAATCGCGTCAATTACATTTTCACTCATTTTGACTTAGATATATTTATGATATAATATATAGTTATACATATGAACTAGTGGAAAAATTAAATTATATATATAATATATAATATATAGACATATTTTTTAATAGAGAATTTTTCCTTCAGTTCATATATATAACTATATATTATATCATAAATATATTTAACTCAAAATGAGTGAAAATGTAATTGACGCGATTGTCCTTTGTACGGCAGAACTGTCATTTTTCTTTGTAATTGAAATGCTCTCTGATTGGTCTGGATGAATTTGGATGATAATGGCGATTGTTTACATCGGGAAGCACACTCCTTATTATTCTTTCCTCCATGGTACTTTCATAAATGCGTCGACGACGCTGACGGCGTAAAAATCATGTTCATAAATGACTTTTCAGTGCAGTCGTGGAATGGTATGGTATCATGTCATTAATTCAAGCATGCAGCGCAGTCGGCTGAAATTACTCAATCGTTTTCAGGCGACTGCAATGTTTATTTTCAATTAAATCGAATAGTGTTGTACACTTTTTTTCCTGATATTTATTTAGTTCGATTTTAAATTTAAAATAAGATTTAAATTAATTAAAAATTATTAAATTTTATAAACATTTTGACGTCATATTTGAAGATGGCGAATCATGTTCATTTATTCTAATAACTGCTTGCATGCACAGTTGACGACTCTGATTACAATTCCAGTGCGTTCGAGTCGTCGACGTAGGCTGACGACGCATTAATGAAAGCACCGTATAAATTCGTTGCGCAGCCGATTTCCACTCAAAGTAGTAAATGTAAAATGACAAATGTTGTTTGATTCGTGTGCAGCGGGAAGATGAGTATAAAAGAAAATGATTAGATTTTAGGATTGCCGAAGCTATTGGAAGTATTGCCTTAATTAATAAAAAATTATATTTTGATAATAATGATATTCAGTATTTTTAATTTTATTGTAAAATTAAAATTCATTATTTTTAATATTCCTACGTAATTGTTATTTTTTATTTTATTTTTAATAAATTTTTTTTTTTATGTTTGATTTATAAAACTATGTTTTCAATATAAATTTGATTTTAAATTAAATGTATGCATACATAAGTTTTATAATAATATACTCGTATTTGTTAAAGTATCCTTCTTCATTTATGATATTTTGTTTCATTTATGTACGTACTTGTTTGTAATTTCGTTACGTTTTTCAAGCCCGAATACTTCTCATTATTATTTAAATTTGAATTTATTCAAAATTCTTAATCGAACAATAAATATTTAAAAAAAAACGTAATGGATTTTTATATAAATTGTGTAAATTGTGAAAAAAAAACAATAATAGTTAGAAATAAATTTTATTAAATACAATTAGAATATTGAATATCAAAATTTGTTGTTGTTACAAAAACAAATTACACTAGTCATTTGATAAATCAAATGATAAATCATTAAGTGCGAAGTACACTTTAGATTATGTTATCGAAATACCAAAAAAATAGCAAAAAGTTAAAATTCAATAACTCAGTAATTACAAGGCAAAATCAATCTATCGTTAAATGAAAACATAAAAATCCTTGATTAAAACTACTTTCATCAACACCGGAGATATTTTTGATCTCTAATAGAGAAATTTCCAATAATTTTGTATGAATTTCCGATTTAAATACTTTATTATTGGTTTTTTATTATTACTCTTAATTTATTTTCGTTTCACTAAAGTATTTTTATTGTAAAAATCCAAGTGCTGTATTGTAAAAGTGGGTGAATTAAAGTGATTTTAAAGCTAATAATGTATTCAAGTGGGTAATTTTGTTGTATATATTATTATTAATTTTATTTTTATTTTAAATTTCCCATAAATTTCCTACAATTACCTGCTTTTTTGTAAAATTGAAAAAAAATAAAAAAATTTCATCTGGCAGCCCTTGTTAATTTTTAATTTAAAAATTTCCCTCGATTGAAATTGAGATCTGATCACCTCACACACGAGACAGATTTATTCAAACAATTTGTGAAAGAATATAGAAAAGTACTTATGCCTAACTTGCCTGTACTGACTTCCAAAAATAAAAATACTATTGTAATAGCATAAATCAACATAAGTTTGTCGAAGAAAATCATAACGGTAAATTTAAAATTCATCTGCAGAAAGATTACAAAGTGTACGAATACTTATGGACGTAAATTTAAAACGTATTTTTATTTGATTACTTAAAACTTAAAAAATAATTATTGTATTGATATGAATTATGTATCAAGAACGAATAAGGATCAAGCATAGTAAATTTCATAAAAATGTCTTTAACAGCACTGAAATGAAATTGCCTCATGAACTCAAATTCTGTTTAAACAAATATGAATATAGCATAAACACAATTAGCGCGATTTTCGCTGTCGATGGCGACTTTAATTTATCGCCCACGAGTAATTCAGTCTATATGAACACAGCTATGACAATTTGCGTAAAGCGATTTTATCGCTATCGCCAATATAGACTTAATTTTTAATTTCAAAGCCATCGCGTAACTTGGTAGTTGGTATTTAAAGTGAATTTAAACTTGTGTTTGTGTATTTGTAAATTAGAAAAAATGAGTTTAGAAGAACAATTAATTGAATTGGTAAAAAACGTGGAATAATTTTTAATATAAAAATAAAGAAGTACAGGAATTTAGATTAAAAAGGAAACTTATAAGTTAGTCTTGAATTAAATTTAATTTTGAATAAAGCTGCTTATTTTTTCAAATTTTGATTTTCTACTTTTATGAAACAGCATTATTGCCAACATTCACATCAATTTTTCATATAGTCATATATGGTCTATAATATGACCAATTCTTGCGTCAACATTTTTATTTCCTTTCCCACATTTAGAATAAATTCCTAAAATCTAGAAAATAACATGTAGTACTAAACATTAGCTAATAAATGTAAACTTCGCAAAATATCAGATTGCACTACTGACGACGCTTGCATAGTGCAAAATAAAATATAAATAAAATAAAAGATTTTCGAAGTTTTCATAAAATTTACTTAGTAAGCATAAATTAGTTTCGTAAGATTTAATTGTATAATTTAGAAAATAATAAAGTTAGTTCATTAAGCATGATTTACTTTTGTAAACTTAATTGTATAATTAAGAAAATAATAAAGCTTAGTTCAATTATTGTACAATCAAGTTGTTTAACTATATATTTTGTTTTTTATTATAAATTGCACAAATCAATGTTTTTAGATTAAATTATATCTTATAAATATCGTTTTCCGGCCAATGTTTGCTCTCCATTCATGTATTGGCATCGGCAAATATACCCCATTTTAGTTCATCCCAAATAGCTTCGCAAGTTTGATAGATAAGAAAGAAAAGCTCTTGCCAGAATTTAATCCGTGAGCTAAGAATTTGCAATATGTACTTACACGATTTTTAAAACAAACATTGCTTCGTACATATATGTATATATATTTATATGAACGTCTTCTTTTCAAATATGTATTTCTCTAGTCATTCACGTAATAAATTATGCTAATATATATATGTTAATAATAATAGACATCCTATAGTTAATTTTAAGAAATGTTACTCGTCACTGTCCTTTACGTGTTTGAATGATTTTTCATAAAACCCAAAAAAAAAAAAAAAATCACGCGTAAGATTAACTTCCCTGGTTAACTTATTTTTTTCATAAACATTTCCATTGTTTCATATACCGCGAAAATGGTATACATATTATGTAGATAATTTTCATTATTTTCAAAATACCTTCTAATTTTTCAGTTGCAAACAACTGCCACTTTGGATTTGGACTTACATGTGTCGCAATCGTGAGAGAGTATGTTGATAGTTTTTTCTCAGAGAATATTAAAACATGCTGATAATAAATTTGGTGTTAACTCCTCCACGCTAAATTGCTAAGCTAACGTCGTTTACTTGAAAGGATCTCTTTTCAAAAAAATGTTGGTGATGTACATACATACATATACATATAAAAAGATTGTGTATTCTATTTGAATTTTTTTATTAAATTAAAATTGCGAATGAATTCCACTCCTTGATCAACATTCCATACATTAATCACAGTCGACGAACCTGACCAGAACTACCGGAAAAAACAAAAATGACTTAAAATATTAGATAATATAATATATAAATATATATAATACATATGATGTAATAAATGTAATAGAATATATGTACTCGTATGTATGTTATATTTCAATTTTTTTGCATATGCATACTTGCATCGGTACACATGTATGTAAATACTTTGAAAAACAATTTACAGCAAATTGTTTTTAATTTTTCTCTCCTTTTTTTAAAGCAATTTTTAATTTATTTTAATGAAATTCGGCAGTTTTTTGAAGTTTAAGATGAAATTCTACGTCATTTGCCCCTGAAGTAGAGCCGCGTCTTATACCAATGAACAAACAATTGAAAATAAAGTTGCAAATTTACACATATAAATTTCAATTTACGCATTATACACATATGTAAATAGGTACATGTGCATATACCTGTATATAAAAATAATGTATATTTTTTGTGAATTTTCTTATTAAATTAAAAATGCGAATGAATGCCACTCCTTGAACAACATTCCATACATTAAAAACAGTCGACGAACCTGACTAGAATACATATAACGAAACTTAAATTTAAAAAAAAAATAATCAACTAAATTCAATTTGTGAATACCCCTCTACAAACGCCACACGTACATATTTTGACAAAGTATTACATATATACAATAAATAAAAAAAATAAATAACAAATTTATCATACTTTTGCTTATCATTTTTTTAAAATTGTTTTTTGTTTTAAAAGTTACAGTTAGCAGTTTCTGCTAATTTGACATTGTGCTAACTATCATACAAAACTTTGACAGTTCGTAAAAAACCTGCTCAGACAAAAATTAGTACTTATTTTGGTTTTAAAAATAAACAGAAAAATCTGCTATTTTTTCATTACCGAAGCAGATGCTATTTTCCAAATCTTTATCGTTTTAGTTTTCTGCTAACTTCTATGCCATTTTAAAGTTTTGGCATTTAAGTAGTGAATTGATAAAAATGTATGATTATTTTAATATTGATTACACATATGTATACAAATTAAATATGTAGAAATACTTACCTTGTTGATTGTCATAATTTTCCATTTTCATTTACAATATCATCGCCTTTCAGAATAAACAGAGTAAACAACAAATAGTGTATGAACATTGGTGGTTATAACAACATCCGAAAATAAATCTATCTACACGTTGACACGACCAATTAGATTGTGAGGGTATGAGTGTATTATCCTCGTAAAGCTAAAATTATTCAAGATGATTCTTATTAAACCGAGCTGGAAAATAACTACTACAATATTGTAACAACGACCGCCGAAAAACTAGTTCAACTGCCTAGTGTAGAAAAGTAAAAATTTCCGTTAAAGTGAAATTTGTTAGCAGATTTCGCAGGTTAAAAAATTACTGAATAAAAAACAAAAATTTAAAGAAAACATATACATTTTTTCAAATTTATATACTTTATATCTATTCTTCATATTCATCATGATCATCCTTATTCAAGGAAGTACGAACATAATCCTCTAATTCTAATACTTCATCTGCATTATTTTTATAACGTTTACGTAGGCTTCATTTGTACCATTTTTTTAAAAAAACGTCGTTCGGAAATTCGAAGTTTGACAATCCGGAAATGTTATAACTTTCACAAGCGATTCAATAAGGATCATTTATGGCCAGTTCCACAGTCGTAAACCTAAAACATGGCTTAAGCTTCACTTAAATCTTTTTTCGTTCCTCAGTCAATTTATATTTTGTAGCTTAACTATCTTTAGTTAAACCTATCATTGTGAATGAATTTATAATGGAACTTGTGGAACTTGTAGATGTCATTGTATAGCCGCTAGATGGCCGTAGTAATTGTTGTGACATTTTAACACTTCTTCTTATAAATTTCAATTTATAATAAATTTAGGGACAAAACAGATAGATATATGGCAGTTGTTTTCTTTTTTTCTTTTTGACTTTTAATTAAACCTTAAATAGAGTTTAAGCTCTCAATTCGTACGACTTGAGTTAAACTCAAATTAACACTTAAGCCTTCACTGTAAAACTAAAAAAAGTGTTTAAACTTAGTTTAAGAGTTAAACTCTGCTTAAGCTTCGACTGTGGAACTGGCCATTAGTAATTTGACAAGATTTGTTGAATTACATAGATTCAAATTTCTTATTCAATGAAGACACATCTTTCAATATTGATTTTAGAAATAAAAGATATGCAAAATTGACTTCATTTTAATATTGCTTATACAATAATTCTGCAGTGTACCATTTTTCATTATGTCTGCATATCTGAAAGTGAGTTTTTAACTCAAGCCCTTGATTCGATATTCTTACGATGCATTTCTCTATTGAAAGCCAACGAGTGCTACTTTTTTACTTTTATATATTTAGGTCATTCTTTTTAAGACTTCTCGCAATTGATTAATTGTAGTGATGTAAATCAGCAGTGCTGTCGTCTAAATTTTCAAGCGATAGGTACGTAGTAACTGAGACAATGTATAATAATTCTATAACAGGTGGCCTCCAATTTCAAAGCTTGGCCTCAATTCTGAAAGCTTTTTCTTATTCTAAGTATTTTTCCCAATTTCTCACTTTTAAAAATATATTCTCTTTTCTGTATCTATTTTTTATCCAATATATACGATATAAAGCGTGATAACCTTGTAATGTTTGCAATGATGGAAATTTATAATATAAATACCTGTAAAAATTATTGTAAATAATACTAAAATAAAATCTTGCGAAATTTATAATTGAATAAAGAACATAATTTTTATAACATAAGATACAAAAATACGATTAAGTATATAAGTATATATGTATACATACAAATGTATATAATTTAATTATTTATAAGCTATACAAAAAAATAGTTTTATAATGAAAAAAACTAATCGTGAAAAATTCATATTGTAAAATAATAATAAATGAAAACAAAATGACTACATATACATACATATGTACTTCAAACTTCTGAACACTCTTACCTGCCTATTCACCTTAATTCACTTAACCAGTTTATTTTTATTATTTTTTATCAACTTATTGTAATGTAAGAAAGAAAAAAAAATCTATTGCAAGGTAAACTACATAAATGAAATTTAAAATACCAATCAACATTTTTAACTTAAATTTGTTTATAAATATTTTTTTGAAATGTAAAATACAAGTTACGGTTTTTTACGTCATACATATTTTCATCAATGATATGTAATTCTGTTGTTCGATTCCCAGCCGAGTCGAATGTCGTTTTTTCTATTCTTAGTCTACTACGAAGTAGTTTTCCCAATTTCTCACTTTTTAAAAATATATTCTCTTTTCTATAATATATGTATCTATTTTTTATCCAATACATAAAAAATTTAAACATAAACTTGAGAAATTTATTGAAATAAAATATTGATTTTTAATTCAGTACAAGCAGAAGTAACACAATCATTGTCTAATTTAAGCATTACAATATACAGAATCACAGATTTACAGATACAGAATCACGTGAAAACCTCTTCTCATACATACCATTTTAACCGATTTGTATGGAAAATTGAAGATATAGGATTTAAAGGTGTATTTTAAGAAAAAATTTTCATGCGAATTTATTAATTTGCATATCGAATATAATCCTGATATCGAATTAATACGTATATGTTATATGAACAAAAATAATATTTTATAAGTAACTAAGTAATAACCGAAAGTTTTCTCATATATTTTTTCGTGAGAGATAGCAGCTTTTCGTCTCTCACACTTCCTCGCACAAGATCTACAAATTTTTTAAATTTTTCAGGTATTCGTAATCGTAATTCGTATGTGTATGTGTAAGAGAAGACCAGCCTCTCTATAATAACTAACTACTCTCTGGAATTAGTCAGATCAGATCGCCATTAAAATATGAAAAAATATGAAAAATGAAATGACACAAATAAATTTGTAGCCCTAATAAAAACTGGGTCGTTTACATTTTTATAATGTGTTTTTAATAGCGATTCCAAGTGAGTTTCATATGTATGTATTTATCTTTTTAAGTAAGAAAGTTAAAGGTGATACACATATGTAGATTGAACCAAAAAAGTTGAGGAATCGTATCATACTAGAAAAACATGCGCAGAAGTAAAGATACTTACACACATGCATTTTTGTTGTTGTAAATTCTAAAAATCAGGTTTTCTTTCTTATATGTATATATACACAAAAAGATCACTACCACATGTAAGAAATGCGCGAGAATACCTCAACTTTTATGATTTAGACTATATTGAATTTTTTTTACTAAAATTGTTAGGAAAATATGTATTTACAAAATCGAATTACTGTAAATAAATACATATATGTATATGTATAATATATATGTATTTGAAGATATTTAAAATAAATTCAAAAATTTTAAAAAAGTATTAGAATACATTGCCAATCATAAACTTCAGAAAATGTTGCTGTTTTTTAATTTGTACTCCCTGTATAGTCAAAAAAATATGAGCTGAAGTTTTCTCGCGCATGTTTTACATGTCGTAGTGATCTTCTTGTGTATACATACATATCGCCCATTCCATGCATGATAATGATCCACCCAAAGACCTATCAAACCCAAGAAGAAGATGTTTTCCAAGAATTCTGGTTTTAATTTTATAGGCCCATAAGTGACTATGACGGACGGGACATGAAATGACACTCGTTTTTACAGTCATAAATTCAACACTATTTTTCTTCGAAGTATATAACTTCAGACCTCCTGATTCATAGTAAATTTTAGTAAATTAAATTTATGAATAATTCAAATTATACAGTAGATTTAAACTATACAGTTATGACGGACGGGACAATTTTCAATTTGTTATAACTAGGATGATATTCATGATATCGAGTCAAGTTTTTCTGTAAATATTTGCCTCCATAAACTTTTAATTTTTAACATAACTAATTATGTGTATCTCTCAAACTTACCTGTATATTCACAAAAACACTACTTTTTTATGACGGACGAGACAAAAATTTGATAATAAAGTTACACTACTGTATCTTTATGTTCACAAAATAATGTTAAAAATTTTTTTATACTTTTTTATAATGCACTTATTGAGGATTAAAAAACACTGTTCTAATTCTCATCAAACGCATTTGGTAACGAATTATTGCAATTCATAAACAGTATACCTAAACCTACTTAAGGTAGGTGTTATGTGTATGTACCTGATTTTTTTTTAAAAAAAAATTTTACAGTAGTGAAGTATACTAATTGGTCAACCTATTTACCCTATTTATTCTAAATTTATCGAAAGAATTTTTTTAGGTTTGATGTAACACCTCGCTTGGAATGGGCGATATAAGTTAACAAAATTTAGGTTGGAAAGTAATAAAAAAAAACTTTATTTTAAATTTTACATCCGAACTGGTTTATTTCTAAAAAAGAACTGAACTACAAAAATTGTTATTACTAATTACAATAATTCTTATTGCCTAAAAATTACAATTAGAAAATGTTTATGCCAGACGTTTACACAGCAGTTTTTTATATTCCCATAAGAAAAGTCACGTTGCATTTCCTTTTGACTATTTTGCGTGTGAAATATTTTATTTTCTAGAAAATTCTAAGAAGTGTGTTAACTCCTCCACGCTTAAGCTGCTGATGTCCTCATCTGCATCAAAGTATGTTTAGGCTATTGATACTACTGGTGATTGATGCTGCGGTTTGTCGAAAAAGCTTGGTAGTGGAATTTGATTTAGTATTGATGAGTTGTAATCAACGTATTTTTCATCTGTTACTGCTTTGTCTTCAACAACTTGATTTATGATAACCTTTGTTTTTCCTCTAATTTTTATCTTGTGAATTGCTACAATTATTAATGTTACCAGAAGTATGGATATAAATCCATAATTGGCCCATCTTTCAATTTTTACTTCAGTTTTCAAAAGTTTAATCTGACTGGTGTTGTTTAGATGTAATTCTTTCATGATTTCTAAGGATAAGATTTCTCTGTACCGATTTTCTTGTGGTGTTGGTTGCATTATTGCTGGTAATATTTTCAAACTCGTTGTTTCAGTGGCGGTGAATGTTTTATTGTTGATTGTAATTGTAGCATTATTGAATTTAATAAGGTAAGTACCACTAAGATCTCTTGATGCGTTATTTATGTGGATGACACCCTTGAAGTCGTTGAGTAATAATACACCTGATGTGATTTCTTCTAATGTGGGAATATGCTGTCCTTTAATTTTGTTGCATGTTGAATTAAAACTTTTGAGCAGGTTTGGGATACAAGATGAATTACTTATATCTATTACATTGGTTTGTTTACATATTGATAATTCATTAAAATTTATACAATCTTTTACTACTGAATAAAACTGATTTTGATTTCTCAATATAATACTATTTTCTATTTCAATCATTACATCATTTCTCTTTACTGATTTGATGATTATTATTTTTTCAAAAGTTTCATTTCTTGTGATTGGAATATTAATAATATACAAGAGTGATATGTTATTAGTTATAATTTTTACATTAACTAATTCTAATGCTTCCTCCGGTGTCACGTAAGGAAGTCTTTCGTTGTCCAAAATTTTAGTAGCAAGATCTATTTCTTTTTTTGAGAGCATTACTGAATTTATAATACCTGATTTGGCAAAACTTATGGCGTATTTAATGGCCCCTATTCCGAGAGTCGTTTCAATCGACAATCGACTCTTTGTCGACTCAGTATCAATTTTTGGTATCACGAGAGTCGATTTGAGTCGATATATCGACTTATATGAGTCGAGTAGGTTTTGACAATCGCCTCATCAGTTTAGATGACATTTTTGTTTTGTTGTGTTGTGTTGTTTCGCAGGTATTAAAATGTAAGAATATATAAACAAATTTTTTATATTCTAGTTATATTTATATTAATTTACAAAGTGAAAGTTTCAAATAAATGAAGAATTTCGTTTCTAATTCTTTCAACTCTTACTTCCTCATATTCAATAAAAAATTCCATTTTTGAAATTTTAAAGAACTCACTTTTTAAAAAAAATTAAACCACAACAATGAACAACTTCCTTAATTTTTTCAAAAATATTTTATTTTGACAACTTTTGACAGTTTAAATCGACACTAAATCGTGTTTGATATGGTAACATTTTTCAGTCGAGGCGATCTGTTTATAGAATACAAATTTTTTTTCGCCTCGACTGAGAAGTCAATAGTCGATTGTCGATCGAAACGACTCTCGGAATAGGGGCCAATACTAATTAGTTCTTCTTTAATTAATTTCGTCTTATATTGTAAACTAGTTATGTGTTCATAATTAAATTTTGAATCATCATCAAAGAGTTTTTGTATTTTGTTGGACACTTTAGTCATGTTATTAAGTCTATCGTTAAGTAGTTTGTTTATTATTATTTGCTTATTATTATTTTTAAGGACATCATTCATTTTATCTTGGATAATTACAAAGTCATCGTGATCTGGATTACCGGCAATCCATTTCCAAGCAGAACCGATGAAATCTAGAGATCTTTTTGTTACTTTGGGTTTTAAATTTTCTATTAATTCCTTAACTTGAGCTAACTCGTGGTGCAAATAGGGGTAAATTGGATTTTCCGTCTGTATGTCGTGTTTAAGTGCGTTGTCAATTTCTGTTATTACCTGATCGTATTGTCGTAGGTCTATGTCATGTATAATTTTGAATTGTCCTGTCTGTAGTTTAGCTATTCCACAATTAATAGCTACTAGTTGTGAATTTGTGTAATCTAGTATTTGAACTTCACTTCTCCCAGTAGCGAGCATTGATCTGTAAAATTAATTTTAACTTTTAATGTTACTTTTATGTACTATGCGTCCAGATTCTGTAATAATTGTCGTATTCCTGTTCTCTTTTACAGTTTCCCTAACGTACCTAGCCGTTAATTTTGATCCTACCCTCTTATTATGTCTTACGTATACAATTTGTCCTACTTCATAGTCTTTTAATGGCTCTCTTTTTTTGTTATGAAATTTTATGTCTTTCTTCTGTTTTTGTTTGAGTTTTTCTATATTGTCCAGTCTGCTTTTCTCGAATTCTTCTGGAGAGAGTCTGGGGGATCGACCAAAGAATAATTCAACGCGTTTTTTTCCTGTAACAGAGTGAACGGTGCAGTTATACTCATGGGTGGCTCTTTCAAGTAGTTCTTCGAACGAACGATGGGTTCGATCGGACTTTAGACACCTCATATTTTCTGTTAATGTTAAATGAAATCTTTCAACTTGTCTGTTCACCTCGCTCTTATATGGTGGGGTTTTAACTATTCTTATACGTAGTTCGTCCTCTATCATAGAAGTAATGGATACAGAATTTAGTGACTTTTCATTATCTATGACAACGATTTCAGGAATTGAAAAGAAGAACAAAATGTCTCTTAATGGCTTTCTAATGTCTTCTATTGAACGAGACTGTATTATACTAGTTTTGGCATATTTAGTAAACTTGTCTATTGCAGTGAGAACCAAAGATTTTTCAGTGGAGAATATGTCAATATGATCCGTATGGCCTGGATAATTGGGGATAGGAGTAGGAGCTATAATTGGGTGGTTAGGATATCTGTCGTACTTGTTTGTTTTACACGTGGCACAATTTCTAATTAGTTTTTTTATTTTGGTGCTCATTTTAGGAAAGTAAAAATTCTCTAATAATTGTAGTCTATTTTCTTCTGCGTTCCTATGTGCTCTTTTGTGGATAGTGAGTATTTTTTCTTCTTGTTCGGTTTCGTTCATTATATCTTCTACTAGTAGTTGAGTACGTCTGATCTTGTAATTTCTGAAGTGTGTTTGATAAATTTCTTGTATAAGGCCCATAATGTTGTCTTCGGCTGAAAGTCCATTTATTGTATGCGGATTTAAGTATCTTTTGAAAATGTCTATAATATCTTTTCCTGTATAGGGGGATTTAATTAAAATATGCCTCTTGTAGTTTTCAAATGGATTTTGAATTTGGTAGGAATCTTCGTTGCCTGTTTTTAGGATGAGTTGATTGCGAAAGACATTAATTGGAGTTTCTATGCTTGGAATAAGGTCATGAGAAGAGCTTTCACCACTATGTTGTGTAGAAGTTAAGGGGTTAATTTCCGTGTTTTGAGGAAGTCTGGATAAGCCATCTGCTACAATATTGGTTTTTCCTGGCTTGTAGTGGATTTCGTGGTTATATTCTTCAAGAATGGCCTTCCATCTCTTCATTTTTGCGTTGTTGTTCTTATTACTCAAAGCAAATGTGATAGGTTGGTGGTCAGTATAGATTATAACTTTTCTGGAGCCGTAGAGAAAATTTCGCAACGAATTGAGTGCCCATATTATTGCGAGCATCTCTTTTTCATTTGCCGCATAATTTTCAGAAGTCAGAAGTCTTGCTGAGCGTTCTAGATATGAATGTTATAGGTTTATTCATCTGAGACAAAACAGCTCCGATTGCATGATTGGACGCGTCTGTAGTTAGTTCAAACGGTTTGCTAAAGTCAGGGTGGGTGAGTAGAACGTCTCTAGATATGAGGACACTTTTGATTTTTTCGAACGCTTTTAATGCTAGAGAATCAAGAGTAATTAATTTATTTTTAGAAATATTTTTTGGTATTCGACCGTCCTCTCCTCTGAGAAGGGATGTCAGGGGTTTTGCTAATTTAGCATAGTCACGAATAAATCTTCGGTAATACCCTGACATTCCAAGAAAAGATCTAAGGTCTTTCAAAGTTCGTGGAGGTGGAAGATTGACAATCGCCTTGACCTTTTTTGGGTTGGTTTTAATACCTTCCGTTGATACTATGAATCCCAGAAATTCAATTTCTTTTTTTAGAAAATCACATTTGTCGATTTGTACTTTCATATTAGCTTTTTCTAATGTTTCAAAAACTATTCTCAAATTTTTTAAATGTTCGTCCTCGTCTCGACCGAAAATTATGATGTCGTCTATATAAACGTAACATCGACTACCTATATGTTCTCTTAAAACGTCGTCTAACGTTCTTTGGAAAATAGAGGGACCATTTTTCAGGCCAAAGGGCAAACGGGTGAACTCGTACTTACCATTGTTAACAGAAAAAGCTGTCTTCTCTATATCGGAGTCTTTTAAAGGGATTTGGTGAAAACCGCTTTTTAAACTGTTTTTTCCTAAGTTTGCCAGAACATCTGATATTTCTGGAATAGTATATTTGTCGGGTATAGTTATAGAGTTTAGCTTGCGATAATCAATGATGAGACCGTATTTTTTTTCTCCAGATGCATCCAATTTTTTTGGGACGATCCAAACTGGAGAATTATAGGGAGATTTGGATGGACGGATAATCCCGTCATCAAGTAATTTTTGTATTTGCTTGTCAACTTCATTTTTTAGAGCCATGGGATAGGGGTATGATTTTGAATAGACTGGTTCGTCAGAAGTTGTACGGATTTCGCCTTTAACTCTCGAAGTGTACGTTAGCTTTTCATCTGGATCGGAAAAGAGTTTTGGATAGTTCTTGAATAGGTGATTCAGTTTTTCCAGTTGTACTTTAGTGAGATGATTATCTTTCAAACCGATGGTGTTGACCGATTGAGATAAATATTGTTTAAGAGGGATTCTAATGCCGGGATCAATTGTCATATAATTATCTTGAGTATGGATGACAGCGTTCAAGGTTTTTAAAGTATCGTTTCCTATAATACCGTTAAATGAGATGAGATTAGGTAAGATAAAGAATTTTATTTTATCAGTGTTGTGTCCGGAAAAGTCTATGAATGCATGATGAGTATTTTTTATGTTACCCCCTACGGAGTTTTCCTTTTCTGAGGAGCGGGTTGAGGTCTAGGACGATTTTGATAATTTACCATTCGAGAATGAAGTGAATGATCAATGTCCATAGGTTCAGGTTTTGGTAGGGGTTTAGGAGGTAATGGCCTAAAATGGTTTTGAAATTGTTGTTGCTGATTTGGCGGACGGTAGAGTTGTTGAGGGTGCCTGATGGGATTGTGGTATAATTCTTGGTAGAAACGTTTCCTAGGAATTTGGGGATTTTGTTGTAAATTGCGTTTGGGTGGAGCAGGTGGAGATTGCATACCATATTTGCGGTTTGGCATGTTGTTATAATTCGCGTATTGGGTACGAAAATCAACGTTTTGTAATTTCAAGCAGAGGTGGAGTGCTTGAGGAAGGTCAGTGGGTTCTTTTATGCTTAGCAACCTGGAAAGATCACCTTTCAGGCCTCTAATAAAGGTATCTAAGGCCTTGTCTCTGTGTGTCTGAGTAAGATTTTTCATGCTTTCAGTGCTCATCTCCATTGATGAGAGTTTGTTTAGTATAAGTGACAAATGGTGATATACTGCCTGATAAAATTCGGGTACAGATTTATTTCCTTGAACTAAGGTCGTCATCTGATATTCCAATGTTCCTAAATTTCGCTTGTCGGCGTAATGGAGGGTTAGACATTTAGAGATTCTGTCCCAGTTCAATGGGGTGTTATAAGACTCAAGTACAATGTCAGCGTGACCTACAATTTTGTTACGAATTACACTTAATATACCATAATACTTAGGAGTACCCTTAAGAGGTTCGTAAATCGTTAGGATGCGCTCAACACTTTTACGTTAGGAGCTAAATTCTCCGGCCTGTCCAGAAAATTCGCGCAGACTTTTCACAACGTCCGGTATTTTGTCCATGTCAGAAAGGTTCGCAATTTGGTCTCCGTTAATGGCCTGGTCGACATCGTAATTGGGATCTGCTGTTGGGTTAATGAGTGAATTCAAAATTTGCCTACCTTCCCTTTGTAGCGTTTCATTTACCAGTCTGGTCACTAATTCAGTTATTGTTGCTGAATTTAACCCAGCTGCGGGTGCAACTACGGGGGCGGAAGCACCTTGATTCGCTTCTGAATTTAGAACTGGTGGTCTAATGAGGATATTGTTACCGTTACCGGGTGGCATTTTGGAATTTTTTTTCTTTTTTTTTTTCGAGTCGATAAATATTTTATGTAAAGAAATTTGAAGGTTTGTTTTTGTTTTTATTTATATATTTTTTATAAGAAAATCGTAAAAATCCAAGAGATTTTGATTATTACTTAAATTTGGTATTAATTATTCTACTTAACGATAGAGGGTTTTGTTTTCACTTGAAATTATATCGTGGAGAAGAGAAACAACTGAAAAAGTTATATCTATTCTATAGCAGCCTAAAAGTATCGCCAAATTATGGTTTCTTTAATTTATGTGTTCAATATTAGCACTATTATCTACTTATAAAATTGTCTTTATTTCTTAAAATTCAGAATCTTTATTATAATCAATTTTCAAAAAAATAAAATGATTAAATTATACTGCTCAGAATTTGAGAATTTTATATTTTTGATTTTTATACTCCTTTTCTTGTGACGTTAAAGATGGTTTATCAATAAAATTTATGTTATTCTAAATTCTTCTAAATGTTTCAAATTTAAGCTACTTTTTTTTTTTTTTTTTTTTTTTGTTTAATCTATGAATTAATTAAAACTTATTTATTTTCTAAAACTTTTAAACTTCTGTGAATTTAATCAACTTTTTATCTTCTTTTTTATTTTATTTATTAAAAACTTCGTTTTCTTCCTCTTAAATCCTGAACAAATAACAAAATATTCTATTTCTATTAATTGGACAACTTTAATTCATAAATTATTATATTTATTGAGATCTACTTTTTCTTTAATTCTCCTAAATTTTTTTGATTAAAATTTTCTACTGAATTTAACTTTAATTTAGCTTTTATTATATTCTATTTATCAAACTTTACTTTTTTTGAATTTCCTTAAATTTTTCGGTAATAAAAGAAATTTTATTAATTCAATCACTTTTATTTTTTATTTAACCATTAGTGTATTCTATTTATTAAAAGCCTATATTTTTTTCTTTTTCTTTATTCTTTTAAATTTTGAATGAAGAAAAAAAAAAATTTTATTAATTCAATCGCTTTAATTTAACTTTTATTATTCTATTTTATTGAAAACCTTATTAATTTCTTTAAACACTTTTTATTCTTGAATAAATTTCTTTTAATTTCTTTTCTTGATATTTAATTAAACTTTTATTCTTTATTTCTTAAATTTCTTTCAGAATAAAAAAAAAATTTATTAAAAAATTTATGACTTACAGTAGAAAAACTATTCCAACCATTGTTGTTATACAAAATTTTTGAAGTTTTTGATGGGGATCCGATCCTAGATGTGTAAGATATCCTGGCGGCTGCAGCGTGGTTATCTGCTCCTGTTTGTCCTTTTTGGTCTACTAAGGGGCCTCGTTCCGGGATAAAATTACACTCACTTTCACTTTTCCTGTGGCGTGGTGTCCACTTTTAATACGGAAAGATTGCTAAGTTTTTTTTTTTTTGTAGTTTTTGTTTTTTAACAAATTACTATATCAGTGACTTGGTGTTCACTTTTATTAAATTATTGAAAGTGTTGCGATTGGTAATTCGGTTAATTATCACCTTTAGTGTATCCGTTTTTTTTCTCAAAATTTCGTTTAATAAAATTTTGTTTTATTTAATTTTTTTATGAAAAAAAATTTTTATTTTATATTATGATTACACTAAACACGCACGATCGGTCCCTGCTCGGGCGCCAGTTAACAAAATTTAGGTTGGAAAGTAATAAAAAAAAACTTTATTTTAAATTTTACATCCGAACTGGTTTATCTCTAAAAAAGAACTGAACTACAAAAATTGTTATTACTAATTACAATAATTCTTATTACCTATTACAATAATTTTTATTACCTAAAAATTACAATTAGAAAATGTTTATGCCAGATGTTTACTCAGCAGTTTTTTATATTCCCATAAGAAAAGTCACGTTGCATTTCCTTTTGACTATTTTGCGTATGAAATATTTTATTTTCTAGAAAATTCTAAGAAGTGTGTTAACTTATACGAAAGAAGAAACTTTTTTGTTAGAATTTACAACAACAAAAACGTAGTACAATACGAAACTTCAACTCTTTTGGGACAAGCTATAACAGTGTTTCTGTTTTCAAATCGAGGGCATTTAAATAGCGGGACCAGGGTCGAAAAAATAAGGAGACATATCATCAGTGTCACAGCTTTTTCAGAATGAAATTAGCTTCAGTAGTAACTGTTGATTGATTTGTCATTTATGTCAGTGCAGTGGGAAGATGAATAAAAAAGAAAATGATGATGTTGGTTGGTTGACATGCCGGTTCTAGGATTACTTCTGAAGACTCAAATAGCAATAAGTGCCGTTTTGATACCACACCTCGTAGTTGTCGAGTCAGAGGGTTTCAAGTCCTTCTGTCATACAGAAAATGATGATAATTCAGGATTGCCATAGCTGTTGGAAGTATTGCCAAAATGTTTAATAACATTTCTTTTATGTTTGATATATAAAATTATATCTTTAATATGAATTTGCTATTGAATTTTGATATAGCTATACATAAATTAAATATATACATATATTTATATTTGTTCACTCATTTTTTATCTGTTTTATATCATTTATGTACTTATTTCTAATTTCGCCATGTAACGGACATTCGTTCGTCACTGTTTGAAACCTCGTACAGATTACCATAAAAATCACAGAACGAAGGAAAACGAACATGACCACACGTGCTAGGATTTTCAGTTAGTTGCGAACGCTACCAAATTATACCAAACGCTTTTGTTTGCATTTGCTGTGCTAGCGTGCTGCACACACTTTGTAAACTTAGTTCGATTTCGTGTGCCAACGTTTTAAATGCCGTCCAAATAACAAGAACTTGCAAACGAATGTTGGTTTACAAAATCATGTCATAACTCCAAACGCCCAAACTTCAATTCCATATGATACTTTCCCATCAAAAACAGTTGGTAAATAAAATTGTTTCTCATTTGTTCACTGACAAAGTGAGAATTTTCGCACCGAACTCTATTTTTGAATAGAGAAAATCAGTGCGAAAAACACGCACTTATCAAGTGAGTAAGTGAGAAGGCTCAAAATTCTCACTTCCTAAGTTCCAATAAAACAGCTAATAATGTGCATAAAATAATGGTATCGATGTACCTACATAAATTTCACCTGAACTCAATATCAATAATACGATAGCTATACAGGTATCTCTATGTTGGCAATATATGTATGTATGTATGTACATTGCTCAAATTGTTAAATGGTGCGTAAATTGATATACATTCGTATGTATATATATAATATGTTTTTCCAATAACAATGAACTCAAAAAAGAAATCATTTAGCAATGGTGCATTGAAAGAAACTTTTATTAGACAAAAATATAAATGAATAAATAAATTTAAAAAAAAGACAAAAAAAAACAAAAAAAAAACAGGAAAATTGAAAAAAGAAATATTTCAAATAAAAATTAAATAAAGTATAATAAAAGAAAAAGTTTACAAATAAAATGCAACTGTTACTTATTCTTGTAAATTTACCAATGCAAACTGCAAAGTGCCCTGTTGACTTTTTTTGTTGTTGTTATCAAAATCGAATTAAATCAGATATCATTTGTGTTCATAATATGAAATTACAAAGAAAGCAAACTGTGGTAGGTACTAATGTACAACTTGACATACTTAAGTTTTTTTGTTTTGTTTTTTAGTTTGTAAATTTATCTTCAAGATGATAGAAAAAAGACTTGCAGTATATACAGGGTGTTTCCGTTATCTCCGACCAAAAGGATACCATAGATAGGTCTCATCGAGACAAACAAAGAATCGTATCGGAGGGGGAGGGGAATCCCAACGGTTTCGCCGCTAGAGGGCGTTGAAGTTTTTTTGCTCTTATTTCACGATGCGATGTACCATATAACTTTTTACTATCTATGGTATTCTTTTGGTCGGTGATAACGGAAACACTCTGTATACCACATCTTAATTTAAAAAATTAAGAAAAACAAAATGACAACAATTTACGATAGTACTGATAATTATAATGACAATACATTTACTATACCTACTCCTACTGTATAATTCCGAATGGAATATAATATGAATTTTAAAGCATTGACAAAAGTACATCTCGATATGGAAAGAATATAAATATCATATAAATATGTGACACATAGAACACCTCGTATAACAATAATTTGACAATGAACATAAAATCTTATACCTAGCTAGTTCTGTCATAAGTTCTGTTACCAAATAAAATTGAAACAAATTTTTCACAAGAAAATCAGATATTGTTGTTTTTTTAATTTTCAAATATATATTGTCTAACAAGGAGACGGCACGACCTTGGGAAAACGGATTTTGATAATTTTTGTAAGCCTATTATTTTATATCTAAAATTCAAAATTTTCAATACAGGCTTTTAAACGTTTTGGCCACTCATCAATAGCAGTACGGATGGTTTCCAATTACATTTTTTGTGCTGCTTTCAATAAATCGCGTTTTAAACTCTCAATATTTGAATGACGTTTCCTACAAGCCTCACTCTCTAAGATATCCCACAATTTGTAGTCTAAAGGATTCAAGTCTGGACTACTAGCAGGCCATTCTGCTGTGCTTATAAAGGTACTGAACATTGTCTTCCAGTCATGTTTGTGTAGGCTTTGCTTTGTGAGGAGGAGCTGAGTCCTATTGAAATATCCAGTGCTTGTTTTTGAAAAAAGTGTCATTCAGAGGCTTCAAAACAGGTTCCAAAACGTCTTCCTTATGATTTTTTGCAGAAATTTTTACTCCTTTCTCTCAAAAATGGAGATTTGTAACGCCATTGTAGCTAACTCCCCACCAGACCATAACAGATGCAGGATGATGACCTCTTTCAACTTCTTTTGCAACTTCGGCAACTTTTCTTGAACTGTTAGCACAAACCGGATTATTTCTTTGTTAAATTTTTCTGCAATGGTGAAGATTTTATCGTCTGTAAAAATAATATTTTGATAAAGTTTTTCACCGTACTGACGAAGGAGTCTTTTCGATTTTTTCTTGCTATTATCCTTCAAGAACTTTGTAAGTAAATGTTCTGTACTTCTACGGTAAGCCTCAATTCCCAAGTCGTTTTTGAACATGAATGACTGTTTTTAGGAAGTAAGGAAATCACTATACTACCTGCAAAAATTTCAACTACCTGTGAAATTCCCATCCTCTGTGACTCAACATTGAAAATTGTAACAAAACTTATGGCAAGACTAGGTATAATAAAATACGATATTGATTTATTAAAGATCTTCATTTGAAAAAAAATTAACTCTACCATGCAGTAAATAATATATACAAATAGATAAATACATATGTACATATATATTCATGTCAAAATTAATAATTTTGCGTTTGTATATCGTCACGAAAGTGCAACATCACTGTCATTACAACATAACAGCATATGATTTCTTTTACATGCGATAATGCGGAATTTTGCAATGCATTTTCTAATAACTAGATAGATAATAATTACATATTCATTATGGTCACAGTTAAAATACGTTAAGTTATGCAGAGTTTCATAAGTTAAAAAGACTGACATGATTGTAAGTAGTAGATACTATTAAAATAATGCGAAATTTTTTATTTAACACACGTTTTTAGTCTTAAAAGAAACAAAAATAATAAAAAATAAAAAACAATATGTATATATAAATATATATATATGTATATGTATAATATATATTATGTATACCTAGATATATATATATAAATACAGGGTATTTCCCAGTTCATATGCCAATTTCCAAACTAAACAAGGTGGTAGATCTCGATGAGAAGTGAAAAACTCGATACGGTAGGGAGTGAGGGTTTCTTTTTACAATGGTTACCGAGATATTCAAGGGCAAAGACAATTTTTTTTCGAAGATTAACCATTTCAATTTTTGCAGCATATTCCAGCACTCGCGCGCTTTCAGACAAACTGTGTTTGTTGCATAAAAGATAGAAATCGAAAATATAATTTCAAGGAAAATAAATAAGATAAATAGACTACTGTTAAAAATACAAAATAAGGAGAAAAAAGAAAGTAGACAAGAAAATAATTGAATATGTTAGGCATTCCGTTAACATATTATACCTAGTGGTGCCATAAGTTCTGTCACTAACAAAACAAGGATTATTTTGAAAGAAAATCGAAACAGAGTGTCATGGTTTTTTTTTTTAATTTGATTAATTATTTATAGTATAATATAAAAATACTTAAAACTATTTAAAATATCCACTATTGGCCTCCACACATTGCACGCACTACCTCAATAGGTTTCGATGCTGTTGTTTTTATTAAACTTGCTCTTAGAGCTTCGATATTGCGGTGGGTGGGTAGTTGGTGTTAAGAGCAAGCCTCCTCCTCTAAAACATTTCAAAATCGGTAGTCCAGAGGATCAAGGTCGGGGCTTCCTGATGGCAAATCTTCCGCAGCGATATATTGAAGGATCTCGTTGTAGCTCTTTATTGCCTTGTATATAATTTTTTTGGAGATTTTAAGATGTCTCAGCAGATTGAAAATCTTGTTCGTCGACTTGTTGCACTTGTGAAGTGTGATAACTGCAACTCAGTTTTCTTTTGTACCCCCACTCCATATTACAACTAGCACTGATTCACTTTCACTATACAGGGTATCCCGTTAGGTTTGCTTTTCCTTTATCCCAGAGATAGGTCTCATCGAGACAAACAAAAAATCGTATCGGTGGGGGGCGTTGAAGTTTTTTGGTTTTTTATTTTACGGTATACCCTATTACTTTTTACAAGAGCACTCAGGAGCCACTTTTTGTTAAGGAAAAATATGGCTCTTTGCCCTTTTCAACGATACCTTACTTGTTCTTCTATTCTTAACTTTTGAAAAGCCAAAATTTTGTGAATATCTCCCAAATTTTTGTGTTCTTTAATCCTGTCTTGCTCAAAAAAGACTTAAATTAACCCTCATTTTTTATTGCTGAAAAATAATGCTCAATTGATTCTGCATCGATTTACCATCTTTATTTTTTTCAAAACATGCATAATTTTCGAGGCATTAAGGGAGACCTTTTGGAAAATCTGAAAAAATAAGTCTGAAATTCATTGGATTATTGGACACGTGCTTTTATTACAGTGTAAAATAGATGCTAGAAATGCTAATTTTCAAATGCAAATATCTCGAAAATTATGTTTTTTGTGACAGTATTTATGACATAACTAGGTATATTAATCAATTTATTCTACTCAGGGCCGGCCCAACCTAATTTTTCGCCCTGTTCGAAGAACAAAATTTCGCCCTTATTCTGTTTAAATTTTAAATGAATATTAAAATGTTCAAGCCGTTTCCACACCACCCTTGGGTAGACTTTCAACTCACATTTCACATTTCATATTTTGAAAATAAATCAATTTATATACATAATAATACATACTTTCATATAATTCGAATTATATACGGAACTATTTATATACATACATACAGCCTTGAAAATAAAAAAAGTTATTGCAAACTGTTCAAAATAAAATCTTGCTCCTATAGTATTATTCGATTTTCATAAAAACAAACAACAACAAAAATGCTATACACACAGTATTAGGTTCAATTTCAAATCTTGCACAGTCTCTGCTTTATAATTCTATATGTTTCGTATGGGCGCTACAAAAACAACAATATACAGTCCTGTTCATATTTATTTGTGCAAAGCAATTTTTTTATATAACGTTGTATTTGATTTCGTATATCTTCCATAAAAATAAATATATCGGCTTCAAATTTTCAATGATAATAGCTTAGACAGTTCTCCACAAAGTCACAATTCAAAAAAAAAAATATCATTCAAAGTTAACAGCAAAAAAACAAAAGTTCAATGTTTAAAATTATTTGTGCATAGCATTTTTTGTTCAAAATTATTTGTGCAGTAAAAAAAAGTGTAAATACAGGATGTTCCGTTTCGTTTGCTTAGAATTGATACCAGTGATAGATCTTGTCGAGACAAGCAAAAAATCGTATCGGAGGGGGAGGGGTGAAATCCCAACGGTTTCGCCGCTAAAGGGCGTTGAAGTTTTTTTGCTCTTATTTCACGATGTATCCTATAACTTTTTGTAAGGGCACTCAATGGTCTTTTTGTGTTTAGAAAAAATGTAGAGAACCCTTTGCCCTTTTTAATGATACCTTACTCATTCCTCTATGTCTAATTGTTAAAAAGTTAGACGCGTCAAAATTTTGGAAATTTTTTTCAAATTTGTGTGTTTAACCCTGTCTTTCTCAAAAAGGGCTAAATTAACCCTAATTTTTTATTGCAGAAAAAGAAAGCTCAATAGATTCTACATCGATTTGCTATCTTTGTTTTTACAATAATGCATAATTTTCATAATTTTAGTCATAGTTTTTGCACTAACTAATGCGTACTTTATTGTTAAAAATTTATGTTTACCTTAATTTGTAACATTTTTGTTGAAAAAATAAGTTTGCTATATATTGTTGTTTTTGTAGCGCCCATACGAAACATATAGAATGATAAAGCAGAGACTGTGCAAGATTTGAAATTGAACCTAATACTGTGTGTATAGCATTTTTGTTTGTTTTTATGAAGATCGAATAATACTATAGGAGCAAGATTTTATTTTGAACAGTTTGCTATATATTGTTGTTTTTGTGGCAATCATACGAGACTTCCCGTGCAACCTGTCGTGAAGAACCTTTGTCCAACTATATAGATGTTTATAGATATTGCACGATTTTCAAAGACATACAAAGAAGCTTCACGTTCTTTATAGATCTTTATAGATATCTATATCCTGCTCTCAAGAGAATTATATTGCAGAGAGAGAAGAGAATTATTAAAACATTATGATATAGATCTATATCGATCCTTAACGAAGAATAAAGATAAACATTGCTCTCGATTAAGCACGAAAAAATCTTTAAATATCTATATCGATTTACGCAGATATCGAAGATAACGAGATTCAAAGACAAAATCTATATTGATCGTTATCGATTTTTAAAGTATTTCAAAGATCTATAAAGAATCGTCAAGAATCTTTATCGATCTTTAAACGAACAATTTATATTTACAATAAGCTCTATAGTCGGTACAGTGATGAATGGTGCAATGCAAAGAGGATGGCTTTACACACGAAGGTCCGTGGGTTCGAATCTCAAGAGTAAATTTTTCAAATTGAATTGTTTTCATATAGATAATATAAATAAATATAAAACAAAGAAAGAAAAAAAATGGGAAAAAAAAAAAAAAAAAACAAAATTTTTTATGGTCTATAAATTTCGATAAAGATCTTTATCGAAATCTTTTATAGCTGACGTCGAATTTCGTGATTAAAATCGATGTCGATCTTCAACACCAACTTGATTTTTTCTATAAAGACCTTCACGCAAATTTTTATAGTTCTTTATAGCTAACTATATAGCGTGGTTGCACGGGTTATGTCCATAGTAGATGATTCTGTGGTCACAAGCACTAACCGCTTAAGTCTGAAGATGCTTATGTCGACTTAAGTGGTTTGCGAATGTGACCACAGAATTGGTTCGCACAAAAATAAAAATCTATGTAAAATTTTAATATTATGTAAATATTTATATTGTTCTAATGGCGCCCCTCTAATTTTGTCGCCCTGTTCAGCTGCTCTGTCTGCTCATATGTAAAGGCCGGCCCTGATTCTACTACCTATCTGTGTAAATATTTTAAATTATTTACGTTTATCACAAAAAAATGGTTTCACTTTTCAAATATAAAGACAAGATGATTTAAGTTAGATTTAAACAATTTAAATTTGAAAAATTATATTTTTGTAAAAATGCTGGTAGCATTGTAAAGGTGAAGCCGTTTTTTGGAACAGAGAAAATCATGAATGATTAGAAAATATATCTACGATACATAGTTAAGAATATTTTGTCAAGTTTTTCAAATTCTAGAAAACTAGAACTTAAAAATATTAATTTCTAAATTTTTTCCACAAGACAACAAGACTGTAATGTGTGTTTGTAACAAATTTTTGAAGACTTAATAAAGATTTTGGTTTTTATTTCGAAGAAATATTATCAACGAGATGCTAAAATATGTATGCATAACTTTCATAAATTTAAAGCATTATAAATGTGTGTATGTATATACTATGAACATATGTATGTATATTGTATATACATATATATTTGTATTTCAGCTTTGTGTGAAGAACAGGTATTCGACATAAATCGCTGTATTTAAAATTTTGAAATAAACTGTTTATTTCATAATATCGTAGACAACATAAGAAGTTTTTTATACATTAAAAAAATGTGTGTTAAATATTAGCCAGTTTTACAGTGGAAGCTTAAGTGTTAAACTGAGTTTAAATTTAGCTAAACTTAAGCGGTCAAATTTCAGAGCTTAAACTGAGTTTAAGTAAAAAATATAATGAGTCAACCAAATGTAAACAAATGTAAAAAAAAATCAATCGTGTTTTCATTGTAATTATTATTTATTTATCTGAAAAAATATTCTAATTGTACACCTCCGTTCATTCTGTCGGAATCACATAATGATGGTAATCCATCAATCTGATCTCCTATAATATTCAATAATATTGCGTCAATATCATCTGTAAAATTTTTATTTTCTTTCGATGACCCTCCACCAGTACCGTACATGTAATTTTTTTCTTCAGCGTACTTTTTTTTGGTGCATTTTTTTATATTTTCATATTTTTTTTCAAAATATCAAAACTGCTATAAAAAGTTCCTGATTTTGAATTAAACTCAGTTTCTATTTGATTTATTTTTATTTTCACCAATTCCGTACGACATTTTTATATATTTTTACTAATATTTTTTTTAAATAATAAAATACGCATGACACTTTTTATATTGACATAATAAATTTCAGAAACAAAGCAGCTGCAGACATTTTTTTTTTGTTAAACTAGGTTTAGTTAAGCTGTAAAAAAAATAAACTGTGAAATCTAGTAGTCTTTATCTGAAGCTTAAGCTATATACAAAAGCTTAGCTAAACTTTGGCTTAAGCTTCCACTGTGAAACTGGCTATAAATGATAAATATCGTATTATTACCACGTATACATGATGAGATCCAAAGATCCAGCGATTGAAAGATCGAATTTCGATCTGCGTATTTCAGTATCGTGGATCGAAAGATCGAGTTCAGATTAGATTCAAACATGGTTCAAAATATAGAAATTATAACCTTGAATTTTTTACTTTTCCTAATATTTGAATGTAAACTTAAATATTAGGGCTAGTTTAGAGTTTCTTCATGTCCCCAAATATTTCTTTTTGCCATTTTATTTATGTTTTTAATTTTATTAATTAAATTAAAATGTAACAAATAAAAGTTTTCACACACTTCGATAAATAACATAGCCTAAAACAATTTCGATCTTTCAATCTTTCAATCCGTGTCTGTATGTTTATATTTCGACTCGATTCAGGAGAAAAAGCTGGATCGGATCGGTTGGATTCCATATGGACTCGATCTCCATCTACATGGTTTTTTAGGGGATTCAGACCGGATTAAATTAAGATTCAAGCCATCATGTATACAGGGTATATATTTATATGTTACTTATATCATAATGTTGAATGAATATTATTATTAAGTTATATACATTCATACATATCTTTCAAGATATACAGGGTATCCGGTTTAAAGGCTTGCAAAATGAAACCAAAGATAGGTCTCTCCGAGACAAGCAAAAAATTGTGAACGGAATAAGTGTTAGTATATACAGAATGAAATGGATAGAAAAGCACAAAAAGTATAAACCCTGACATTGAGATTGAGGTTATGTTTGTAAAAGTGAAATAACAACTATTTGTGCATTAATAATCAATAACAAAAAACCAAAATATGTGTAAATATTTTTATTTAAATAACTGGAGAGGAAAATAGATCGATTTTTCATATTATTGGAGAATCAGCTGGAGAACTATTGTTTAAGTATAGTACTGTGATCACACGGAATCTAGTTTCCTATTTAAAATACATGTAAAAAAAGGTGATTGAATTCCGTCAAGATATTTTTCTGTTCACTTTTTGTTTTTTAAGGGTACTACTCAGCTGAAAATAAGATATTTTGCCTATACAAAATCTATGTAAAAAAAACCAAAATAAATGGAACCGAAAAAATTTTCTGTTTCGATTTCGTAAGTTGTACTCAGCTGAAAATAAAAAAGAGTTGAAAATCTAAATGTTTACAGATGGCGTTGGCTGTCCTTTGGAGACCTTTTATTTTCATATCCAACCGAAATAAATGAATATCCATTTATTTCGTCCGGAAAATGAAAATAAATTGATTGTTTGACATTTGTGAAGTTAGGTAATAACCTATAAATTATTATTATTTATTATTTTTGTGATTTTTGATTTTTTTATGTAAAGTTTTTTTCATCTGTGAAGATTTCTTCTTATTTTTGTAGATTTCTTCTTATTTTTGTAGATTTTTTAGCTCGTTCCGAAATAAATTGACTTTTTCCAACATAAAATTTATTTTCAGCTGAGGAGTACGCTTTAGTACTGAGTTTGAGACGGAAAATAAATTTAAATTGTCTTCGTTAACATTTTTAAAAACGTTCAAGAGATGACGCTAAAGATAATTCTCCACTAATTTTTTGTTTCTATTGAACAAAATAAATGCACAGACATTTATTCCGTGTGGTAAATTTGATAGTTCTCAAATTTAAAAATTTAAAATTACAGGTTGCTTGATTATTTGTGAAAAATTATTGTGATTTTATTATTTGTGATTTTACAGTTATTGTAGCTAAAGACGCTAATGTAACTAATTAGGTTTTTTTAAATCTGCAAACTGAAAAAAAAATCAATGATATAAATTCAATAAAATATCAATACCCGTGTTTTAAAAAAGGTTTTTTCTTGTTTTTCTTCTTTAATGCTGCCCATACACAGTGAAACATGTTGATCAACTTGGTTGAGCTTCACAAAAAGTTTTATCGTATGTGGAGCTGTTGCTCAACCAATTTGACGGTTGAAGAACTGGTTGAATTAAAATCAAAAAGTTTTGATTTTATATAGGTGGAGCTAGTGGTTGGTAAACATGTTGAACTGTATGTGGTAAAGTTGAACAACAAAGAAAAAAGAAAGTTGATCAACTTTCCAGATAAGTGCGTGGTAAACTACAAACCAAGTTAATCAACCTAGTTGATCGACATGTTTCAGTTGGTATGGGCAGCATAACTCCTCAACATATGCGTAAGCTCAGGGCCGGCGCAAGACTAGGAGTCGCTCGCCTGCAAGTCTGAAACCTTGCGCGAATTACAAAGATCGAAAAGGATTTACATTTCCTTGGTTATACTGATTTTTTTTTATTATTTACAGATTTATATTGGTTCATGTTAAAATTTGTTTTATTTCTATCCCTAATCATGCCCAAACTTTCTAATAAATCGAAAGCATCTCTTAACTTATTTATATTTCTACTCAAGATGACCGAGGCTAAATTTGGTTCTATATTATTTAAAAATGTACGTAAAATCAAAGCTTCATTGTTAACTGGACTAAATTCTACTGGCTTGTCTGAATCATGTTCGTATTTTTCATTTAATTTAGATAATATATTTCTTAAAATAATAAAATACTTTCTTACTTGGCTATTTCTGGCTGAAAATGCTTGATGGTACAACTGATGACATGTTTCTTTTACTCCAAAATTACTAATTAATATCCTCTTAATTTCTTCCCAAGTTGCTCCAGGTCCTAAAGTTCGAACTGCATCTAAAGCTGACCCTTGAATTTTGTTGATGATAGTCCTCTGAAATACGTACTCTTTAGCTTGGGGATTGCCGTTCAACATTGGTAAAATTGTGTCAACATCTCTTAGGAACGACGTAAGAGCATAACTACCATCGCCTCTGAATTCATGGATTCTCTGTGCATCTTTTATGAGATCGTTGAATGTTATTGTAAATGCTGGTGATGATGCTTGACCTGCTGTACTCATTTTTGCAAGATGATTTTCACGTTTATTGTGATTTAAACTTTCGTAAGAATTAGTTTCACTAAAATTATTTAAGTTTTCTAAAACTTTTAAATTTTTATCACTTGGGTTCCTTATTTCATATATTTTGAAATGTTCACTCTGTTTTGTAACTTTTTTATTTTTTGGCATTAATATTTATTTTATTTTAAAGATTGAACAAACTTTTCTTCTATATTTTCATTTATTCTTATTATTACTAAGTTAATTTTAAAATCTTCTTTTTCGATCAAGGCTAAAACTTCTTTTAATTTTGTTTTTATCACTTTTGTTTTTTGTGCATTTTTTCTTGTTAGTACCATCAGAAAATTTTTTTTATTTTTTTTTTATTTTTTAAAAAAAAATGTTAAAATATTTAAACTTCAGTTTAAATTTTGTTTTTGTTTTGGTAGATTCACACAGTGGATCCTTTTTCTTTAGAAAAGAATCCTACCGACTGTGCCAATTACAAAGACCGAAAAGGACTTTTAAAAAAATATTATTTTGAATAAAACAAGTTTTAATATTTTAATATTACAAACTTTATTAATGGATTTACTTCCTTACAGTTTAAAACGAGTTTTAGAACTAAAAACTTAATTCTAAATTAGGTTCTTAAATATAATTTCGTTTACCTATAAACACAAAAGTCACGTTTTTGAAAACTGGAGTAAAGTGTGGGAAATTGTTTTTAAGTATATTGGATCAGCGAAAAAGTATGAGAAAATTATTATTTACTATTTTATGTTAACTCAGCGAAAGTATGAGAAACTTTTGTTAGTTACTTTTCCCAAAAGTGTCAAATAAAGAAAATTTCCATAAATTTAAATATTATAACTATAGAAGTTTTTGTTTGCCGGATATGTGGTATCGAATTTCATATTTTCAGGGTTTGAAGACGTTACTAACGTAACTCCTCCCTCCTTAGACTTAAGGACTGTCCCAGTAAAAAACCGACCACTTGTCTCCCTATAGTAGCGGAAATACAGTTGTTCAATCTTGTTCATTTTTGCACGATTGTTTTACTTAATAGTTAGTCTTTGTTCTGCATTAGTAAATTCAATCTTAGTTTTGTGTGTTACGCCATGGAATCAGAAGGAGAAAGTCGTAGAAAAAAAATTATTTCCGAATACTTAAAAAATCCAGCTATATCGCAGAGAAAGTTGTCAAAATCTCTCGGTATACCAAAATCCACCATACAGAATGTATTAGATAATTTTAATAAACGGAAAAGTGTTCAAAGAAAAAAAGGATCAGGCCGGAAAAAAGGATCCAACGACAAAATTATTGAATAGAAGATTAAAGCGGCTTGTAAAAAGAATCCAAACTTTTCAGTCAGGGATGTGGCCGATAAAGTTCAAACATCAAAATCAACGGTTCACAGAAATAAGAAAAGACTCAACTTAAAAACATTTGAAGTGAAAAAAGTGCCAGATCGAACTGACGAAAAGGAAATTCTTTGCAAACGAAGAGCTCGAAAACTCCATGAGCAATATCTAACAAAATATTCGTGTTGCATAATGGACGATAAAACGTACTGCAAGGCAGATTTTAACCAGCTACCAGGACAAGAATATTTTGTAGCGGTATTTTGGGCTCTAGTAAAGCGGAAATTGAAAAAAACTAAAAATAAACAAGTTAATATTAAGAACTTTAAAAGAAAATATATTTTAGTTTCGAAAACAATGGACAAAACTTGTGTAAAAAACCTAATGAGATGGGTGAAATCGAAAGTTATTAAATTTTATAGAAAATAAAAAATTTCCAAAATAAAACTTATTAAATCATAGAGAAAAGTTTATTTCATTGATTGGAAAAACAAAATTTGCAAAAAAAGTTATTTTTGTTGCATTACCAAGTGTTTAATGGTGGTCGGTTTTTTTCTGGGACAGTCCTTATAACTCTCCTGAGTTATGTTTTTAATTACAATTTTCTGCCCCTTGTGTTTAAAGATTAACGTTACAATAATTCCTATTATAATGATAGTAAAAATAGTGATAATGCTTCCGTAGATATAGTGATTTTTCTTTTGATATTTTATTTCTTTAATATTTTAAATGTTTTCTATTTGTTCTAATATAAAATCATCAAATAATAAATTTTTGTTTACATCTTTAATATTTTCTAAATAATTTGGAAGAATAAAACTTTTTTTAAGTTCTTTTTTATTATTTTCTATTGAATAATTATCAAATTTTATCGTACAATTATTAAAATTAACTAAATAATTCCCGTTTATTACGATTTTACGGTCATCACAAGTATTAGTAAAATTAACATGATTCAGATTTTTTGTAATTACTATCCCTTCCTGTAATTCCATAATTTCGGATGCATTGTTAAATATTTTGATACAATTTCTTTTTATTAGACAGTTTGTGCAGAGTTTTAAATTTTTCAGATCTTTATTATCAGTATAATCATAAGTTTTGTTTTCATATTCCACAATTTCTTGTGGTTTAAACATTAATTCGCGATTTTGATTGTCACCTATAGGGATAAGTATTGTTTTTTGCAAAACGACTATATCTTTTGGTATTCTGATAACAAATATTAAACTATCATGATTATTAATTAGAGTTCCAAGTTTTATGTTTTGTAGTTTCTGTAGGTCGACGTCATATTCTGTTATTTCTTCATTTGTCAGTATGTTGCTATTAATGAAGCCCAATCTAGATGAAGCTATGTTATTTTGTATATGTTCCACATTGTCTTGTAATATTTTCAATTTTAAAGCATAGTCTGTAAAAAGTAAATGTCTGTTTAAAGTTCTTTCATAGTCATTAACTTTATTGTACATATTGTTCTGTAATTATTGATCTATCTTAATGAAATTTTTATTGATCTTTACTTGAGTATTAAGGTTTTCTATTACATTATGAGTGTTTGTATCGATGATTTTGAGATGGTCTTCGATTTCTTTTCTGTCTGAGTCGTCCATAGTACCATACAGCCATTTATTTACTGTGCCGATGATGTTCAGTAGACCTCTTTTCTGTCTGTGTGGAATTAATGTTTTTACTTTATTTCGAATGTTTGAAATTTGAAATTCTAACAATTTAGCTTTGTCTTGTAGGTCGGACTGCTTTATATTATTTTCTAAACTGTCTAATATGTTTGTAATTTCTTTGGTATTTACTATATGTAAAATGCTGTGATAATTTTTTACAACGTTTACTTTTTCTAATCTCATTTCGGAATACCCAGAATTTGTATTAATTTTATTGATTATGAGATGTGCCTGAGTTATTGTTAAAATTGTTATCATCAGGAATATTTTGAGGGTCCAATAAACCTGAAAATTTATATTTTCTTTTAATGTTAGAAGTATGAACATTTTGTAAGTCTTTTTTAATATATTTGGGTTCTTCCTTGTGCCTAATACCTTTATAATTTTTTATATAACCTTCTGTTCTATCATCCTGATAATTTTCCCTATTGACAATAAGTTTATTAATATACCTAGCTTTTTCTTTGCATAAATTGTTGTAAATAACAGTTTTGTTGCACTTACCTTCTTGAATTCTTATCGGTTTTTCTTTGATGGTTGAATGGTAGCTATTATTGTACCATTCAATTGCTTTATACATTTTTTCTCTTATACTTAATTCTTTATTTTCAATACCTAAAACCCTGATTCTTTCAGCAAGAGTATTGTGCAAACGTTCTATATCGGAATTGCCGGTATGATTATTGGATTTTACTAAATGAAGCTCAATGTTTTCATTTCTTAAGTAATCTTTAATATTAATGCTTTTAAATTCATTATCGGTTATTAATTTTTTAAAATACCCTCTTTGTGATTTAAAATTTCTGAGTTTTTCTATGATTGTCTTATTATTTCTGTCTTCGAGATAGAAAGCTGTTGCAAATTTTGAAAATCTGTCTATGAAAGTTAAAAAATTAGCTTTGGAGTTAGTATAAATATCCATATGTATTATTTGATTAATGTCTTTGGGGGTTTCAGTTACGGCGAATTTCTGTTTTATGGGGTGTCTGTCGTATTTGACACGATTACATGTATCGCAGTTGTTAATGAATTTTTCTATTAAAACTTTTAAATTAGGGAAATATATGTACTTTTTCAATCCTTCATAATTTTCGTTTATCCCTGTATGTCCTGTTTCGTTTTTATGATATTTTTTAATTTGTTTATATGTATCCTCTTCATTAGTCATATCTTTTGCATAGTATGAACACCTAACAAATTTAATGTTCTTCATATTTTCATATAATTCTATTATTTTTTGTTGAAGTTTATTGTATTCCCTATCACTGAGTTCTGTGTATATGCCTATTTTACCGGGTTTTATATACCTTCTTAAAATATTGGATAGATTATCGTCTAAATCTTTTGAGTTTATATATATTTTCCTATTGTTATGTTTAACTTCATATTCTTTTTCTTTATTATTTGTTAATATAATTTGAGTTTTGAAACGGTTTACTACTGTACTTAATATAGGGATATGGTTATTCAAGTCTTCTTTTTGAGAATGGATTGTATCGATACTACTTTAATCTAAGTTGTTTTGCATTGTATTGATTCTACTTAAGAAGTCAGCAACTCTATTCTCCTTACCGATAATATAATTCATGTTTATGTTATATTCGCCTGATTTCATTAACCATCTATAGAGACGAGGATTAACATCTTTGCGTCTGATTTTTGTAAACAACCATTTAAGGGGTTGTTGATCTGTTAACAGATCGAATTTAACACCATAAAGATAGGGTCGAAAATAATTTGTGGCCCATACAATGGCCAAAAGCTTCTTTTCAGTGGTGGAATAATTGCGTTCATGTTCGTTTAAAGTTCTGCTAGCATAACATATAGGGTGGTTGTCTTGTTGGAGGATAGCTCCTATTGCGAAGGTGCTAGCGTCTGTTACAAGCTTGAATCTTTTGTTGAAATCAGGATATTTTAGTATAGGAGCTTCTGTAATGATTTTTTTGAGTTTTTCAAAAGAATTAATATAATTTGGGTCATTAGGGTTAACTTTTGTATTTTTCTTGAGATATTTTGTCATTGAATGGGCTACTTTTGCATAGTCTTTTATAAACTTTATATAGTATCCAGTTATACCGAGAAAAGACTTTATTTGTTTTTGTGTCGTTGGTAATTTCAAATTAATTATATCTGTTACCTTGTTTGGATAAGGTTTAACACCTTCTGGTGTTAGGACATGACCCAAATATTCTGTTTCTTTGGCAAAGAATTTACATTTGTCAATCTGAATTTTTAAGTTATGATCACGTAATATATTAAATATTTTTTTATACTGTTTATGTGCTCATCTAGTGTTGTACTGAATATCAATATGTCATCTATGTAAATAGACGACACATATCTTATTTATATATTCTCTCAGGATGGAATTCATGAGGCGTTGAAAAGTTGCTGGGGCATTTTTGAGCCCAAACGGCATTCTCACATATTCGTAGTGTCCTAGAGGCGTGGAAAAGGCTGTCTTTTTTCTGTCTTCTTCTTTGACAAGGATTTGGTGAAAGCCTTTTGCCAAGACAAGGGTTGTGAAGTATTGAGATTTACCGAGTTTATCTAGGATTGCATCAATGTTGGGAATTGGAAATTTATCGTCGATAGTACATTCGTTTAGTTTACGATAATCTATTACAATTCTCCATTTTTTCTTTCCAGAATTGTCCAATTTTTTGGGGACAATCCACAATGGACTGTTATATGGAGAATTACTTTCTTTTATTATACCCTGCTTAAGCATTTCTTCTATTTGGGTGGATATCTCTTTTTCATGAATTTGCGGATATCTACATATATATTTTAGAATATATAGGTTTATCGGTTGTAGTAACTATTTCATGTTGAACTACAGAGGTACTAGTTAATTGATCTTCTTCTTTAAAAAAGAGATTTTTGTAAGATTTTAATAAACTATTTAAGTATCTTTTTTCTTCAGAATTTAAAGACATTGAGATATTTTGAAATTCTTGATCATTCAAAACAGAAAATTCTAATTGATGAATTTCATTAATTTTATAGAGGAATGAATTTACGAATTTTATTATATTGCCGTTAATTTTTAGAGTTTCTTCTTTCATATCTATAATAGCACCTAAAGGTTTTAATAAATTTTGCCCAATTATTGCATCAAAACTTTTATCATGAAAATCGGTAAGCTTCCAAATCATATATGCATCTTCTTGAAATTCAACAGGTAGATCGGTTTTAATTTCTTCTTTTACGGTAGTTTTAGAATTCAAAGTGTTAAGTTTTAATGGTAATTTTAATGACTGTCTTTTATATTGAGGTAGTTTTGTTTTGTTTAGTATAGAGATAGAGGATCCTGTATCAATGAGACATTTTATTTGTTCTTTACCTACTGTCAATTCTACTATTGGTAGGTATACTTGTGAGGCATTAACAGAAAATTTGCTTCATGTTCTACATGATCTACTTCCATAGGTTGTACATTTTGTCGTACCGTATTGTTATGGTTATAGTTATAATCGGAAGGCCTATTATTATAATTAGGTCTTATTTGTCTTGAATTGTTTTGTTTTTGGTTTTGAGTATTAGTGTATCGAGGCAGTGTAAGACTTTGTGAAACATTACCGGGATATCGAGGTTGTGCACAATTTTGTGAAATATTTACATTTCCTTGGTTATACTGATTTTTTTTTATTATTTACAGATTTATATTGGTTCATGTTAAAATTTGTTTTATTTCTATCCCTAATCATGCCCAAACTTTCTAATAAATCGAAAGCATCTCTTAACTTATTTATATTTCTACTCAAGATGACCGAGGCTAAATTTGGTTCTATATTATTTAAAAATGTACGTAAAATCAAAGCTTCATTGTTAACTGGACTAAATTCTACTGGCTTGTCTGAATCATGTTCGTATTTTTCATTTAATTTAGATAATATATTTCTTAAAATAATAAAATACTTTCTTACTTGGCTATTTCTGGCTGAAAATGCTTGATGGTACAACTGATGACATGTTTCTTTTACTCCAAAATTACTAATTAATATCCTCTTAATTTCTTCCCAAGTTGCTCCAGGTCCTAAAGTTCGAACTGCATCTAAAGCTGACCCTTGAATTTTGTTGATGATAGTCCTCTGAAATACGTACTCTTTAGCTTGGGGATTGCCGTTCAACATTGGTAAAATTGTGTCAACATCTCTTAGGAACGACGTAAGAGCATAACTACCATCGCCTCTGAATTCATGGATTCTCTGTGCATCTTTTATGAGATCGTTGAATGTTATTGTAAATGCTGGTGATGATGCTTGACCTGCTGTACTCATTTTTGCAAGATGATTTTCACGTTTATTGTGATTTAAACTTTCGTAAGAATTAGTTTCACTAAAATTATTTAAGTTTTCTAAAACTTTTAAATTTTTATCACTTGGGTTCCTTATTTCATATATTTTGAAATGTTCACTCTGTTTTGTAACTTTTTTATTTTTTGGCATTAATATTTATTTTATTTTAAAGATTGAACAAACTTTTCTTCTATATTTTCATTTATTCTTATTATTACTAAGTTAATTTTAAAATCTTCTTTTTCGATCAAGGCTAAAACTTCTTTTAATTTTGTTTTTATCACTTTTGTTTTTTGTGCATTTTTTCTTGTTAGTACCATCAGAAAATTTTTTTTATTTTTTTTTTATTTTTTAAAAAAAAATGTTAAAATATTTAAACTTCAGTTTAAATTTTGTTTTTGTTTTGGTAGATTCACACAGTGGATCCTTTTTCTTTAGAAAAGAATCCTACCGACTGTGCCAATTACAAAGACCGAAAAGGACTTTTAAAAAAATATTATTTTGAATAAAACAAGTTTTAATATTTTAATATTACAAACTTTATTAATGGATTTACTTCCTTACAGTTTAAAACGAGTTTTAGAACTAAAAACTTAATTCTAAATTAGGTTCTTAAATATAATTTCGTTTACCTATAAACACAAAAGTCACGTTTTTGAAAACTGGAGTAAAGTGTGGGAAATTGTTTTTAAGTACATTGGATCAGCGAAAAAGTATGAAAAAATTATTATTTGCTATTTTATGTTAACTCAGCGAAAGTATGAGAAACTTTTGTTAGTTACTTTTCCCAAAAGTGTCAAATAAAGAAAATTTCCATAAATTTAAATATTATAACTATAGAAGTTTTTGTTTGCCGGATATGTGGTATCGAATTTCATATTTTCAGGGTTTGAAGATGTTACTGACGTATTTTGCGCGCCCAATGATAACGACAACGACAACTGCTTTCAGACACCGACAAAATTAGAAATAAATCTGAGTGAACGACAACGTTGTCATTGGGCGAGAACAATAGTCGTTCTATTGATTCTAATTGAACGACACGTTGTAGTTGTCGTTGGTTGTCGTTACCATTAAGCGCAGGCTTTGAGTTAGGCGCCCCAGCTCAAATTTATGTTTATGTATTTTTTAATTATTTACTTTTAAAATGTTTGTTGGAATTACACAATTATACATACGTATACGTACGTATTTATTAAAATTTGAGTTTTTTTCATCTTCATCTTCACCTAACAAGCAAAAAAAAAAACCTCTTACCATAGAAATATAATCATCTCTGCTTTACGACTTAACACAAGCAAAAAAAAAAACCCTCTCTGATACCAAGGGGCGCCATATCTTCTTCTTACGTTGTCGATGTCGAATTTCAGAATTTCAGTTTGTTTCAGGAATTCGGCGCCCTTGATTTGGTGGCGCTCGCCTGCAATGCGGGCGTTGCAGGCCCGCTTCCGCCGGCCCTGCGTAAGCTGCACATATTACAATTCATTTTTGTGAATTATTATTAATTTTAGTAATTATTTTGTGTTTTTATTTAATACTTCACTATTTTTCAACTTTCGAGTAGAAACACATTAATTTCTACTTCGACAATAACAAAAATAAACAACCAAATGTCAATTGTCAAGCTGGAAATTTTCTTTTCGTTCTCCACCGGTTATTTTTAATATTTCTACATATTCTACACAAAATTTTTCAGTTAGAAAATAGTAAAAATATGAAACTGAGCTCCGTGCGATCACAATACTATGCTCTAACAGTGATAGTAATATTGTTGAAAAGACTTTTGGTGAAAAACAATACCTTAGTTTTACTCACAACAATATTTTAGGAATACGCCAGAAACATTTGAAAATTTGTACAGAGAAATTGAACTTCCAAATGTGCCTCGTGCTAGACGAGGCAATCAAATATAGAATTATGAAAGCGATCATTAATTACTATATGGTGTTTATCTACAATAATACAGAATGTTCCAGATACTTTTCTGTTCACAATTTAAATGATAAAAATTAGTTACTTTTTACCATTTTAAAATCCAAAACATACATATACAGATCAGTAGCAGATACTTAGATATGGTGTGTTTATCAAAGTTTGCTGGACTGTTGTTCATGCCATTTGTAACCTGCTTTTGGAGCTTAATAGACACAAAGGCACAATATCTTGAGCAAATTCAGAGGTACCACTTTAAAATTTCATTTGAGAAGTCATTGAATGTATAGGCGGAAGTCATATTGTCAAAATTCCTACATTAATAGATATTATTTTTATAAATTGTAGACAAATAAGGAAAATTCAATAACAATATATTCCAGTTACGAATATAAATTCATCAAAGTCAAACTGAACAATACACAACAAGGAATATCATAGGAGTAACATTTTTCCTAAACATTTTTTTGTTTATATCTTCGATGACATAAAATTTGATTTATGTAATTCAAAAACGATAAAGAAAACGATTTTCTACGATTCATTTGTTTTATTACCCTGCTTGTTTCGTAGACCGAGTCTCTTCAGAAGAAATAATAATTGATGGTTAGAAAATTCATTTTTAATATTGAATTTTAAAAATTTTCTTTTAATTAAAATAGGTGCATTGAGAATCCTCAACGACTGTCACTTGGTAGGAGATCAATATACGGATTAAAAACCTATTTAATGACATTCTTCAAAGACAATGGCAACTTGACGAATACAAAGAAAAATAAAATCAGCAGCTGCCATCGACAAGAGTGGTCATAGAGCGTTTGGTCTATGAAAGTCCCATTTCAGGTGACTTGAACAGTTACAGACAAAAAATTCCAACTTTATTCCGTTGATTATAGCGGGTTGCATTCTACACAACTTCTGTTTGAAACGAGGAGACTATTTTAGTGGGAATTCGGAGATGCAGATATTGAAGAAACTAATAGTAGCTCACATAATACAGATAACAATAATTGTGCAGCACAAGAAAAAAGAAACAGGATTACGAGGCAATTAGAATAAGATAAACATAATTTACAATTTAGAATTAACAAAAAAAAAAAAACTGATAAATAAAGAGTGTGCGGCAATTTGTATGTAAGGCCTCGTTGGCACAAAAAAAATTAAAATGTTTTTAGTTAATTGCATTTAAAAAATCAGTCCTCAGTTATTTGATCAACTAACTTTTCAAATAAATTAAAAAATTAGTTAGTTCTCTCCACTTTTCCTGCATACCGCTTGTTTTCAGCAGCTTCTTCCTGCAAACAATTAGATTTTTACTTTCGAGACTAGGTTGTTGTACATACATCAGAACTATAATATCATGAAAGTTGTATTCAGATTGAATATCCTTCCTAATCTATACAAAACTTTGATCACTTGAGCATGTGGCTGGTGGATTTATTTCAGGACGCTGAAATAGTATCTTGTCCATTGAATAAAAATATCCTCACATTTTTTTGTCATTACGACTTGTGTTATTATGATCTTTAATCTTTTTTTACACGGATTTAAAACCTTTCCACTTTTCATTAGTTTACTCCTCAGAGGTTTGTTTCGAATTCTTTGCATCTCTTCTGCAATGTCTTCCCATATCATATTTTATTTTTTTGAAAATCTGTCGAATCTATCCATATTTTGTTCATATTTATTATTATTATTTTTTGAGTTCATTATTTTTTTTATTTCTTTTATTTTAAATTAATAATCATTTATCGCTCAACCCGAAATCATAAGAAAAAATTAGTTATGTATATTTGACATTTCAACATTATCAAAAGTAGGGTAATTCCATCTATTCCATCTTCATTCGTGGATCGAAAAGAACGCACTCTGGATATTCGGAAAAATATTAAATATAGAATGAAACATTGGGAATACAAAAATATAATAAAGAAACTCATATGAAATATTCCGAACATTTCAAATGAATAAAGAAGATCCCATTTTTCTTTCGCTCTCTTACATCTATCGCACACTAGGTAGTAGTTACAACCGTCGTAAACTAGTTTAAAAACTTGTTTTACAACTACTCAAAATACATCTGAAGGCGGCACGACCAAGTTGTAAGGAGTGTAAGTGTATTACAACTGTCAGCTCAAATTATTTTAGATAATTCTTATTATACCAAGTTGGAAAAAAATTGTTACAACTAGCGTTAAATAACTGGTTTAACCACCTACTGTGGCTTGGATGTTAGTTCCTGCCTAAAGGCTGGAATACAATGTGTAGCTGTAGTTTGCAGCTGTAGCGTGAAATTGTAGTAGAAGCTTCAGATTCAGCCACAACTACAACTTCTACTACGGCTATTCATTGACCAAATTAGTTGGTTCGCACCAAAATGGTCGGCCTAAAATAGTTCGGTACCATGTGTATATATCGGGACCAAAACAGTACTAATACCGATTTGGTACTACGGAGTATACGCGCTCATTGTGATGCGTCATATGACAACTAAGGTGTTGTTTTTCGACAGGTCGTAGTACTACATGTACTACATACTACAGCTACACATTGTATTCTCATCTTAAAAGTAAAACTAAGCTTTAAAATTATTGAATTTTAATTTTGATATATAAATTCTAAAAAAAAGGCTATTTATTACGTATAGTATGTATACAAATATACGAGTACATATATTTTTAATTATAATTTTCAGGTTCAATTAGAACATCATTTTATTCTGGTTCATCATTTAATGTCACATGGCATTTAGCATATCCACATCGGGTAAGTTTTAAATTTATTTTATTTTTTTTTTACAAATTTACAATTTCAATTATAGGTATTTCAACAATAAAATTACGAACTTAGTAAAAAAATCGAGTTCTGAAACTAAAACCTAAAAAACCTCAAAAATGAAGTTAATCGATTTGATTTGTGAGGCAATCAAATATGGAAATTTATAATTTCTCGAAGAAAAATATCTTTGCAAATAATAATTTCTTGAATAAATATGCAAATATTCGGTCTATATTTAAAAAAATTAATTGAAGTATGTTATGTATATATAGGTGTGTATGTTTTATGTTTTTTCATATTGTCTGTACTAAGGCTGTTTCCGGAAACATGCACTTAACACTTGACACTTGACACTACCTGACTTCGGAGTTTAATTTGTTGTCCGGAATGTACTAAATTTGTTTTATATTGACATTGAAGTTGATCTACTGTTTCACTTACTACTGTTTTCAAAATCAGATTATCTATTTCATCACTTATTATTATATTACTATTTTGCATTAAAATGCTTAAAACAGTCCTTTTCAAAAGTTTTTTTTATATATTCTTCTATTATTTTCCATTTTTAAGCAATTCCACATAGTTATAAATAAAACTTCACAACACCAAATCAAGTTTAGTGTACTGGATATAACACTTGATTTTTGACAGCAAAACAAGTGTTAGTATCAAGTATTAGTATTACTTTCCGGACACTTCGGAGTTACTTTCGGAGAAAATTTAGTGTTAAGTGCAAGTGTTTAGTGTTAAGTGCATGTTTCCGGATACAGCCTAAGTATACCTAAATTATATGCATATAATAATATTATACAATAGTGATGGCTGCTAATAGCAATAGCAGCTAAAAATTAGCTGCTAGTGGTATTTAGCAACTGCTAACTGCTATTCATTTTAAAAAATAGCTGCTACTGCTAATTTTGAATCAGAATGAAACAAATATATGTAACATGCTGCTAACTACTAACTTGCTTTGCTTGCTTGCAGAAACTGCTATTTCTAATACTAATATCTTTTTTTTTTTATTGATGGGAATTGGGTGATGCTGATGCATCAACTCCTGTAATTGTAAATTTGTACCTGCATAAGTAATATGTAGGACAGGTAGGTCTAGGTATAGTACAAAAATTTGGGTATGCTAATTGGTAAATGCTAATATTTTTTTTTTATAAGTAAATTTGTACCTACAAATCTGCAACGTTACATATTTTGAAATTAGAATGATATCAATTATTTAAAATTGAATGAAATTTGACTATTTGACCTGTATGTTGTTTTTATGGGTGTTTAAAAACAAAAAATATACTTGGATTGGAAAGCCCAGATTATCCTTTTTATTTGAAATAATTTTATGAATAAGACTTTTCAAATTCATAAAAATATTTTATACCTCATTTTTTTTACTTTAGATAAGTATAAGAAAAATTTTATTTATTTATTAATATTTTAAAATAGAAAGTAAATGGTCAGTGATAAGTACTGCAGACTGCAGTTGTAGTTCCTTAAATTAAATTATAGACTTTATTATATTTTGTGAAAGTTGAAAATTGTTTAAATGGAAAACAAGCGAAGAAAACATAGTCCTCTTTGGGATTATTTTAAAATTGCGAGTGAAAAAATAGCTGCGTGTACTATATTATGTAAAGCACACGTATCATATAAAACATCAGTAACGATTTTAAAATCACACATTATAAGAAAACATCCTTCAATTCAAATTGAACCCATTATGAACAATAAAGTGCAAAATAATGCAACAGAAATGAATCATGGTGCGGAAAATTTAACTCAAAATTAATTATCACAAGCATCATCATCATCTTTTAACCAACCTGAAACAAATTTGGTTTCATGTGTTTAAAGTTTCAAGTGTAGAAGCAACGAAACAAGAACCAATTCAAAAAAATATGCATTTAGCAGTTAGCAGCATGTTACATAATAAATATATATTTGTTATATTCTGATTCAAAATTAGCAGTTACTGCTAATTTTAGCTGTTAATTGAAATTAGCATTAGCAGCTTTAGCTGCTAATTGAAATTAGCTGTTTTCGACATCACTATTATCAAAGTTGTATAAGTGGAAGATGCCCAACGTCCATATATCCTCATGGCACTCAAAATTTTTGATCTGGGGCGTGATATCACACCCCACAACATGTTGCTTATACATTTGTTTCTAATAGTTATGTTTATAATGATATTCAGTAGCAATTATCAACAATTTTACTCATCGTATCAACATTTTAATCATGAACAAAAGGCAGTAGAATCGAGAAAGTTTAGAACAGACGCACAAGTAGAGTGCGGTAAAGTAGGAATAAATTCTTTACACAAATGTTGCTTAGTTTGAATTTTTTTTACTATACCTATATTAAAATTAAAAACAACAAGTAACATTAAATATGAATTGTTGGTATTCTCGCTATATATATAGCTATAGCTATATACATACATAATTCTAACATACACACATTCGAGCCATACTTTGCGTTGTTTTCAAATTATAAGTAAAAATTTTTAAAACCATATTATTATTATTGACTTGAAGAAATTTGAAATTTTTTTCGTTTTTCTTATTTTTGTTGTTGTTATATTGAAATCCAGTTTTAACCAAATTTTGTCTTTCTTTTTAAACTTGCAGGTATAAATGCATTTTATAATTTTCTATTTTCATTGAAAATTCGCATATAATTTTGAAAAAAGGTTATTTCATATTTTTTGTGGAAAGATAATGTACATATTTGTCAGTTTTGCACTATTATATTTCGGACTTTTAAACTGATTTGAAACTGAAAATGATTCTGAAGTTGGAGCTTGTTGCCTTTGCCTTAAAAACCAAAAAGCGCAGAGGTTTTTAAAAAAAAGTATATTAATTCTTTAAAAAAAATAAATACACTTGCTAAAAGAATTAAAGCCTTGAAAAAAGGAAAACATGTTGTAGCAGCAAATTACAAAAAAATGAAAAAAAGAAATTTGGCTAAAACAAAAAAGGTGAATTTGCAAAGTCAAATAAAGGACCTAAGCGTGTCAGAAAATGCCAAAATCTTAAGCATAATGCTTTTGAAAAATGAAAAAGCCCGAATGTATAATAAGAAAGAGAGAACTATGTGCTTGAATATTTTTTACAGATCTACAAGTATGTATATGTTCCTTCGCAATGGAATGAATTTGAATTTACCTCACAAAAATTCTCTTTATAATTGGGCTCCTGTGAAATATTTACAACCTGGAATTAAAAACTCTGCCATTCCAATCCTACACAAAAGATGCCAAGAAATGAGTGAAAGGTCAAAAGAAATTGTCCTAGTTTTTGACGAAATAATTGTGAGAAAAGACTTGACATATAATAGCCAACTTGATCTGATTGACGGAATAGAGGACGTAGGATTATACCGAAGTCCACTTGTTGGAAAAGAAGTTGGTGTATTCATGGTTCGAGGTCTTTTTGATAAATGGAAAAGCATTTTAAATTACTTTGTTAGTGAAAAAGGTCTTACAGGTTCCCTCTTAAAATCATTATTACTTGAAAATTTGAAAATTGTATTCTTGAATTTATAGATTATTTAGAAAACATCTCTCTTATTCCTAGTAAAAATGCAGTTTATTGTTTGGACGGTATGAAGCAAACTCTACGAGGAGTTATTGTACTAATGAATGACATTAACGGCTCAGAAAATAGTAATGGTATAAATTTCTTACTAACAAAACGATTAAACCAAGACATCGTTGAAAATCTTTTTAGTGTTTTAAGAGCAAGATATGGTCATAATAAAAATCCTTCTGTCTATGAAATTAATATACTGTTATCCAAAGTATTATCTATTAACTTGATCCAATTCAATCAATTATCTAATTGTGAAGAAGATGAAGACAATATGTTGAATATTAATGTAAATGATTTAGTTAACGATACCACGGATTCCATTACAGATGATTTAAATCAGAATGATACTGGAGTAGAACTAGATGAAAGCACATACGATGAAATTGAAAATGAATTGCAAAATTCACTTAAAGATGATACTTTTAATAATATCAATTCATCTATTGAAATGTCATCAATGAGGTATTTTATTGGGTATATTGCTCAAAAAATTATGTCAAAGACTGTTTGTGACACCTGTGAAGATACTTTTCGAAAAAAAGATGAAGTTATAAAATATATCAAGAAAAAATACAAAAATTAATGTACTTTAACAGAAGTAGAAAGCTCATTAAATACTCACCTACCTATATTTCAATATAAATGTAACATTTTTAAATAAAAATACATAATTTAAATTTAAGGTTTATTTTGCAACCCATTTGGGTATTTTTAAATTGCAAATCTAGACCCTTCAGAAAGTTTATTTTGCTCTTGGTTGGAATTATTATTTAAATACTTTATCCGTGGTATAAGGAAAAGGCAAAAATTTTCCTTAAGGGGGCTCGTTACTGGGTATTCTCCTATGTCATATTTTTACACTAAAATACATATATATCTATTGCAAAAAAACGACTTTTGATAAAAAGAATTTTAAAAATTCTCATATGTATGTATAGGTACATATTTTAAAACTGATCTTTACAAAGGTATGCTGGAAAAATTGGCTAAATGCATAATTGGGTTCACAATGAAAGAAAAATAACTTGCTTTTGAACTCAAAGACTGGAAAATCAGTTTAAAAGTCCGAAATATAATAGTGCAAAACTGACAAATTATGTACATTATCTTTCCACAAAAAATATGAAATAACCTTTTTTCAAAATTATATGCGAATTTTCAATGAAAATAGAAAATTATAAAATGCATTTATACCTGCAAGTTTAAAAAGAAAGACAAAATTTGGTTAAAACTGGATTTCAATATAACAACAACAAAAATAAGAAAAACGAAAAAAATTTCAAATTTCTTCAAGTCAATAATAATAATATGGTTTTAAAAATTTTTACTTATAATTTGAAAACAACGCAAAGTATGGCTCGAATGTGTGTATGTTAGAATTATGTATGTATATAGCTATAGCTATATATATAAAGCGACCATCTTTCAAAAGTCCCAATCCGGGACATTTATGAAATACAGCGAGAGTAGAGGGGGGGGGGGGGGGGTGATATTAAAAATATTTGAAAGAGGGTGTATTCAACGAAAAGAAAATAATTACAATTCAAAAAAAAGAAGACGAATTTATTTATTTTTTCTCGAAACAACACAAAATGAAGAAAAATATAACAAAACATTCTTGTTATTTACATACTACATATACATATATATGTGAATAATACTTATATGAAAACTTAAAAAAAGAAACATAAAAACGAATGAAATAAAAAAAATAAAAATTCATATTAAGTATGATTAATAAAGGTACTTAAGGTAAAGTAGCGTATTTCTTTACACTCTGTATTTTGCTCAGCATAGCATTGTCATTTTCTAAGTAGTTCGCAAATTCGTCACAAGTTCCAAAATTTACTCTTGCCATTAAAATTCCTGGAGGGTTTCAATTTTCAAAGAGGTTTTGTCGTCTGTCCATATTTTATTAATCAAAGAAAAGACTCTTTCGGTGCAAGCAATGGACCCTGGAATGCAAAGTGCAAATTCCACAATAAATTTAATATTTCTAAAGTTGATATTCTTGTTCCGAAAATAATCAAATATTTCAATTTACCGTTGATCTGACAGTTTGGCATTTATTTTCCATTCTTCTAGTTTTTCAAGTGAGCAAAAATCGTTTACATATAACACTTCGTCGAACAATTGGTTTTCATCTATGTACGTATGAGACGGAAATTGTTAGCTTTATCAATAAACTTCAGTGTTTCTTGTACTTGTTCATACAAGAATGTATTTTAATGTATATAGGTAAAATTGTCTAAAAACAAAAACTGTTAAATACTGTTTGAACGTTTGAACAAAATAAAATGGAAGAAAAACTAATGAACTAGGATAGCGATAGATAGAATATTGGGACAATCCAGGACATTTTTTCGAAATGCGGGACTTTTGTGAAGCTCAGCGGGACACGGGACAAAGGTGTTAAATCCGGGACAATCCCGTCTAATCCGGGACGAATGGTCGCCTTATATATATATAGCGAGAATACCAACAATTCATATTTAATGTTACTTGTTGTTTTTAATTTTAATATAGGTATAGTAAAAAAATTCAAACTAAGCAACATTTGTGTAAAGAATTTATTCCTACTTTACCGCACTCTACTTGTGCGTCTGTTCTAAACTTTCTCGATTCTACTGCCTTTTGTTCATGATTAAAATGTTGATACGATGAGTAAAATTGTTGATAATTGCTACTGAATATCATTATAAACATAACTATTAGAAACAAATGTATAAGCAACATGTTGTGGGGTGTGATATCACGCCCCAGATCAAAAATTTTGAGTGCCATGAGGATATATGGACGTTGGGCATCTTCTACTTAGACAACTTTGCTATTATACAAGCCAAAAAAAAAGTATCAATCAATTAAAACTGTTTAAGAGACAAATTTAGTGAAAATTTTTTCATATTCATAATAATTAAACTACGTAACCAATTTCCTTGAAATTTATTTTAAACTTTTTGGAAAAGGTTAAATTTAAATCTTATAAAAAGAAATCATAATATCTAAACGTTTTAATACATGAAAAATGTGTGAAAAGTTTAGTGAATTTTTGTTTTGTCTGTACCTTGGTAAATCGAATATAAAAAAATTTAAGGATCAAAATTTAAAAATGTGTTTCGCTTAAGCACCACAATTCCCTTGCACCTATCTATATTCGAAATTTCATTTAAATCGGTTGAGAAATGTAGGCTGTAGGCGGTCACTTTGCAGGCCATTTCACTAAATTTGGCTCTTAACGCATTTTTATAATGAAATGTAAAATTAGATACACTTTATTTTCTTTTCTAATAGAAAATTTTAAATTTTAAAGAAAGTGTTTTTAATTTTGCTTATAAGTGTGTATATTGTATATATATACATACTTACATATTTATATGTGACAAAATAATGTACAAAAATTCGCGTAGCTTACTTTTTTACTTTATTTTAATAATTAATTAAATCTTCATTTCATTTTCGTTTTTTTCAAACAAGTAGATAAAATAAAAAATTTCTTTAGTTTATATGTATGTATGTATAATATCTTAAATTTATTTTACACGTAATAATTTTTCACAATATGAAAAATAAAACAAAATAACTAATAAATTTTTAAAATAAAAATGATCTAAATCGTGAAAATACATTTTGAACGCCAGATAATAGAAAATATTTTTTTGTTGATGTAGCTGATGAAGTTGCTGAACATTTTAAATCTTTCTCTCTTTTTCCGGGTGCATTACATATAGAAGTATCACCTGGCATACATAATTTACAAGTAGAATTTTCTGAATTATAACATTTTCTTTGATGACTTGTTTCAGTTGAACAACCACGTTTCACTTTACCATTTTTTCTTTCTACATAACAATATGAATTAATTCCTGTTGGTGATGTACATCTAACTGCTTCAATTTTTGCTGGATCTGTATCGCAATTTTTATCCTAATATAATATGCAGAAAGAAATGCATTCTACAGTGAATATGTATTTAAGAATTTTATGTATTTAATTTTAAAAAAATGAATTACCTTTTCTGAATCACATTCAACACACAAAAAATCTTTTCGACCATATTTGTTACAAAGATCGCCCTGACAAATATCACATTCCAAGTTATTTGGATCATCACATTTTAAACGTTGTTCTTCTGGAATACTTAGAAAACATCCTTTTCTGTCAATTGCAACTACATGAAAATTATGCGTTAGTAGAAATCACATTAAACCAAAACAGAGTTTCATGTTAACCAAAAAACAAAACACATTAAAATTTATTATCCTTACAATCTTTAAAAATTGTTACACACACATCCAAAGGATCTGTACAGTTTTCTTGTTTATTTGTTAAAGTTGTACGTAAACAATTTATACCACTACAACTATAACATGTTGATGTTGCTTTAACATAATTTAAAGAAAAAAACAAAATAGACATAAAAATCAAAAAAAAATTTTTAAAATTTTTCATTTTTTTCTCTTTTGCTATTTTTTATTTTTAAAATAATTTGAGTAAAATTTTATTTAATTTTAAACAGCAATTGAAAATCTTTAAAAAAGAATCGAACTTATAGAAGTCTTACTTTCAACTAGTTTCTAATAGCTAAAATTCAATTATTTTATAATGTAGTGTTATATTTCAAAATACACTTGAAATATTTTTTGTTTACTTTACTGATCAATTATGTAATTAAAAAAAAGTAGAAAGTATATATGAATCTTTAAATCTTATCATTGTAGATATCAAAGGTATGACAATTATTGATTATACATATATTCAACTGATAAAAATGAAATATAAACTATTGAATAAACATCAGATAATTTTTTTTTAGAAATTATTTTTTAACTTTATCGTTAGAAAATGTCTCTAAGAAAAAGAAAAATAGACTTGTATGTATATTTTTCCACCCTCCCTAGTAGTTAAAAAATTACATATATGTATGTAATATCTTGAGTAAATCATAACCCAACCAGAACAGACGAAACAGAACTAGCCAATATAAACGTTTATTCATATTCGTTTATTTTCGTTAAAATAAATCGGACATTTATCCGCCGTATATGTCATAAAGAACGCCGTTTTAACAACGTATTTTGCCTGATTCATTCATATACATACTTATTTCAATATTTATTTATTCTGGTTATGTTCAACCCTAGAATTGACCAACCATTTTTGTTCAAAAGCTGGCGGTGGCGTATACAAAATATGTTTACCATACATTTTGAATAAATTTCTTTTTTCTACCAAAAACTGTAATTCTTCGACCCAAATATTTATTGAAGTGTCTTTTTTAAAACTGTTGTGTAGCTCAAAAGTATCATTTTCATTTTATAATTGATATACCTAATTCTGTAATTGTTTTCGAAGGTGATTTAAAAATATATTTGTTAAATGCGAAAATATCTGAAATGATTTATATTTCAACTTTTATTATTTTTCGATACCATATTATAGGAGGGTTAATTGTTTCAAAATTATTTTGGTTATTGAATTAAATTTTTCAAAGTACATTTATAATCTCTAATAATAACTCTGCTTTGTTATAAAAATTTAACATAGCGTAAGTCATGAATTTATAATTAATAATTAAATACATAGATATATGTATGTATAACTTCATCAATATTAATTTTTTATCACTTAAACTAAAAAATTACCCTTTATTTCAAATTATGCAAGTACATTACATATGTATGTACCTGATTTCAATAGTATCGCTTTTATACTTGACTTTTCTTACATACATACATAATACACATAAGTATATTCGAATATAATTTTAAATCAATTATTTTATTGCAAATATAAATTTATTGATAAATAATTATGTTTGTGATTTTTTGGTTTTATTAGAAAACGGTTTTTATCTATAAGTGATGTTGTTTTTTCTTTTAAATTACTGAAAAAGTACTTACAATATTTATATAAGCAAAAAAAAGTGTGCAATTATTTCAATATGTACTTAATCATATAATTTGAAAACTATTTTTATATAATTAATTATATTTAATTGCCATGTACGTATGTATTGTACATGTGCACTTTGATAAATCAATTTCAAATTTGTTTTTTCCTTTAGCCGTTTTAGATTTTTTTTTTCATTTACGTTATATTGGTTCAAAATGAAATTAAAATTGTAATTAAAACGAACGTTTTGTAAAGAAGAAATAACTACATACCTACATATAGGTATGTAAAAACTTTTTTTACTTTATGAGCACATGAATAAGATATAGGTATAGGAAAAAACAACTGTCTATAGGTAATGCATTTGCCGTTTTATAAATATAATTTAAACAAGACAGAAAAAAACCGAATTTGACAGTTATACTTAGTAAGCAATATTGAATATTGAATTTGAATAATGTAGAAAAAAGTGATATTAGCTGAATAAACAAAAAAGAAATAAAAATAAGGAAGAAAATTTAAAAAAACTGTATAAAAAATAATAGAAAAAAGGGGAAAAAAGTAAAATTTGACTAAATAAACAAGACATGATAAAGTACTATCATCAAATGTGCAATGTATCTTTTCATCTTTTCTATTATGTTATCTCATTAATCTCAAAAGAAAATATTTTCAGAGAACATAATATACGAGAATCTTTAAAAATATAATATTATATATTCACACAGAAAACAATTTTACTATTATATTCCATTTTATTGTATGCTATATTCATACATACATATGTATATGGGGCTAGAGGACGTTTAAAATTATGAGTTTTATTCAGTACCTTCTTCAGGTTTTGAACAAAACTCATAATTAATATCCGCATTAAATTGCAAACGATTTGTTATGAGCAAAACTTTCTTTGAATAACAATGTATCAAATTATGTATTATCAATGACTATAAAATTACCAATTATATTACCTCCTCTGCAACGGCGGAGGGTGGTATGGTTCAGGCGTTCAGTGAACACCCTAAAATTATTATAAACGTGATCATAAAATTTTCTAACCAAATTCAAAAACAATTTTTTTTTTTTGATAACAAGAAGAATAAATGAAAACAATGCAATTTAAACTCTTTTTTAATTTTGCATAAATAAATTAAATCATTAGGTTCATAAGGATTTGAGGGTATATTTAAGTATTTCAAGAAGAAGAAGTATACAAGTAGCTAATTTGCATATGATCACATTTATAAATTCTGCTGATAATTTACATATAAAATTTAATCGTTTATCATAAGTGCGTTCAGAAACGTTACTATGGTTAACTATAGTTAACTATGGTTACTTTGAACCGTTCAGAAAGGTCGTGGTATAGTAAAACATAACTTTCAAGCGTTCAGAAACACCCATAGTATGGTTAATTTTTAACCATCTGTAGTTAAAAACTTATCACACTCGAGAGCATGGTAAGTCATAGTTAACGATAGTTATCAGCTGACTCGTTTATTAAGTGACAGCCGTATATAAGGTGAAAAGTGAATTTCTTCAGTAAAATTGAAAATTTTTTTGGAAATAATGTAAATTTAGGAAATAAAAACATAATGCAATTTAATTTCCACCAATATTAAAATAAAATTTAAATATCCTTTGACAATTTTTGACAGCTGATAATTGTAACCACGGTGGTAACTATATGAGCGTTCAGAAACTAGTTAAATCCAACATAACTTCGATAGTCAAGTAACATAACCACAGTTAAACTTTACTATACCATTACTATGGTTATAGTAACGTTTCTGAACGCACTCCAGGTCAAATATAATGTTGATATCGAAATGATAAAAATTTTATTGAAAAAAAAAATAATTTTATTGATAAACTCGATCAAAAATTCTTAATTTTCTAACATTAAAAATTATTTTTGCACCAGGCAATCAGAATTCAAAGAAATTCAAGTAATATACAAATTAGTCTACAATATAAGAAGATAATGAATTGTTGTAATTTTTTTTAGTGATTCTAAAGGATTTCAAATTAAGTATATGTACATACACATGTATTTTTATTTAAAAAAATATACAAAATTCAGTATAGGAATGGGGATTGGCCGATTGGGAATGTACATATGTATGTATATAATATGAGAAGTTAAAGTGAACGATTTCTTTTCTTCTTTTTTTAAAATTTAATATATAGGATCTGAGAATATACAATTGAAAAAACAATTGAAAGTATTATAAATAATTATGTATTGCTTCGAATAACAAAATTTATACATTAAACTTCAAAATAATAAAAAAAACATTATTTTTCCTTATTACCCTTCATCCTTTATACCTCTATACATTTTGCAATGCAAAAGCCCAATAATATAGTTAATCACCGTACAAAAAAAAAATGTGTATATGTGTTTAAGAAAAATTTTACAAAAAATATATCCCACTAAATTTTTTTTATTTTTCTTGAATACAAATGCGTATAGTTTTAACACGTTTGTAATATGCGTCAACACATACATATTATTTACGATACGATCGTATAATATACATTTTTTTTCCACTTTATTGGTATACTTTTGTGTTTTGTTGGTTTTTAGAAGGGATATATGAGAAATGTACATACATGAAATTTAATTGCTTTTGTTTGCTTGTGTGTATATTTTAAAATATATTGAAAAACTAGCATTAGATAATATATTTTATAATAAAAGAAAATAAAATAACATGTCTATTGATTATTCTGATCTCCTGATCCATTAGGAATAAAATTTTCATATTTCTCAATGAAGATGAACAAACCACGAAAAATTTTCTGTATATAAAAATTTAGAAAAATATAAAAATATATTTTTAAAATGATTTTTAAAATTTGAAAAAGAAAAAAAAAATGTCAGAAGGGATACATATTTTCTTTCTCAAACAGCAAAATATATACACACGTATGTATATAGATATTCAGTAAAGGAGTGGGTATAATTTTTTGTTCGAATCGAGAAAATAAATGTTCAAGTTGAATATTTTTTTTCTTTATATCTTTTAGCGTATATTTCAATGCATACAGTAAAATTTTTTTAAAAGGATATGATTTATGTATAAAATTGAACTGAGTAATAAACGAAAGTTTTCTCATATATTTTTTCGTCAGAGATAGAAACATTTCGTCCCTCACACTTCCCGCACAGGTCATGAAATTTTAAAAATTTTGCTGATATTTGAGCTAGTATATAGTGTACCTCTTGTTAGTATCTACTCTGTGCTTAAACTAAACTAAAGATAAAAATGAAAAAAATAGTGAAGAAGTGAACTGTTTTCTCTAATGAGATCGCATACAATACAAATTTTCTTCCACAAGTCCTCAACGTTGTCAAGAATTGATGTGTAAATCATTGATTTCAAATATTCCCATAAGAAAAAAATCCAGTGGCGTTAAATCTGGTAATCGAGGAGGCCAAGTAGTTGGTCCTCCACGACATATCCATCTTTAGGAGTAAATTTGATTTGAATAGTTCCGCACTTTAACTTAATAATGTGGTGGAGCACCATCGTGCATGAAGTACATATCTCATCTAAGGAATGTATTCATTCGCTTCGTGTTCTTATAATATGATTACTACTAGCTGCTTTCGATTTTCCATTTCCAAGTACTTGCGAGTACTAAAATGTGTCTTGGATAAATGGGTAAATCGAACGACACAAAAATTTTGATAGGTGTCAAAACCTAAAAATAATTTTTATTTTGTCATATACATATATGTACATACAAAAAAAAAACACATCTAGTGCTCTTAGTTTTAAACTATAAAGCCCTTTGTTGTAAAAATTGTGCGTAACTACTTGCATCTACTTGAATAATTTTACATGAGTAGCTACGAGTAGATGATTTAGCACAGACTTTCACCTTATCTACTCGCAAGTACTTGAAAGTGGCAAATCGAAAGCAGCTATTATATAAAAATTCTTGTCATTAAATTACATAGTTTTATAATTAGAAAAATACAATTACATGATCTGAGCTCATAGTTTGTATTAAATTAAATTTCAATGTTTTTTAATTTTTTCTTAGGGAGGATTTCGAATACAACTTCTAGATGATCTTGAAAGACCAGTTTTAGATTTGACACCTTCAGTTAACGGTTCAGAATTTGTTCGAATGGATGCAACGTAAGTTTCTGTTGTTCATCAATTTTTTTATTTCCATTGTGTTTTTACTGATCTGTTTTTCAATTGTAGCGCTCAATCATTTGAAATTCATATACCAAATGATTTTATATGTGGAAATTGCACACTGAGACTAGTACGACAAGCAGATGAATGGTCTAGTAATTATCGATTTTGGTCGTGCGCCGATATTGACATTAAAGAGCGTAAAGATTTCAAGGAAACATGTTCCGGACATGGAAAATATTTCCCATCAAGATGTAAATGTAATAAAAACTTTTATGGTAACAGATGCCAATACTGGGATGAATGTACACAAAATCAAGATTGTGGTATTCATGGTCAATGTATTGATCTTAAGGGAACTACGCTTCCAAAAAAACAATGTTACTGTAATTTCGGATGGTATGGGCCACAATGTGGTAAAAGTATGTAATATATTAATTATCTGTGAATAAGGATGTTTGATAATATACATATTTATGTACATGATAATACTTTATATTTTTGAACTTTTGCAGAATCTCCTTATAAAACGACCGATATCGATTTATCATTTCACTCTATGAAACAGTTGTCTCCAGATTTTCAATTATATTGGAGGATCCTTGAGGAACAAGGTGAAATTGAATTTGTTATGCGAGTGAATGGTACTTCTTGGGTAGGGTTAGGATGGAGGCCACGTAATATATCATCAACTTGTAAAGATTTTCCATTAATACATGACATCGGTGATAATACAACAATGGTTGATGATGCATCAAAACCATTAGGTGAATCAAAACCAGAATCAGAACCAGAATCAGAACCAGAACCAGAACCAGTTTCAGAACCTCGACCAAATGCTGAGCCTCAGCCAGAACCAGAACCGAATTCGGGCCTATCATTAAAATCAAAAAGAGTTGCTGAATCAGAACCTACAATACCAAAAGATGGAATATCAGCTGCAACTAGTGTATCTTACAGAGTTAGTGCAAAAACAGGTACATTAAAGTAAAATTTATCTTTTTTATATGTTTTTAATAAAACTTGATTGTTTTTATTTACAGGACGCAAAAGACGAGAAATGGCAAAAGGTAAGACTTTTAATTAATTTAACTCAACTAATTTAGCTACATATTTTTTTGATTTTAAAAATCTTGCATAGTATGACTACTTTTTTATATTTTAAACACTTTTTTTTTAACTTGTGTAATATTGCAAAACAAGTGTGTAATAATTTATTTTTTATCTCATTTCCTTCACAAAATGCACAATCTTTACTAGAGTACTCCTATTTCTTCTTTTTATAATGTATTTAGGACATAATAAATCCAATTCAACAACAGAACAGGAACCAACTTCGGAATCATCAACTAAGTCTGAACAAGAATCCAAATTCGAGTCTGAACCAGAACCTAAATCCAAACCTGAACCGGAATCCAAATCTGAGCCTGAACCAGAACCTAAATCCGAACCTGAACCACACCCTAGATCCGAACCTGAACCACAACCTAAATCCGAACCTGAACCAGAACCAAAGTCCGAACCTGAACCAGATCCTAAGTCTGAACCTGAACCAGAACCCAAGTCCAAGCCTGAACCAGAACCTAAATCTAAACCAGAGCCAGAACCTAAATCTGAACCAGAACCTGAAAATCAAATACCTAGAAAATCAATTACACCGCTGTCAGGTATTTATTTTTATTTAATTAAAGTGTGAAAGCACTGAAGATATTGAACATATTTTTTTGGAAGAATTTAAAACAGACAGAAAAAATGTTTCTAATCTTTAGTGTTATCTTAATTTTAATATATATTTTATATTTCTATCAAATATTTCTCAAGAGTATAATAATTCAAAATTGGTGGAGGGGTAATAAATCAATTTCAAGAAAACTCCTTTGAAAAGTTATAAATTATTTTGTAAATTTCAAAACTACAGCAAACCAACAGAAGAAACATTTAAATTCTTATACACCCCGACATGATTTCAATCCAATGGATTGCACTGATATAATAATTGGAAGTGCAAGAAGAAAAACAAGTCGTGTGAAAGACTATTATACAAGGGATAGATCAACACCACGTGAGGATGAATTCTGGGGTGGCAAAAATGATTTAACTTTGGGAACAGGTTTTGAAGAAAATGGAGTAACAACGATAATTTTTCGAAGAAAATTTGATGCCAAAGAACCAACTGATCATAGTTTTATTAATGATTTTACACATGTGATATGGGCTAAAGGACAAGAACCAGGCAATTATGTTCATGAACCAGCATCTGGTATAGAAAAGGAGAAAGTTTCTGTGAAGGATTTCTACCAGCCGGATGAATTGAAATACCATGGTCATAGAATGCAACGTGGCGTAACGCAAATGAATTTCTTTAGTAAAAATTTTTTAAATGAAAATATAAATTTTAAGTTATAATAGTTTTTAATTTTTGTTCTTTTTTACACAGCAAAAGAGAAGCCTTCTCTAACTGAATCCAATAATGCAGTATTAGATAATGAATGCTATGGAAACTGGCAACATCCAAAAGATTGTGTACAATCACAACATAATTGTGAATATTATGTAAGATGGGAAACAATTGGTCGTGGTGATGAAATGCAATGGTATATTGAAACAACGAATACACAAACATGGACAGGAGTTGGATTCAGTGATGATGATAAAATGTCAAGAACTGATGTAATTATCGGATGGGTTGATAGGAACGGTAGAGAATTTCTTATGGATACCTGGATAAATGGTTATTCACCACCAAGATTAGATGATAGACAAGATATTTACAATACATCAGGTCGAATTGATAAAGGAGTTACAATTTTAGAATTCACAAGAAAAAGAATAAGTAATGATGAGCAGGTTAGCATAATGATGATGTTAAAAAAATGTGCATTTGATTAAATATTTTAAACAATCTTAGGATTTATCATTTACTGAGGATCATTGCCTTCATTTATTCTTTCCAATTGTTGGTGGAGCTTTTAATGCCGTGAATAAAAAAATACGAAAACATGAACAAATACCAATTGTTACGCCGAATCGTGTTTGTATAAAATCTTGTGGAAAAGGTAAAGTACTTACTATGCACGTTTTTGAAATATTTTCTTAGAATAACGCATTTAAAATAATTTTGATATTTTTTTAGAACTTCAAATAGTAAATACTGGTCCGACAACACCATCACCAAATCGTTTATCATATTCTGTTGGTGTTAAAATAGTTAATTTAGCTGAATCTTTTAATGTTCCAGAACGAGGAACTGTTGAATTTAATAATATAGCAACTGCTATTTCAGATTCCTTCAACAGTGTTCTCAGTAATATTCCAGGATATTATAAAACTGATGTCCTTAATTTAGAAAAGTACATTTATGAAATATTAATTTTTAATGCTTTTTAAAATTTTTTTAAAATAAATTCTACAGTAAAGTGCAATCATCAATGGTAGCTAAAGTGAATGTTCTGTTCGATAAAGCTGCATATGAAAAAGGAAGATCCTTAGGAACTGAACAAGAAACAAATGATATCAAAAGTGGTTCAGATGAAGTTAAAGATGGAAAACTTGTAAAAGGGACATTATTGGATAGTGTATCAGCTGGAACAGTTGGATCATTAATTGTTGATCAAAATTATTTAGATTTCGAACCATTAAATTGTAAGAACTTTTTAAATTTATGTTTTTCAAATAATAACTGTTTTATTTTCCGTTCACAGACAAAACGACCGAAAATGATGATGAAAATTCAATAGCATCATTCTTTCAATTATCAGAAATACGTCTTTATACAGTACTTGGTTGTATAGTAGCCTTAATTTTAATTGCATTAGTACAGGCTGTATGTACAATTTATAAAACTTCAAGGAAAAAACGTAATCAAAAGGTATGAAATTTAATTTAAATTAACTTACCATATAAGTACATACTCGTATTATAAAATATTTAAATAGATTATGAAAAAAATTTCTATTCAATGAATCAAAATACGCTTTTTCAAAATTTTATTTTTTTTAACTTTTGTGCTCTTCCTTTCCATTGAGTAGTTTTAATTAAATTTATTTCCAAATATGTTGTTTTTTTTAATCCTAAAAAATTAATTTAAAGCTCATTTATGTTATACCTGAAGAATGGAGGATGATGCATCATCAACGACTTCAGCCTACAAGTGCTCTCTAAAAAACAAAAATCTCATAATTAAAAAAAATAGAATATAATAAGTAAATAAAAAGGTCTCAAAAATGTTTGTGTTATAAATTAAGAAAATAATTATCTTATTCATGTGATTTTTTATTACATCTGTTTTCAAATAAAATGAAACCAAATGTTTTAGCTGTAAAAAGAAAGAAAAAAAAACAAGTCAATAACAAGTATAATTACAAGTCAATAAGATACTATTTTAGTTTTAAATTTTATTAATGAAAATAAGCAGTTATTAACATAGTGTTAGCTGTAAAGAGGATACATATAAACATGATTATCGGGTCTAATATGTATGTGCGTATAAATTTCTATTCAACTACGAGCTTTAGGTAAATTTTCAATTTTTAAAAACTATTTTAAATATATGTAATACTTAATTTTGTTTACATATTTATTTATTTTTATTCTTTTCGAATACTTTCATGTATTTGTTAGCGATTAATCAGTCAGCATGATATTTTTAATGCTTACAAAATTTGTATTTTATTAATTTTTAAATTTCTGTCATTTGCTATCCATGAGTAGTGGAATTCTTAATTAGTCCTAACGCTGACTAACTAAAAGAACATTTTTAAATTAAACTGAACTTGAATATGTATATATGTATGTATATTTTTTATACTTTTCCTTTCACCTTACTCTACTAACTTTTATATGAAATATCAGTTCAATAAAATTTATAATTTTTGTAAACATAAAAAATATTTCAAATAATTGACAATAAAGAAAAACAACTAAATAGAAAAAAAACAAGAAAAGAAAGAAATGAGAAATTTAAAAAAAAAAAAAAAAAAACTTTGGTTTCATTTTTATGTGGATTTAGAAATTTTCATATTATTTTTCAACATTTTTTTACTTCTTACAAACATGTTGAGACTGTACAATAGTTCTTTATCATTATTTCCAAACAAAACAGAAAATTAAGTTTTATTATTTCTTATTAAAATTTAAAATGCTGACTGATTAAAGATATTTTTTTTCAATATAAAAAATTTGAAAAAAAATCAATAAGTATTTCAAAATCAATTTTTTCTCCTCATTTTCTTACAGGATCAATTAATACCGAATTCAGCATGGAAAGACTATTCTTCAAATACAAATTATGCATTTGATTCTTTTGGTGAAACTGAAGAGAAATCAAACAAAAGTGATCAACAACAATCACGTAGTAGTCGTAATGCAAATAATAATGGTCAAGGAGGTAATAGCAGTGGCCAACAAACATTGCAAATGTCACATTCCCCAACATCAAAAAGTCAACAATATTATGAAACCAATCCACGTTTATCACGATATGAATCCTCGAATGGTCTACATAATGGTGATGGTGTTACTGTAGGTACAAGTGATCGTCAATATCATAAATCACATCGTTATCAAAACGGTGATCATTCATATATGCCACGCTCAACATATAATGATAGGGCATATTCATTACCACGAACTGTTGTACAGCATCAAAGCCCTTTACATCAAGGATATTATACACAAGATCGTAGAAATCGATATCATCATCATCATGATCGTGGAGGTGGCAGTAGAATGGATCGTGATCGTGATGATCGAGGTGATCATCGTACAACAGCAATTAATCATGCACGTAGCAGCTCAACTGGTACAGACACACCAGATTTCTATTTCATGCCATCACAACGTAAATACTCAGGGGAAGTTGTGCGGGTATATGTTGATTACAATAAAGATCCAAAACAATAAAAAAAATAAAAAAAATACTTGTTTTATATTGAGAAAAATAAAAATATTAAGTATGTATCCAATATGCGTGTATGTACATAAATGAAAATAAAATTAGATATTACCTGATTTTTCTTTTAATTTGAAGGAAAAAAAAAATTTGAAATTTATTAAAAAATTAGAGGGAATTTTGAATTGTTTATTTTTGCTTTTAAATAGTCATTTGTTAATTTTCAATGTTCACGTTACATATAAATAGTAATTACTTAAATAATTGAATGAATTAAGTAAAAATAATTAATATAATTGTAATAATATGATAACTTTTTAATATAAATTTTTTTCAGTATAAGGGATAACACAAAACATTCAAATTGAGAAATACCTATATGAAATATTTAATTAGTTTTTTTTATTGTTAATAATTTCAATTAATAATCTTTTTTTTTAATTGATATTTTCATTTGTACAGGAATTAAATTTGTTATTGTAATTTATTTCTCTTTTTTTAAATCACAAAGTACAATAAAATAGAATCAGATAAATTATACATATACATAATATATTATAATTTTTCTTTTAGTTTAAGAACTTTACAAAAAAATTCTCATTTTATTTTTCTCGTTGATTATTAGTATCATTATTATATTATTATGATGTATTTACATATAATAATATACACATACAATGAAAAAATATCCAGATATGCACAAAAAAAAAAATAATAATAATAAAATTAAACCAAAAATATTAATGAATAAATACCTATGTTGCAAAATAAAATAAATTTATTAAAATAGATTATAGTTTTATTTTATATCATTATATGTAATCAAAATAATACAAACACCCAAAAAGTTAGAGATATCTAAAAAAAAAGTAACGCAAACAAATATTTTCGTTTTCTGTAATATTGTAAATGATAAGAAATAAGTATAACGGATTAATTTATTTTTTTCCAATTTTCTTACCATAATTATAATGCAAAGAAAAAAAGGAGAAAAAAGTAGAGATAACTAAGTTCAAAACAAATTACACAATAAATATTTTTATTTAACAACAACAAAAAGTATTTAAATTATAAAAAAATAGAATACATAATATATATATTTATGTATAGAGTAAAATAAATTTAAAACGTTATACCTTGAATTACGTTTTATAATCTTATATAATTAATGTACGTAACATACAGTACATCCTTCTAATGGTTAGAAACTAAGGGCCCTATTGCGGTCATCGATCGATATTCAATCGAATCGAATGAAATATTCACAATATTTTTATTTAAAATTTTTTGCAATCGAATAAAGGTGCGTTCAGACTTAGCGAACGAATGCTAGCAAACGAACGATGTTTCCAAGTGTGTACGGCATAGCAAACGCAAACGAAGGCATTCGCTGCGGTTTGGTACCGTTCGCATTATTTGGTAGAGGGATGTAATCGGGGTTATATGTGCGTCGGTTTGTCACAAATTTCGCGTGAGAATACTCGGATGATTCATTGATTTACGCGATGCTTTTATAATTACAAACCTCAACGCGATATTGATGTCTGAACGTGAACTTCAACGCGATACTCGTCCTATAAGGTTGTTGAGATGAGTTAGCCGGTGAACCCAAGATCTTTGACGGAGGGAGGGTCTGGAGAAAACAGCACGTTGGTAGTTATGGATCTAACTCTGGCCTAAACTTTAGGTGGAACAAGTTTCGGCAACGGTAGGTATCCTGATAATGTCGTGGATTGACTACGGGCTCAACCACGTACTAAATATCAAGAGCGGTACGGTGGGATTTCTTAGCAATGTCGTGGACTGACTACGTATCAAGTATGTCTGTCGTAGCTCAGCCAACGTACTAAATATCAGGAGCGGTACGGAAGGTATAGAGAAAAGAATAGCTTTTATTACTTTACCACTTACCAGTATTCTTCTTCGATGTTCTCCGTCTGAGTTCACCATTCACCAAGCTAACTGACTGACTAGCAAATTTAATTCTGCTTTTATACTATTTTGAGGGGGTCACGTGACCTAAACTTTGTTATTGTTTTTTTTAATCCGGGTATAAATAAGTAATATACGGTATATATTAAGCATGGTTAATCCGGTTTACGGCGGTATTTGTTCATAACATTTTTTTTTTATAGTATGGAACTTCGTTACATCCCCCCCTTTGTTGCTAAAAAGAAAAATACAAAATATTTCTTATTTTGGATTTTTCTTTTTTTAAAAATATTTATTCTATAAACAAAAACAAATATAATTTTTCCCTTTAGAGTGACGGCCTCATTTTCATGGACTTTAACAGTACTTTCATGAATGCGTCGACGACGCTGACGGCGTAAAAATCATGTTCATAAATGACTTTCCAGTGCAGTCGTGGAATGGTATCATGTTCATTAATTCAAGCATGCAGCGCAGCCGGCTGAAATCACTCAATCGTTTTCAGGCGACTGCGATGTTTATTTTCAATTAAAACGAATAGTGTTGTACATTTTTTTTCTGATATTTATTTAGTTCGATTTTAAATTTAAAATAAGATTCAAATTAATTAAAAATTATTAAGTTTTATAAACATTTTGACGTCATATTTGAAGATGGCGAATCATGTTCATTTATTCTAATAACTGCTTGCATGCACAGTTGACGACTCTGATTACTATTCCAGTGCATTCAAGTCGTCGACGTAGGTTGACGACGCATTAATGAAGGTACCGTAATTTTCATTTTTTGTCTGTTGAAGTTCCACCTTCGATACATTCCTGCCTGGCTTGAGTTTCAATATTTTCGGCCTTAGGTCACGGATTATTTCGTCGATCTGAGTCGACGTCAGTAATGATTTATATGGATTGATGCTTCCCCTTTTATACTTTTTTTCCGTCGGGTAAATCATCTTCTCTTTAGATTTTTCTAATATCATTCTACCTGCATTATTTTTATATTGTTCCCATGTTGTTCCCGCATTATTTTTACATTTTGGATTCTCCGAATTTGGGCTTAAAGGGTTGTGTTCTTTTGGTTTTCCTGTGGATGCTGGACTTTCTGAGTTTTCTGACTTAAGTTTATTTTCCTCGTGCCATTTTATTACTTTTATAAATCTAACATTTTGGCTTAAAGGGCAGGGAGGCAGGTTTTTCGGTAGGATTTTTTTCTAGTTCTGCTGGTTTCAAATTCTCCAAATGGGCTATTTTTGTCGTGGAACCTTCCTTGCCAATTCTGATAATTACCGGTGATTTATATTCCAGGATCTTGTAGGGTCCATCGTATTTTGGTGCTAACTTGGCGTTGAAATTCTTGGCCGGGTTCTTGTATGGTGATTGGTGATTGTCACTATGGTGATAGTAAAAAAGTGATCACCAAATAGTGATTGTTCCTGTATGGTGATCACCAAAAAAGTGATAATATTTTGAAGTGTAGTAGCGAATTTGTAACTGTCAGGTGTGTTTGTTGTCTTTTTTTTGTCTTTTTTTTTTTTTTGTAGAAATGAAAGTAATAAGGAGAAGAATGAGAGATAATAGTAATCCAAAGTCATTAATAAAATTTTAATACAATTTTTTGATTATTAACAACAATAATATTGTTTTTTTACAGTCTTCTGTGTACTATCCATTGCTATCTACAAATTATCATAAAATATTTTATAATTAATATATTAAATTACTAATTAATATATTAAAATACTAATTAATAGATATATTTATTTACTTAAATTATTTTAAAAACACTCTAGGAATTTCAATTTTATGAAATGTGAACTGCAAACACCATACAAAATATATAAAAGTGACAGGTCTGATGCTGTCACCAAGAAAATGACAGTTTTTGGTGATTTTTTTTGGTGACAGTCACCATACGTGAACAGAAATTGCTGGTGACAATCATCAATCACCATACAAGAACCCGGCCCTTCTATTTTGCCGACAGGTGATGTTTTTTCCTCCAATTTTCGGTTTCCAGTTTCGTTTCCTTAGGTTATAGTGATGACTTTGCTTGCTAAATGCTTTAGCCATGTTGATTTTCACGAGATCGTATATTTCCTTAAGCCTTTTGTTTACCATTTCAGGGTTTTCGGTGGTACATGGAGTGCTTATTGTGACTTGATTATATAGTGTTTCTGGTAGGGATATTTCTCTACCATAATTTAGATATGCGGCGCTAAAACATGTTGACTCATTTTTGCTACTATTGAGGGCTAGCATTAATTCGGCCAAATTTTCGCCCCAAGTTTTCTGGTTTTGTTTGATGTATTGAGCAATCATTGTCTTGATGGTCCTATTCATTCTTTCGGTAGGGTTTGCTTGGGGAGTGTACGGTGGTGTTAGTTGATGGCGTATCCCATAACTTCTTAATAGATTTTTAAACTGTTTACTGGTATTTTGACTACCATTATCGCTTATAAAGGCTTTGGGGTATTTGTATCTGGAAATGACCCTTTCTTTAAATTGTTTGATCAAAATGGAGGTAGTTGCACTTCGTATAGCAGTAAACTCTGTACATTTCGTGAATTTATCGTGGAATACAAGTATCATCGTATTTCCTTTTTTCAGCGAGGTAGTGTACCGACAAAGTCCGAGCAGACAGTTTCCCAAGGTTTCGAAGGTATCGTACTATACATTTTCCCTGGCTGTTGTTGTTGTACCGCTTTGTATTGTGCACAAGATTTGCAGTTTTTTACGTATTTTGCTATATCTCTGAACATTTCCGGCCAGTAATAGTATTTCGCGATTCGGGTACTGGTTTTGCGGATTCCTAGGTGTCCTGCTGTTACATCATCATAATTTTCAAGGAGTACCTTTGATCTCAATGTTTTCGGTATACATAGCTTCGAACTAGGTCCTACTTCATCGGTTTCTGGTATATGGAAACGGCGGTAAAGTTGTCCATTTTCGAGTTTATAGTCCGGTTCTAATTCAGGGGTTTATTTTACTCTGACAGACTTTTGCTCGTACCAAGAACATTTCGGTGTGGTTGCGGTAATGTAAAAGATATCGGTTTCTCCGGGTATACGGTAGCGGTTGTCTTGATAAAGCATCTGCCACTACGTTCAGTTTGCCTTTTCGGTACTTGATCTCAAAATCAAATTGTTTTAATTCTAAAGCCCATCTCGCGAATTTTCCTGAAGGGTTTTCGATCGAGTTTAGCCATCGAAGAGCCTGATGGTCGGTAATTACTGTGAAGTGGTATCCTTCCAGGTATGGTCGCATCTTCCTTATTCACGGAGAAAAAAAATAAGAAAATTTGCTTTAAATATCGAAATAATTCCAATCAAAAATATTAAAAATCGGGATAGTGCGAAAAAATGAGAAAATTTGTTAATTTCTAATGGGAAGTCTTTAATTGGAGACTTTAATACAAAAAATTAATTTCATACTACCTTTGCTAGGAATATTTCTTATTTATGAATATAAGAGCTTCCAGTTCACATTGAAATGTCTCCTGATAGAAAATAGGAAAAACTTACATCAAGAATACGAATAAATAATAATCGGAGAAAGTAATTTTTGACAGCCAATATCAGACTTCTTAGAGCCTGTGTGGAATGGAGTAAATTTTACTACAATAGTAAATTTTGACAGTTAAATTCACAACGTTTTATGTCAAAATTTACTATTGTAGTAAAAATTTACTCAATTCCACACACACTCTTAGTATACAAAAGTAGGAAAATTTCATATCAAAAATAGGATTATTTGCAGCGAAGATAGAATTTTTTACAGGAAAAAGTTTAAAAATTGTTTATGAAAATAGGATTATTTGCAACGAAGATAAGATTTTTCACAAGAAAAAGTACAACAATTTTCTTTCAAAATAGGACTTATTAATAGCAAAGATAATAGTTTTTCCATATAAAGATACTAAAATCTTCGTCCAATATTGACTTCCCTAGGCAAGAGAGAATAATTTTGTAAAGAAATATATGTAAATATTATACACATATTTGAAAAAAAATGTATTGTTCAAAATTAAAACTTCACTTCATTTTACAAAATATATAATTACATTATTATCTTATATCTTATATCTTATTATAATTATACTCAATTAGGTACATCTTCCTTTCTAAAATTATTTTCTTTATATTTACATAATAATTATAATTTACTTTTGTTTTTATAAAAAAAAGTTGTTTTCAAAATATCTATTTATTTTAATGACCATACAACTTATTTTCTAGTCTATTAAGAACTAAGCTGCAATTATCTAAATAATACTTTTCTACTTTAAGAAAAATAATGACATTTGTATGTTTAACAACATAAGAATATCGATGAAAATCAAAAAATTCGTTGTCTAGTTTTTTTGTTGCAAAGTACAAAGTGTCATCAAAATTTGCAATTAAAGTAAGTATACCAAAATTAGGATATACATCATCACTTTCGTATTCAATTACATCTTCCTCTCTAAATTTGATTCCGTTTATAATTACATAATCAAGCATTGAAAGGTTTTTTCTAAATATTTTGTTAGTTTTGTGTTCTGGTAAAAAAATTTCTTTTCCAAATATATATTTCACATTTGAAGTATTTCGCGATAAAGAAATAAAGCTCTCGCGTAAGCAATATCTTTGTGCAATAGTATGACATATATTTTTTCTTGAAGTAGTAGAAGCTACTATTTCTTTTAAAATACGATGTTTAGCCTTATACCTAATTGAATACTATTTTCATGACACGACTATAGTGCAACATGAAATGATGTTTGGGTTTCAATTTAACCTGAAATACTTTTTGAAATAATGAATGATGCTCCGTTACTGCGATATCAAGAGCAGAAACAGAGTTGTCATCGACATTTTTTAAGAAAATTATATCCATAATTTTTCTCAAAAGTATGAAAACAGTCCAGAATTCATTAGAATGAGGTATAATATCCCCTAGGAGCAATGGTAAAAACCTTGCAAGACAAAGTGTTTCCGAAGCTGAATACTTTAATTTTTTTGCTTTCAAATTATTTTCCATAATTTGAGGTGGCTTATTTATGTTATTTTTACAACCAAAATAAAATCTTGATAGTCTAGTATTGAAATCTTCTAGACTAATATATTTATCTACAAAAATAAATCTGAATAAAATTAAGGCAATTTCATAACTGAGTACTCCTTCTAGAATGTCGTGCATAATATCTACTGAAAAATTTTCAGTGGCATGGAAATCTAATTCATGAAATACACATTTTTTTAATGTGTTTTTGATATATGTAACTGATATTTTAACATCAATTGTTTTTAAGAATATCTTGTTTCCCTTTCTAACAGGATCCAACCTAGAATCTATTGTAATAGATTGTGGCGGGAAATAAGAGGAACTTAGAGAAAGTACAGACATTCTTTTATGCTCAGTTGATATTGCTGAAAGACTATTTCGCACTTGAGAAAAAATACTTGATATTTCTGATACTACAAAGTCAAGATTACTTTGATTAGACATTACTGTATTAATTAAAGATTTTTCTAAAAATATAAGTGCATCGCCTTTAGAATATTTTATAAATGATTCAATTACATTTTGAACTGTTTTTCTACATACTCCAGCATTTTGATACAAATTTCGTGTAAGTTCAAGATTTTGATTAAATATTATTTCTGTAAAATTGTCTTCTATTTGTCTTTCCGAAGACAAATTAAATATTTCATTATTTGTAAAATTTTCAAATGTTAAATTTTCTTCAACAAAAATATTCGACGCACTTTGTACAGTTGAATTTTCAACTGATAAAAAATTTTGGTGTGATTTACATGGCATATTATTTGTACCTCTTGAAAAGTGTTTTTCAATGTGTTTTCTAAAAGAGTTAATTTTAGTAAAAGTGCGTTGTTCTTTACAATTTTTACAAATAAATTCATTTTCTAACTTGTGAAAAAGGCGAATGTGTAGAACATATTCCATAATCCCTAACATACTACGTGTTAATACAATATCATCAACACTTTATATCATAAGTTAATGTTCTTATAAATATCTTATAATTGCAATTTTACTTTTCATTGCAACAAGAATGTGCTAACTTAGCATTATATTACAGCATAATGAACTTTAGTTAAAATTTTAAATTCTAATTTTAATAATAATTTGATGACGCTGTCTTTTTATTTATATTTTTTGTAATACAAATAATTAAATAATTGTACATTAAAGGTAAATGCACTTTGAAAACAATTTTTATATAGATTTAGTGTTGCAATTGATATGATTTTATTCTTTTATGTATTATTAATCAATACAAAATATTGGATTAAAAAATTGGTGGTCAATATTGATGTATAAGCAATTTTTATGTATAAAAGCATGTAATTGTTCAATAAAGATTCAGTAGCTGTTTTACAGTGATTTCAAGCCTTTTTTATTTCCTTTGGTGAGGCTGCCAAGGGCACTGTAAATTTTGGAGTTTTTATGTTCAAGTATTGTACTTGGATATAGTACATACACGTCTTGTTGTAGCAAATCTTTTTACTCTTTGTAGTGTGTTCAAGTTAGTACTTGAATACAAATTATTTTATTTCAGGTAAACATAGGGTGTTAGTACATATATTGTATTTGTACTTGGGGAAAATTAGGGATTAGTTGAGAGGTACAAATTTTGTATTTGTGCTTCATTTGGCAAGGTGGTTTGAACTTCCTTGTATTAAACGGTAGAGAAAAGCCTTTGCCTATACATTGGTGACCCCGACGTGATGGACGCGTTATTTGATAAACAATCTGAGTTAGGGGGTGGGCTGGAACGCAAGTGGACGAATTTCAAGAAAGATTCCGCTTCTCGAAAAACGGAGCAGTATCTACTAGATCGGTTACACGCGATAGAAGAAATATGGACTGAACTTGATGAAAATAATCAAAAATTATTAGAAATTGAGGCCACAAACACTGAGCATCCATATTTTAAGAAAAATTATTTTGAAACCGCAAAATATATATTTAACCAATTCAAGGATCAGATAACTAAATTGCAAGCAAAAATACGAGAAGAGGCTTATGAAATTAACAAACTTGCCCCAAATACGTCGACGAAAACGATGCAGAAAACCTCAGAATCAAAAGAAACAGATTCAACTGATACTGAGGAATCTTTAAAATTGCTACGTCGTCAGAAGACTCTCATGAAGACAACTGTGCATGTTATACAGGATATAGAAGCTGGATTACACACACCAAGATCCAACGCATATTATAAAGTACGAATTGACACTTTACAACAGTACCAAAAGGAATTGATGGAAAATCACCATTCCATATCAGAATTAACGGATGAAGAATTACCAGAATATGATTCAACTCATTATTTAGAGTTACACGCCTGGATTCAAGATACCATTATAGGAATGTATGAGAAACTTGAAAACAATACTACAATAAAGGACATCGTGCAAATTCAAACTAAGACACCTGTAAAACTTCCAAAAATAAATATTCCGAAATTTGATGGAAACTATCTACAGTGGCTTCAATTCCAAGATTTATTTGTCCAACTTGTGCATAATCAACCAATCGATAACTTACAAAAAATTTATTATTTAACAGGTAATTTATCTGGAGAAGCGCACAGATTAATTCAGCACCTCTTCACCTCCAAAGAAAATTACACCGCGGCGTGGAAAATTTTGTGTAATAGATACGATAATAAACGTCTTAGTTAGTGAATTGCTCAAAAGATTCCTAAATCAACCAGCATCGCACCAAGAATCAAGTTGGGCTATCAAACTACTTCATGATGTCACAACAGAATGTATCATGGGGTTAAATCATCTCGGTATCTCAACTGAAACTTGGGACCTCATTTTGGTATACATTTTAACCAAAAAACTTGATAAATCGACTCTTTCTCTGTATGAACAATCTGTAGCATCTCCGTGTGAATTAAATCCGTTAAAAGGTTTACTCGATTTCTTAAAAACAAGATTTCAGTCTCTGGAAGCCATGAGTGGCAAACAACAAACAAACTCATCACCTGCACCTATTAGGCACAGCTGTAACAAAGTACTGTGGGTGTAAATTAGCCCATCCCTTATACAGATGCGATGCGTTCAAATTGAAGAAACTCAACGATAAAATTGAGTTAGTAAAAAAGCATAATCTTTGTTATCCTGCTTACATGCAGGACATTCGGTTAGTAGTTGCAAGGCCAGAAATTGCGTAAAGTGCGGTAAAAAGCACCACACCTTGATACACCCTGACGAAATAACTCCTGCGCGTAAAGAAAATTCTACAGAAACCACAATGAGAAAAGAATCTGCAAATTTAGCAACTCGATGCACGCAACTTGATGAAGGTTACGTGTTATTAAGTACTGCAAAAGTCAAAATTATAGCTCCTAATGGTAAGCATGTCAATTGCCGCGCAATCATTGATTCCGGTTCCCAATCCAATTTTATAACTGACAATCTAGTAAGAAAACTCTGCCTTACTGGAGTAGACGATCAATTCGAGATTCATGGTCTTGGCAATCAAAAACAACAACCCAGTAAAAAGTTTACAGTTGTATTAAAATCAATAAACTCTGGGTATGAAAGCTCTATGAGTGCATATGTTTTACCTCGTATAATAGGACATCATCCTTCAGCTACGCTGAATATTCAAAAATGAAAAATTCTTAAGAATGTACAGTTAGCTGATCCAGAATGTTATCAACCTGCACTCATAGACTTGCTAATAGGAGCTGAGAAATTCTTCGAACTATTCAACATAGGACAAATAAAACTGGGTAATGGACTCCCCATACTTCAAAATACTGTATTTGGATGGGTTGTATCTGGATCAGTAGCACACGAAAGAGAACAAAATAATATCTGTGGCATCTGCACCTGTGAAGAAACTAAACTCAATGATCAAATTGAGAAATTTTGGACCTTAGAAGAACCAGAAAAGCAATTAAAACTCTTCGGCAAGGATCACCAAAAATGGGAGGCATTTTTTAATGAAACAGTTCAAAGGGAAAAAACAGGACGGTTTGTGCACGGAGCAACATATATGGAGGAACACTTAGTACTGGCACGAATGTAGGCAAAATTTTTAAAATTTGATGACCTGTGCGGGAAGTGTGAGGGACGAAAAGTTTCTTTCTCTCACGAAAAAATATATGAGAAAACTTTCGTTTATTACTCAGTTGCTTCTTACACAAAATATTATTTTTATTCATATAAGATAAACATATACATGTATACCTAATTCCTTATTCACATCGTTGCGTTCTAAAAAATTTTTTTCTTTATACATTGAAATATACGCATAAAGGTCGATTCACATATTCCAGGTCAGTCTCAGTTCAGTCTCAGTTCCGTCACGTCAGTCACAGTTCAGTTTCAGTCGATTTATATTCACACATATCAGGTCAGTCTCAGTTCAGTTTCAGTCGATTTATATTCACACATATCAGCAGTAGCGGCGTTAGGGTAGGGCGCGGTTAGGCGACCGCCCTGGGCGCCAGATTTAGAGGGGCGCCATAGGCGCCTTTTTATATCCGCTTGTTCATTGAGCGAGTCCTAATTACTAGTAAATTCCCTAAATTTAGCTACAAAATCTTATTATATATGTACTATAAAAAAGCTCAATAACACACGTTTGGAAGCAAGATTAAGCTGTGTTAAAGCAGTCCGTTATGAAATTAATGCTATTCATGACGCTTTAATTACTTTGGCTATTGAAACTCAGAAAACTGATGTTCAAGTCTCTCATGAGGCTACTACTCTAGCCGAACAGTTAAAAGATTTCAGCTTCTTAGTTTCATTGGTTGTTTGGTATGATATACTTTTTCAAATAAATGTCAGTAAATCTCTACAATCAATAGACGTGGATCTAGGTAAATAGAAATGTTGAAAAAATGCTGCGCTTTCTTGGAAGAGTATAGAAATACAGGCTTCAAAAGCGCCATTTTAACTGCGAAGGAGTTGGCTGAAGAACTAGAAATTGAACTTGTCAGTGCTTTCATGAATGCGTCGACGGCGCTGACGGCGTAAAAATCATGTTCATAAATGACTTTCCAGTGCAGTCGTGGAATGGTATCATGTTCATTAATTCAAGCATGCAGCGCAGTCGACTGAAATTACTCAATCGTTTTCAGGCGACTGCGATGTTTATTTTCAATTAAAACGAATAGTGTTGTAGATTTTTTTTTCTGATATTTCTTTAGTTCGATTTTAAATTTAAAATAAGATTCAAATTAATTAAAAATTATTAAATTTTATAAACATTTTGACGTCATATTTGAAGATGGCGAATCATGTTCATTTATTCTAATAACTGCTTACATGCACAGTTGACGACTCTGATTACAATTCCAGTGCATTCGAGTCGTCGACGTAGGTTGACGACGCATTAATGAAAGTGCCCTGTGTTTAGAGTGACAACAAGAATTCGACGTGTTAAACGTCAAGCTGGTGAAACTGCTCGCGATGAGCCTATAACTTCTCCAGAAAAGAAATTTGAAGTTCAATTTTTCAACTGTCTTTTGGACACTACCATAAATTCACTCAACGAAAGATTTGAACAGTTAAATGAATACTAGAAAAGGCTAGAAAAATAAAATTTCATTAGTTTCTTCAATAAATGGTTATTGCATTATATCTCTTGCCTTTTTTTTATATGGGTTTCAATGGCAGATAGGGGGCGCCGTAGAAATCTCGCCCAGGGCGCTGGTAGTGCTAAAACCGGCACTGCATATCAGTTCAATCAGTTGTATTTTATCATAAGTTGAAAAAGTGTGAGTTAAAATATTGTGTAAATACATATATATATTTTTTTTATTTGATAAATCGCACAACACAGTATTTTCCCGTACTTTTTCAATTAATTTTTCGTCAGTAGACATTTTGCTCACATAAAAAAAACACAACCTACCTCAACAATGTACAAAAAAAAGACTGAAAGCTATCAGAACTCCGTCAGTCATTTCAAAAAATAACGTTGACGACGATATCGGAAATCTCTGACACCGAGAAATTCTGACTGATCGGTGACTGAACTGAGACTGAACGGACATGTGTGAATATGTACATATGAACTCCATACAATAATACCATCCGAATAATCGGAACTGAGACTGAACTGAGACTGACCTGAAATGTGTGAATCGACCTTAAAGATATAAAGAAAAAAAGTATTCAACTTGTAGGTACATTTATTTTCTCGATTCGAACAAAAAATTATACCCACTCCTTTACTGAATATGTATGTACATACGTGTGTATATATTTTGCTGTTTGAGAAAGCAAATATCTATCCCTTCCGAAATTTTTTTTTCTTTTTTCAAATTTTAAAAATCATTTTAAAAATATATTTTTATATTTTTCTAAATTTCTATATCCAGAAAATTTTCGTAGTTTGTTCATCTTCATTGACAAATATGAAAATTTTATTCGTGAAGGATCAGGAGATCAGAATAATCAATAGGCATGTTGTTTTATTTTCTTTTACATTATAAAATATCTAATGCTAGTTTTTAATACATTTTAAAATATACACACAAGCAAACAAAAACAAAATTTCATGTATACATTTCTCATATATCCCTTCTAAAAACCAACAAAACACAAGAATATACCAATAAAATGTACACGATCGTAAATAATTATGTATGTGTTGACGACATATTACGTTTTAACTATACGCATTGTATTTAATGTCTTCCTTCAAGAAAAATAAAAAATATTTAGTGTGATATATATTTTTTGTAAAATTTTTCTCAAACACATATACACATTTTTTTGTACGGTGGTCGGTGATTATAGTCAAAATAATATGAGTTGGCGAATCTCGCGCATGTCTTACATGTGTTACTGATCTTCTTGTGTATACATATACGAAGGAAGAAACCTACTTTCTTAGAATTTACTACAATAAAAATGCATGTTTGTAAGTATCTTTTCTTCTGCGCATAGTTTTCTAGTACAATATAATACGATTAGGCATCTTTTTTAAATCGAGCTATACCTATATTTTTGGTCTTTTGCATTGAAAAATGTATAGAGGTAAGAGAAGAAGGGTAATAAGGAAAAAGAATGTTTTTTTTTATTATTTTTATTATTATTATTTATAATACATACATACTTCCAATTAATTTTTATATGTATGTGTCGTCATTATATAATTTCAAGCAATCCTATTGGCTATACGTAAATCACACAAATTGATACTATTGCCAATTAGAGATGATTTTGTTGAAATTTTTGTTTGCTAAGAATTATGATTTCCTATTACAAAAACGATTTTTAGTACTGTAAAATTTAGGATTTTTGATCGAATTTATGAATAAAATTATTTTCTAAAAGTATTATTTTGACATTCGACCTGATAAACCATATGCAAATTAATAAATTTTATATAAAAATCATTATCAGGAATTTTAAAAGTGGTAATATGCAAATGAGCAGTCTTTTAATGTATGTACATGATCATGAATGTTTTTTTATAACTATGTATCACCAGATCCTATATTAAATTTAAAAAAAAGAAAAAGAATCGTTCACTTTAACTTCTCATATACATATGTACCTACATACTTATGTACATTCCCAATACCCATTCCTATACTGAATTTTGTATATTATTTTGTATATCAATGGATATTATTTATAACAAAATATAAAAAAAACCTGCTTTCACAAATACTTTAAAATTCCCATTTAAAAATACATTAAATATACATGTGTATGTACATATACTGAATTTGAAATCCTTTAGAATCACTAAAGAAAATTACAACAATTTCTTATTCTCTTATATTGTAGAGCAATTTGTGTATAATTTGAACTGCTTTGAATTCTGATTGCCTGGTGTAAAAATAATTTTTAATGTTAGAAAATTAAGATTTTTTGATCGAGTTTTTCAATAAAATTATTATCAATATGATATCAACATTATATATGGCCTGATAAACGATCAAATTTGATATGTAAATTATCAACAGAATTTATAAGTGTGCAGATCATATGCAAATTAGCTACTTGTATACTTCTTCTTCTTGAAATACTTGAAATATACTCTCAAATCCTATATTTTCAATTTCTCATACAAATTTTTATACTGAACCAAATGGTATGTATACTGAATATATGGAGAAAAGGAAAAGCTGTTTCCATATGATTCTGTATATTGTAATGCTTGATACATGAGAACGATTGAGTTAAAAATGTTAAAATTTCTCAAATTTTTTAAAAAATTTTGTATGTATTGCATGGAAAATATATAGAAAAGAGAATATACTTTAAAATTAGAGAAATTAAGAAAAAACCCTGAGAATAAGAAAGAGCTTAAACAGTGATAAGATTGGAGGCCAGCTTTCAACATTGGAGGTATTTTTGCTGTTTTTAAATTCGTTATTTCAATGTACTGCGATAAAATGTCTGGTGGTAATTTATATAGTCTTTGGTTTGTGGTAAGACTACCCTTTGCTCGCAGGCCAGAAGTCTTAGGAAAATCGCAAGACATGGCTATTGCTCGTTTAAAAGCGATGGAGAAGAAATTTAGACGAGATAATAGGACTACAAGACTTTACGTCATGCAAAATTACTTCCATCTCGTAGTAAATTGATTAAATTGTCTCCATTTCTGGACAGACAGGGATTAATTCGCGTTGGCGGACGCATTACTCACTCAACGTTATCCTATTCAGCGAATCATCCAATTATACTGCCAAAGGGACATGCAGTAACGCAACTGATTATCAAAGACTCACATTCAACACATCTTCATGCAGGCACATCAGAGTTGTTTTCTATTTTGCGACAATCATACTGGATTTTAGGCTGTCGAAATATGGTTCGCAAAATAGCTCATGATTGTATCCCTTGCTTCAAACAGCGACAAACCATCAATCATCAGATAATGGGTGACCTACCTGCAGATCAAGTAACATATTCCCGACCATTTCTTAAGGTGGGATGCGATTATGCTGGTCCTTTCACTTTGCGCACACATCGAGGAAGGAATCCGGGATTTACAAAAGGGTATTTGGTTTTGTTCATATGTTTTTCAGCCAAGGCATTTCACCTAGAGTTAGCCATTGATTTGACTACTGATGCATTTTTAGCAACTTTAAGGAGATTTTTTGCACGACGTGGAAAATGCCAACACATATTTTCATACAATGGTACAAATTTTAAGGGCGCTCATCGCATGCTGTCTGAATTAGATGCGTTAATCAGGTCGCAATCTCAGAATGCATCCGTCCAAGACTATCTCTCTACCAATAGCATTCAGTGGTCATTCATCCCTCCAGCTGCTCCTCACTTTGGTGGGCTATGGGAGGCTGGGGTTAAAACCGTTAAGTACCATCTTAAACGTGTTATTGGCAATAACATCCTAACCTTTGAAGAAATGTATACAGTGTTGACACAAATTGAGGCATTGATAAATTCTATACCTTTGTGTTCTGTGTCTGATCTTGATATTGATGTACTTACTCCAGCTCACTTTCCCATTGGTCATTCTTATACTATTCTTCCAGATATAGATTTTACCAAAACATCTCCATCACGATTGACAAACTGGGAACTACTCCAAAACATGGTGCAAGGATTCTGGAAACGCTGGCATCATGATTATCTCACATCGTTACAACAACGGCCAAAATAGTTCTTACCACAACCTGATGTCAAGCTCGATGCAGTAGTTTTGCTAAAAGAGCCAAATACACCTCCAGCAAATGGCATTTAGCACGAGTTGTTGAATTATACCCTGAGCAAGATGGTCATGTGCGACTGGTCACTGTTCGCTCTACTAAAGGAACATTCAGACGTCCAATTACAAAGATTGTGCCACTTCCTACTTCGTAGCCTGGATTCTCCAGCGGGGGCCGGGATGTTAAAAAATTAATTAGAATATTTTGTCATTCATATACATATTTTTATTTTTATCTTATTACCTATACCATTAAATGTTAATTGTTATCAAATTTGTAAAATCACATATTCACTTATCAACTTATTGTAAATCAATCTCATTCGATATCAACCATAACCATTAATTAGGGTTAAAATTTAATATCATTCATTATCACCTATTCAATAATCAATCGCATCACAAATATATCTATCTCGTTTATCGCATCAATATCAAAAATCATTATCATTCATTACATTACAGTACATCATTTAAATTTTCGGTTTATTCATTAAGTAAAATTTAGGGTTCGTTCTTTTTTAATACCTACAGTGCTCAAGTGAGGTTGATACATTATCTTTGCAGTGTAATTAGTATTTGAGTTACATTAAATAAATTTTTAAAACGTATAAAGAAGAAGTCACATGGTTTTACTCTTGTACTATAACATTTTTTTGGTTGATACATAAACAGCCCACGTACCAAATATGTATGTCATAGCTCAACCGCGTACTAAATACTTAGAACGGTGGGCATCCTGATAATAAGGTTGACTGACTACGTACCAAGTATACCTGTCGTAGCTCCGTCAACGTACTAAATATCAGGAGCAGTACGTTAGGGTTTTTTGGCAATGTCGTGGACTGCCTGCGTACTAAATATGTCTGTCGTAGCTCAGCCGCGTACTAAATACTAAGAACGGTGGGTATCCTGATAATGTCGTGGACTGACTACGTACCAATATGTCTGTCGTGGCTCAGTCAACGTACTAAATATCAGGAGCGGTACGGTAGGATTTCTTAGCAATGTCGTGGACTGACTACGTACCAAGTATATCTGTCGTAGCTCAGCCGTGTACTAAATACTAAGAACGGTGGGTATCCTGATAATGTCGTGGATTGACTACGTACCTTGTATGTCTGTCGTAGCTTAGCCAACGTACTAAATATCTGGAGCGGTACGGAAGGTATAGAGAAAAGAATAGTTCTTATTACTTTACCACTTACAAGTATTCTTCTTTGATGTTCTCCGTCTGAGTTCACCAAGCTAACTTACTGACCATGGTATATAGAATAGGAAGGTATGCTGAAAAGGGGGTTTTAACCTAAAATAAAAAATATCGGTTACAGATGACGTAGCTGCGACGAATTTTTGAATTTTTGAAAATATAAACTGTTGTACGGTCACAATAATTATATGATTATTTATTTATTTCATTAATACAGAATGATTTTTATAATAAAAATATTGCAGTTCTTACTAATAATAACACAAATACTTATACTACTGTACTTTAATAATAATTTATTATTACAATACTTGTATAATTAATTAATATTAACAAATTATTAAAGTGTAGTAGGTATCAATTATTTACCTGAAAGGTTTTGGTGATTCTGTTACTAATGTATATACACAACTTTGACTGTGACAATTTTTTATCACATGTTTTTAAGCATGAACAATACAAGCAATTTTAACTTTTTGGAAAACGTGGAGAAAGCATATTTAAATCTGTTAAATGTATGTATGATCCTTGATGATTCTTCATCATTATTATTTAAATGTACTTGAACCGCCATCATCACCAATTATATTATTATTATTTATTTTTGACTTTATAGGTTTTATACAATCATTTTTATCATTTATTAATTCACTATTTTGTGGTATGTAGTACATATTTTTACAACTTTTATTTTTTCAAGATCAATTTAGATACCTACTTTGAAATTTATATGAAAAAAAAATAAACATTTAAATATTTATTTGACAACACTAACATTAACAATAATAATAATAACAATCAGTTCTCATGTATTGAATACATTTTACTGGTTTCACATTTTTTTCAGATGGAAATCTGAAAAATTTAACTTTTTCTTTTGTTTTTCCTGTATAATTTTTACAGGACATCACCACACATTTAACCATTTTAATAGGTATTTATTTTTTTTTTTTTCAAATATATAGTCAATTAACGTTTTTTAATATATTTATAAGTCACTTTATTTATAAAATAATTATTTAACCATTAGCCACTATGAAAACAACATATAAACAAAATGAAAACAATAACTTTTTCTTCGCAGCTACGTCATCAACTTATTGTAATGTCACTAAAAAACGAAAAAAAATCTCCGCCATATTACTTTTCAGCATACCTTACCTTCCTATTCTATTTACCATGTGACTGACTAGCAAATTCAATTCTGCTTTTATACTATTTTCAGGGGGTCCCGTGACCTATACTTTGTTATTGTTTTTCTTAATACGGGTATAAATAAATAAGTAATATCAGGGGTGGCCATAGCGCGGCTCGCGAGGCGAATGGTGCGGCTCTTATGCAAAAAATGTATAAAATAAAATATAGTAAAACTACTCAATATTTAAAAGTAAAAAATAAAAAATTTATTTCATTTTTTTTATAAAGTTCATAATTTAAGAAAATAAAAGTATTGCACTGATTATAAAAAACAAATTTGAAAGAAATCAAAAATTCAAAAATTATACAAATTTCATTTTTAAAAGTTAAATTTGCTTGTGGATGCCTCACGAGTGTTGTCAATCTTAGTAGTTAGCTGCTGAAAGTTTGGTCGATGGCTTGTTAAGGCAGTTCGCACAAGTTCAGATAAATGCTGATCCGTTAAGATAGATCGATGCTTATTTTTAATGAATTTAAGTGTTGAGTATAAAGCCTCACAACAATAAGAGGTTCTGTTCCGGAACCTGTTTCCAAAACTCAATAGTTGAAAGACCATTGTTTTTCTTCAGTTGTTTCAGTCCTCCATCTTCTTGAAGTTCCAGTAGTTCCAGTTCTACAGCCGCAATGTTTTCAGTAATTGGCGATGAGACAGGACAGCCAATTTTTTATTTTCTGGATCTAAAGTAGAAGTTACTTCAAAAACATTTTTTTTTAAGAATTCTCCTTCAGTGTAATACCTTCTAGTATTTCAAATTGTGATTAAATATTACTTTACTTCAAAATATTAGTTTTATTCATATTTAATACATTTTTAGAAGATATAGGTATGTACGTATTTTATAACATTGCATTGGTAGCTTCTAACGAATCTTAAGTGAATTGCTCATGAAAAATCTTGTAAATAGTCAACAATTTAGAATTTTAGAAAAAAATCATCTTATACACAGTTTTTGTTAAAATAAATAAACAGCTCTTTCAAATATTTTTTTCTAAAATGTGGCTCCCAAAGTCAGTGTACCTGGGGGTCGATTCTGTTTCGGTGAAGTGAAAACATGAAAAAAAAAGTTTGCACTTGACGTTTCACACACTGTTTTCACTTTTTCACTGCACAGTACCCAAATAAGCGATTCTTGTTGCGTTCGTGCAAACATAGTGCTGAATGAGGCGCTGATTTAAATTTTTCACCGACGTGATATGAGAACTGTCAAATCAAGTAAAAAAAAGTTGTGTTTTTGTATTGTTTATTGTAAAAACTTATATTTATAATGAAATCACAATTTTGCGACGTGTAATAAGTACATAATAAGTAATAACATAGTAATAAGAACAAGAATTAAATACTGATAGGTGAAGGTCGAAGGATACGATCTTCTATTGTTACCACAAATTTTGCTTAAATCGCTGCTTTTAGTAATCAACGAATAAATAAAAGATTATTTTATGTAATTTCTTTCAAATACATATTTTATTTTCGTCATTTAAACTTATTTAAACTAAATTGTAATCTTAAAAATATTGAAACCTCATTTGAGACTATTAAAAGCAAAAGTATAACTATTCCATGTTAGATGGTTTTGAGAAAAACAGGAAAAACGTATAACTTTTAAATTAAATGCAATTTTAATAATTTTTTTATTTTATATGAGAACTCCAAGCTTCTGAATTTAATTCAAACATGGATTTTAAAAAATCAATGTTTAATTTAGTAGTAAATAGGTACTAGCAGTACTAGTACTAGCAAATTTTGGAATAGTTATAGTTTTGCTACCAACATTATGTTGGAATAGTTTAAGTTTTGCTTCCAATGCCAAATTTTACAAACATTTTTCAGGGGCATAAAATGCAGTTTTCAAAATTGAAATTTTTCAGATTAAAAGTCTTCAACACAACGAACATTTTGCCATCATTAACTCAATTTTTTCAAAAAGTGGAATAGATCAACTTTTGCTTTTAATAGTCTCATTTATACTATTAAATCTAATTTTATTAATTCTAACTCTTTTTTTAATGTAAACTTAATTTCTATACTTTTCCATTTTTTTTATTTTTTTATTTTTATTATTAATAAATAAAAATTTTAATGACAAATTTTTTTTACACTGATACTTTTCACAGTGCAAAAAATTTTTTCATATGAAAACTTTTTGACATATTTTTACACGTTTACACTGTATTAGAATCGGAATTAGCAGTGTAAGCGTGTAAACTGTTTACACGTTTTCACTTCACCGAAACAGAATCGACCCCCTGGCCACCCCTGTAAATATACGGTATATATTAAGCATGGTTAGTTTACGGCGGTTTTTATTTGTACATAACATTTTCTTTTTGTAGTATGGAACTTCGTTACAATTGTCAGAAATAATTTCCAAAATTCAAAAATTAAATTTTTTTCAATTCAATATATTCTTTTATACAAGAAATTAAAATAAAAAAATTGTCATAAGAAATGTACCACAACATTTTACAATTGTTGTTGCTTGCAAGTACAGAAATATTTCTGCGCCTAGCTAATGTATGAAGAAAAGCAATAAGCCAGTAACCGTCAAGATTTATTCAACAATAAATTTCCTATACATCTGATTGTTGTGTAAAATTTCTGCATATTTTCTGTAGTAACAATGCTAATACTTGCCAAAGAGAATAAAATTATACACAGGGGTATTCTTGAAAACGGCGTAAATGAGATTCGATTCACCTTCGCGTTTACCTTAATTAAAATTTGGCATGTTGGAAAACGATGGAAGAATTGTATTGTTATCGTTAAAATGCAAATTTTCGAAATCAGCTTGTTGTTTTTTTCCTTTTTTAAACGTTTATAAATTTATATTACGTGTGTATAATTAGTTTGTCGCTCATTTTATTGGAATCTGCGTAAATATTCATCATAAAAACATTTAATTTGGACTAAAGGTAGAAAAAATGGTATACATATTTCACAGATACATATAAAAAAACAAGTTTTTTCGTGCCCACTCTTGAAATTAAGAGTAAAATCAAAATAAAGTAAAAACAATATAAAAAAGCAAAATAACAAGAAACTTTTCAGGAATAACCAAACTGTGAAATTTTCCAGAATACGAAACTTCGAATTCGAATCGAATCTTATTTACGCCGTTTTCAAGAATAGCCCTGATGATAGAGGTTTTATGTGGCCGTTAAATTCAAATATTTAAATTATTATGTTTGTATGTTTACAAAAATAATATTATTGTATAATGAAATCATTTGGCTTCGAATAAACTCATGAGATGTTTGGCTATACAAGATGGAGAGATGTGAAAAGAAGAAACATATCAAGGAAATTAAAAAAATAAAGAATAATGAAAAAACGCCATAATTCTAATATTCATCTTATAATGCGGTATTTATGTTGTATACTATATGATATTTTAAAAAATTTTGTTTTGATTCTGATTGTATAGGTACATTTTTGGATATTTATATTTTGTTTCGAAAAACAAGAATAATAGGTACAACTGAATATAACGATTGTTGATTGTTGTTTTGTGATATGTGAATCTTGTATGAAATGAAAAAAAAAATTATAATTTTCATGGTTTTTAAATATTCTGCTTCTTATTCATTTTCATATTGCATTTTATATTCTTTATAAAATATGTAATAATAAAATTTATATTAAATGGGATTTAAATTGTTTCAAATAATAAATAATGCACAAGTGAAACTTAAAAAAGAGATACAAATCAACAGAAAAATAAAATGAAGAAGCTAAAAACGAGAAGTCAGTTTGACATTTTCATGGAAACGCTTTAGTACAAAATACATAAATTGTGTAAACAAAGTAAAGTCACATAAATTTAATTCACGTTTTCATCTTATAACTTTTCAATTAAGGCAACAAATTTCCAATCAACGAAAAATTAAAAAATTTTAATTTAAATACACATTAAGAAAATATGTACATACATACATATGTACACATAAATCAAACTTCTAATAACATCAGATACAATATTCAAAAAAGTAGATTTTTCATCAAATAGTTTACTTTTTAATATATTTTTTTGTGCTTGAACGGCAAAAATGTTATTTAAACAAAGTTTCAATATAATAGATTGTTTGGAACTTGATAAAAATACATATTTGACCCTTTTAGCACATCTGTGATCCTTAATTATGTGTGATAACGAATGGCGGTATTGAATTCGAACCTTTTTTTTGTATTGTACCAAAGAGAATAAATAATTACTATAGAGGTTTAATTTCAAGCTCTCTCGAACATCAAGAACATGCAAATATACATAAATAATTGGCTTCAAATAAGAACTAAATATAGCTTTAAAAACTTTCGAACTAAATTTAAATTTTTTCCGTTTCTATTTGAATTTTCTAACATAAATCAGCTGTTTTGAACATTTTCTAAGTAGACAGCAGAAGCAATGACTATATATATTTCTAACAGACATTTTATTATAGAACATTGAAATAACGAATTTAAAAACAGCAAAACTACCTCCAATGTTGAAAGCTGGCCTCCAATCTTAAAGCTGTTTAAGCTCTTTCTTATTCTCAGGATTTTGTCTTCATTTCTCTAATCTTAAAGTATATTCTCTTTTCTATATATTTTCCATGCAATACATACAAAATTCTTTAAAAAATTTGAGAAATTTTAACATTTTTAACACAATCATTCTCATGTTTCAAGCATTACATTACAATACGAGTATACAGAATCATATGGAAACAGCTTTTCCTTTTCTCCATATATTCAGTATACCTACCATTTGGTTCAGTATAAAAATTTGTATGAGAAATTGAAAATATAGGATTTGAGGGTATATTTCAAGTATTTCAAGAAGAAGAAGTATACAAGTAGCTAATTTGCATATGATCTGCACACTTATTAATTCTGTTGATAATTTACATATCAAATTTGATCGTTTATCAGGCCAAATATAATGTTGATATCATAATGATAATAATTTTATTGAAAAAAAATAATTTTATTGAAAAACTCGATCAAAAAATCTTAATTTTCTAACATTAAAAATTATTTTTGCACCAGGCAATCAGAATTCAAAGTAATTCAAGTTATACACAAATTGCTCTACAATATAAGAGGATAAGAAATTGTTGTAATTTTCTTTAGTGATTCTAAAGGATTTCAAATTCAGTATATGTACATACACATGTATATTTAATGTATTTTTAAATGGGAATTTTAAAGTATTTGTGAAAGCAGGTTTTTTTTATATTTTGTTATAAATAATATCCATTGATATACAAAATAATATACAAAATTCAGTATAGGAATGGGTATTGGGAATGTACATAAGTATGTAGGTACATATGAATATGAGAAGTTAAAGTGAACGATTCTTTTTCTTTTTTTTTTTAAATTTAATATAGGATCTGAGGATATTTTAAAAAAACATTCATGATCATGTACATACATAAGCTGCTAATTTCCATATTACCACATTTAAAATTTCTAATAATGATTTTTATATAAAATTTATTAATTTGCATATGGTTTATCAGGTCGAATATCAAAATGATACTTTTAGAAAATAATTTTATTCATAAATTCGATCAAAAATCCTAAATTTTACAGAACTAAAAATCGTTTTTGTAATAGGAAATCATAATTCTTAGCAAACAAAAATTTCAACAAAATCATCTCTAATAGGCAATAGTATCAATTTGTGTGATTTACGTATAGCCAATAGGATTGCTTGAAAGGATATAATGACGATATATACAAAAAAGAATTGGAAGTATTATAAATAATAATAATAAAAATAATAAAAAAAAAACATTATTTTTCCTTATTACCCTTCATCCTTTACCTCTTTACATTTTTCAATGCAAAAGGCCAAAAATATAGTTAATCACCGTAAAAAAAATGTGTATATGTGTTTGAGAAAAATTTTACAAAAAATATCACACTAAATTTTTTTTTTTAAAAGAAATTTCTTGAAGGAATAAATTGAATACAATATGCGTATAGTTAAAACCAAAGTTGTATAAGTAGAAGATTCCCAACGTCCATATATCCTCATGGCACTCAAAATTTTTGATCTGGGGCGTGATATCACACCCAGTGCTGTCGTTCATACTACTATGGTAGTTTTTTACTACTATTTGAGTTGTCATACTACTATACTACTCCTTTCAATTTTATACTACTATTTTTTTCAAATTTTAAATTTATTTAAAATGTTATAACAAAGTTAAACAAAAGATAAGAAAAAAAAGATACATTCAGACTAAATTTTACTTCTTTTTATGATAATATAAACTTTTTTCACAAAAGCAAGAAAATTCCTAACAGAAAACAGTTTAGAACTTTAGTAAATTTTATTTTTAAATCACACTTAAACTTTGAATAAATAAAAATATTCAAACGAATTGAACGTCAACTAACAGTGCTAACGTTTTTATTTTGAATTTCATATTATAGTATCACATGAATACTGTAATACCTCTTTTGAATTTAAGTGATACATCTCGTGATAGTGATCAAAAAGTGATACGAATAGCAGAATAGGGGCCATAATTTAAGATTTCCTGGTAGTACTAATTTTAAAATACGAAAAAAAATGTGTTGCAGGAAATACTACATTATGTGAACAAATTTTGAAGAGATTTAATTTTGACGACAAAATTTTGAAATCCTGCTTATCTAGCCGAAAAGTGCCACACAACTTTTTGTTATAATGCCACATTTGGTTTTTTGAATATGTGCAAACGCATCATAAAAGTTACGTTGCATTTTTGAATTTGTGACAAGCATCAGCATTCCATCACCAAAGCAGCGATTCATTTTTGAAAATACACTAATAAACATTTTTAGTTTTAAAACTAAAATAGTTTCGGCTTGAGAATCAGAGTGTGCTTTGAAACTCTATACAAAATATGTTAAGTTATTTTTATTTCTCCATTTTATAAAGAATTTGAAAGCATACTCTGATTTTCAAGCCGAAACTATTTTAGTTTTAAAACTAAAAAATGTTTATTAGTAAGGCCCACTATATTATTTCAAAGCAATAATTTATATTTGAATTTAGTTTTTTTGTTTTTGGTTTTTGTTAATTTTTAATTTCTTTTTATTTAATTTATTTGAAATACGTAGGTACCTAGACATTTTATTTATCAATCCCTGATATGAGAACATTTGGCTCCTATTGTAAAATTTGGCTTATAATACTTTCTGTGAATGGTTACCCTGATACTACTTTTTTCTACAAAATACTACTCTTTTGAACTTATTTATACTACTCTAAGAATTATTGGAACGACAGCACTGATCACACCCCACAACATGTTGCTTATACATTTGTTTCTAATAGTCATGTTTATAATGATATTCAGTAGCAATTATCAACAATTTTACTCATCGTATCAACATTTTAATCATGAACAAAAGGCAGTAGAATCGAGAAAGCTTAGAACAGACGCACAAGTAGAGTGCGGTAAAGTAGGAATAAATTCTTTACACAAATGTTGCTTACCTCCCAATTCTACATAAGAGGCTAAGAGACTCTTAGCCTCTTAAATGCAATTAGCAGACACTTAGCAGAAATTGCTATTCTAGGTAAGAGGTAAGAGATGTCACCAATCAGCTGATCTCTTAAAAATTGTGGTGAGTTTAGTTAAGAGAATTTGGTATTCTGGATAAGAAGATAAGAGACGTTTCTAACCTCGAAAGTCTATCAACTTAGCAGGTCATTGGTGAGGTCCTCTTATTGTTATTGTGTAGAAGTGGAGTTTTTAAAAAGTGAAGAAATTAAAAATTTTAAAAAAAAAATTAATAAAAGAAAATAAAAATAATAATAAAAAATAAAAATAATATAAAAATAATAAATAAAATGGAAGAAATACTATTATTAATTTTAAATGAAGTAGCAAATAGGGTAGAAAGGAGATAAGTAATACTGTTTTTTAATCTACAAAGTAAAAACCAAATACATATTTTTTATTATAGACATTCACAACGAATTCCATTAAGGAATCTTCGAGATAATGCTAATCCATTTACAGTATCTCATAATGCATTTGTGCGAAATTTTCGTATGCCTCAAAGCATAGCTTTAAAATTAATAAATATGCTAAAACTGCATGATAATTTGCAGTACTCTGCTCTCCCATTTCACTTTAAGGTTCTTGCTACATTGAACTTTTTTGCAACTGGCTCTTATCAAAATCCAATTGGTCAACATAATAACATTAATATGAGTCAGTCTTCTATTTCACGTAGTATAGAATACATTTCAAATATGGTGAATCAGTTTTTGCATTCCTTTGTAAAATTCCCGGCAAATGCAGCAGATGTACAAGCAGTAAAGAATAATTTTTTAAACAAATATGGCATTGAACACACAATTGGTTGCATAGATTGCACACACATTGCTATTTTGTCTCCTCCTGAATCAAATGATGTCCATCCACCACGTGTCTATCGCAACCGAAAAAGATTTTACAGCATTAATGTTGAGGCGGTATTAGTTTTCAAAACTTTAACCAAGATTTTCTTGTTATAATAATATAATTCCAGATTTGTGACTCAAACTTGTTGTTTTTATACGTAAATGCAAGATATCCTGGATCATGCCATGATAGTGCCATATGGACAACATCACGCATAAGACCTCATATCCAACAATTACAAAGTGAAAGTGGATGCTGGATTCTAGGTGATTCTGGGTATCCACTTGAACCATGGCTAATGACTCCATACCCCAACACTTCAGAGGAGTACGAAGAAAAGTTCAATGCTTTACATATAAGAACAAGGAATTGTATTGAGCGAGCGTTTGGTGTACTCAAGTCAATATTCCGCTGCTTGCTCAAGCATCGTACTCTTCATTATCATCCAACAAAAGCAAGCAAAATTATTAACTCTTGCTTCATTTTATATAATTTTTTGCGCAAAGAAGGGTTTTTACCAACCGAGGTGGAAGTTGACGAGGATGAATTCGAAAATTACGTATTTACAAGTAAGTACCACAAAATTAACGTGCAAAATTTTCTGAAAACATTACTTGTACAACAAGATACATAACTTTGCATTACTAATATTTATTTTTTCTTTTTAGATGACGAACGTTCGAATCTTTTCCGCAGAGCCATGCTTATCAGGACAAATTACGCCATGCGTAATAATAAAAACAGGACCATTATCATATGGGCACATAAGGCACTTTGTTTAAAATTAAAAGTGAAATTTTAAAGAAGAGTATAACTTAATATAACAAAACAATTTATCAATCGAAATAAATAACAAAAATGTTTTTATGTGTTTCAAAAAATAGTCTTTTATTTCAGTTCTTCTTACATGCTATATAACAAAAAAAGGCCTTCTTGGCTAAACAATAATAATATAATAAAAATTCATTTTGAAAATAAAAAAAAAACATAACAATTATTTTTTATTATTGCTAATAGCATCTGTAATTTTTTCTGCGGCTATTGCCACAGCTTCCGCAATGATTTTTGCTGCTTCCATAATTGAATTTTGCAGTTCCTTGTCCCTTTCTTGTCTTTCCTCGATAGACTTTTCTATTATTACCGTCAGTCTTTCTAATGCTGTAAATCAAAGCTAAATAATGAAAATTTCTTATTTAATAGTACTTCATATTTCTTACAGTTAGGCTTTTTACTCCGTGTTGCTTCTGTTGTTGGTGGCACCTCCGCAGGACAAGTATCTGTACTAGGAATTTCAACAGCAACTGGAAGTTGATTGATATCATTTTCACTTTGTGTTGAAATTCCTAGCACTGGTATTTCTTTGTTACCTGCTATGGTAACATTTCCAAATATACACAGGGCCCTTTCTTCCATTTTTTTAAGTTTTTTTATCGGCGGTCCGCCACCAGTTGCATCAGTTGACACCGTGATTTGTCTCTTCCTTGATTTGAGTTGGTACTCCCAACTTTTAAGATTCTACAAAGACATTATTATAAAATTGTTCAGTTTCAATTCAACCACATTTTGTCGATATTTATTTTGTTCTTTTTTGAATGCTTGATTGGTGTGGTTATTTTGCGGATTGAAGATTCTAAAAATCAGTTTTTTTCAAAACTCCTTTTCTATTATTTTTGGTATTTTCTTGGGGAATAAATTATATAGTATTCAAAGACCAGTTTTTTTCAAAACTATTTTCTTCGTTTATAAATTTGGTATGGATTCCAGATTAAGTGCTGTAAAGTGTATATAAATGTAACATTTTTAAATAAAAATACATAATTTAAATTTTACGTTTATTTTGCAACCCATTTGGGTATTCTTAAATTGCAAATCTAGACCCTTCAGAAAGTTTATTTTGCTCTTGGTTGGAATTATTATTTAAATACTTTATCCGTGGTATAAGGAAAAGGCAAAAATTTTCCTTAAGGGGGCTCGTTACTGGGTATTCTCCCTATGTCATATTTTAACACTAAAATACATAATATATATCTATTGCAAAAAAAACGACTTTTGATAAAAAGAATTTTAAAAATTCTCATATGTATGTATAGGTACATATTTTAAAACTGATCTTTACAAGCAAAGGTATGCTGGAAAAATTGGCTAAATGCCTAATTGGGTTCACAATGAAAGAAAAATAACTTGCTTTTGAACTCAAGGACTGGAAAATCAGTTTAAAAGTCCGAAATATAATAGTGCAAAACTGACAAATTACATATCTTTCCACAAAAAATATGAAATAACTTTTTTTCAAAATTATATGCGAATTTTCAATGAAAATAGAAAATTATAAAATGCATTTATACCTGCAAGTTTAAAAAGAAAGACAAAATTTGGTTGAATTGAAACTATATTTCAATATAACAACAACAAAAATAAGAAAAACGAAAAAAATTTCAAATTTCTTCAAGTCAATAATAATAATATGGTTTTAAAAATTTTTATGTGTGTATGTTAGAATTATGTATGTATATAGCTATAGCTATAGAGTAAGTTCGGGTAATGTGGTATAGGCGGGTAATGTGGTATATCTGCATATCTCCTCCGTTTAATTGTCCACGTCAACTATAGAATTATCGTTAGTTAGTGATTCAGATTAATAACTTATAACCTGATGTAAAATGTTCATTTTCTGTTTCGTTTTGTAATATTTTGTTATTATACCTTTTGGTGATGAGTTGACTTTTTTTTAAGTGCTTTTAAAAATTGGTTATAAACGAAAATTTGCTAATGTATAAAGTACTGATTTATATTTGATGTTATTCCAGCATTTGTATTTTTATTTTTTGAGCTCTGTTTGCCTACTTTATCAACGGGTATGTCCTAATTTTATATTAAGTTTTTCAATCGAATGTCGGTCAATGTGGTATACCTGCGGGAGGGTAATGTGGTATACTATTCCAACACACTACTCCTACAACAGCCACTGTGTTGACTACATCACCATATTATAAAAAGGCATTAGAAGAAAGTATTGAAGTAAAAAAACACAATGCTTGCAGTGTGATATGATTTGGGATCACGAAAACTGCATTCCTAAGAAACAATGTATTTTCATATGCGAATCTTGCCAAAGTTGCTACTTTCACATCAAAGAAGCTTCGTTTTTAGTTTTATATAATTTTTGGTTATTTTATAAGTAAAAAATATTGTTTAATATTATTTCTATTTAATTTGGCATTACTTCATGTAACGTGTAATGCTATACCACATTACCCACCGGGTGTGTACCACATTATCCGCCATGTTTCAAGATCGTAGTTTTTTACCTTTCGTGGTATTTTCATTAATAATTTTATTATAAATAACGATACTGTTTTCTTTCAAAACTAAATGATAAATAAACAAAACATCGCATAACTATGCAAAATATTGAACATTTCAGCGTTTTTGTTTGCGAAATATCGTTAATAATATAAATGGTATTCCACAATACCCGAACTTACTCTATATAGCGAGAATACCAACAATTCATATTTAATGTTATTTGTTGTTTTTAGTTTTAATATAGGTATAGTAAAAAAAATCAAACTAAGCAACATTTGTGTAAAGAATTTATTCCTACTTTACCGCACTCAACTTGTGCGTCTGTTCTAAGCTTTCTCGATTCTACTGCCTTTTGTTCATGATTAAAATGTTGATACGATGAGTAAAATTGTTGATAATTGCTACTGAATATCATTATAAACATGACTATTAGAAACAAATGTATAAGCAACATGTTGTGGGGTGTGATATCACGCCCCAGATCAAAAATTTTGAGTGCCATGAGGATATATGGACGTTGGGCATCTTCAGCTTATACAACTTTTTTAAAACGTAATATATGTCGTCAACACATACATATTATTTACGATCGTGATTATTTTTTTTTCACTTTATTGGTATATTTTTGTGTTTTGTTGGTTTTTGGAAGGTATAGGCAGAGTACAGAGAAGGAGAGTATAGTCACAACTGCATAACGGTACACAAAAAAATGACATCCAATCATAATGAAGAACGCAATTAAAAATATTAAAAAAAAAAATAAAAATAAAAATTTAAAAAAAATTGCATGCGTCAGAAAAGAACACTCATATGACTAACCAAATATTTATATGAAGAAAAAATATACCTATCCCTATTCCAACTATATAATACGTATTAGACGGCCCTATCAGGTGTCAATGTGTTAGTAATCTTCTTATTCCTATTACTTTCATAGCAACATGTCCCCACTTTGTTTTTGTAAAAAGTACTAAAAGTGGTACCGCAAAGGTGAGTATGTGTTAGTAAATATATTTCTTTTGTTATTTTAACAGGGAAAGAATACATATATTGGATCATTGTTTTGTTTTTTTTTTTTTTAGTTTAAAAATAAAACAATATTTATTATAAAATTCTTGTAAATATTTTTGCATTCAAAATTGCAAAAATAAAAAATGAATGAAAAACAAATTTTCTATGTCTAAATATATATAATTAGAAAAAAGAGTCGTGAAGGTTATAAAGGTTTATCCTTTTTTTATTGCGGTCTTTGAGAATTTTATAGAAAAACATTTTTACACTTTCTCCAATTGAAAATATGATCGGTCATGAATCAGGTATATTGCCTGTATAATAATGATTCACATACTTAAATGGAAATTAGGTACTATAAATTATGTAAATATATCTATATTGTAATAGATAATAATGAAATAAATGAAGATATTTTTGAAATTTAAAATTACTTAAAAAACATATGGACTTTTTAAAGAATTAATTAGTTGGGTTTTCTTATTGAAATTCGAACTGTAGTTAATATTCTTATATGTATAGAAATTCTTAAATTTAAAATTATAATTAGTTAACGGATACAACAAAATTTTTAACTACTCATTAATGAAAAAAATTATATATTCAATAAAGATCCTTCGATCCGGCTTTACCTATGTATTTAATTCTTAAATATTCATGTGATAAGTTGGTAAATTTAGTGCAGTGATATTATTTTAAATTATTGTTGTTTCATATTAATTTTAATAAAAACAAAATATTATTTGTGACACATATGTAAGTAATAATGATATAATGTACAAGTTTTTTAAAATGTATATTTTTGTGATTTATGTAACATTTTTTAATGTGATAATAATTTTTTAAGTAGAAATTAAACTTTAAATTTCATATTAACTAATTTTTCTGAAATAAATACATTTAAAAACTAAAAACAGATTTTTTAAACAATAAAAAATGTACACTATGTTTTCCCCTATGATATGAAGTTTTCGTAAATTGGTTACAATACAACAATAGGGAATTCATTGTCTCTCTCATTCAAGATTTATTATGTGGACTATTTTTAGCCCAACTGTGAGTGTATTTTACATATACTATTATATTTTTCTAATTTTTCTAGCAACATTTTGTATGAAGTGACCCTACACTCTTCTCTATATACACTGGTACTGGCACGAATGTAGGCAAAATTTTTAAAATTTGTAGACCTGTGCGGGAAGTGTGAGGGACGAAAAGTTTCTTTCTCTCACGAAAAAATATATGAGAAAACTTTCGTTTATTACTCAGTTGCTTCTTACACAAAATATTATTTTTATTCATATAAGATAAACATATATGTACATGTATACCTAATTCCTTATTCATATCGTTGCGTTCTAAAAAATTTTTTTCTGTATACATTGAAATATACGCATAAAGATATAAAGAAAAAAAGTATTCAACTTGTAGGTACATTTATTTTCTCGATTCGAAAGAAAAATTATACCCACTCCTTTACTGAATATGTATGTACATACGTGTGTATATGTTTTGCTGTTTGAGAAAGCAAATATCTATCACTTCCGAAATTTTTTTTTCTTTTTTCAAATTTTAAAAATCATTTTAAAAATATATTTTTATATTTTTCTAAATTTCTATATCCAGAAAATTTTCGTAGTTTGTTCATCTTCATTGACAAATATGAAAATTTTATTCGTGAAGGATCAGGAGATCAGAATAATCAATATGCATGTTGTTTTATTTTCTTTTACATTATAAAATATCTAATGCTAGTTTTTAATACATTTTAAAATATACACACAAGCAAACAAAAACAAAATTTCATGTATACATTTCTCATATATCCCTTCTAAAAACCAACAAAACACAAAAATATACCAATAAAGTGAAAAAAAAATGTACACGATCGTAAATAATATGTATGTGTTGACGACATATATCCCAGTAGAATACAGAATTTATTCGAAATTAATTCTGAATAAATTCTATTGATTCCGGACCGATTCTACTTTGGATTACCAAACACATAAAGAATGCATTACTTTAACATTACCCATCTGCATTACCTGTAATTCATTCTGAATCAATTACATGGAATACATTCTGAATCAATTACATGGAATGCATTCGGAATCGAATACATGTAATGTATTCTGAATCAATTACATGGAATGTATTCGGAATCGAATACATGGAATGCATTCTGAATCAATTAGATGGAATGCCTTCTGAATCGAATACATGTAATATATTTGGGGTTAAATAAAATCCAAGCAAAATAAATATTTAAATTCATTTATTCAAGAATCTAATTATTCTTAATTTAACATTTTTTTCAACTTAAAAGCAAAAATTAAATCAAAATAATTCAAAAATTTTTTTTAAAACTAAAAAAAAACAAAGAAAAAAAATATATCTTAAAACTCTTAACTATACACATTATTAATACTGCATTTTATCAGATGCAAAGAGCTGCGGAGTGCTTTTATGTAGTTGTTCCCACCATATATGTACCTCTGAAAAAGTATGAAAATTAATATAGTTAAAAATTTGTAATTATTCATAAAAATCAAAAATTTAACACTATTTTTTGTTATATTATTATCTAAAACTTACCTTTTATTATACAAATACATAGTAATTTTTTTAAAAATGTTATTATAATTTATTATTTATACTTTTCACTGCTATATTATTTATTTTTTATTTAATTTTTAATTTTTTCACTTTTTTTCTTTAAACCTTCACACACAACAGCTTTTAATGAACTAAAAATGAGCAATGTTGTTAATTGTTACTATGAAGTTAATAATACGCATTATTATTTCTGGATGACGAATGGAAAATTTTTAAAATGCTAATTACGTCTTTTTGTTTATTAGCTCTTTATATATTATTTTTCTCCATTACAGGTAATCAGAACAGAAATCAATTGATTCTCACTGCATTACAGGTAATCAAAACAGAAATCAATTGATTCCCACTGCATTACAGGGAATCAAAAGTAGAATAAATTGATTACTTTTTACTACATTCCGAATTGATTTCCTTAGAATCAAATCCATTTATTCTACTGGGATATTACGTTTTAACTATACGCATATATTGTATTCAATTTATTCCTTCAAGAAATTTCTTTTAAAAAAAAAAATTTAGTGTGATATTTTTTGTAAAATTTTTCTCAAACACATATACACATTTTTTTTACGGTGATTAACTATATTTTTGGTCTTTTGCATTGAAAAATGTAAAGAGGTAAAGGATGAAGGGTAATAAGGAAAAATAATGTTTTTTTTTTATTATTTTTATTATTATTATTTATAATACTTCCAATTCTTTTTTGTATATATCGTCATTATATCCTTTCAAGCAATCCTATTGGCTATACGTAAATCACACAAATTGATACTATTGCCTATTAGAGATGATTTTGTTGAAATTTTTGTTTGCTAAGAATTATGATTTCCTATTACAAAAACGATTTTTAGTTCTGTAAAATTTAGGATTTTTGATCGAATTTATGAATAAAATTATTTTCTAAAAGTATCATTTTGATATTCGACCTGATAAACCATATGTAAATTAATAAATTTTATATAAAAATCATTATTAGAAATTTTAAATGTGGTAATATGGAAATTAGCAGCTTATGTATGTACATGATCATGAATGTTTTTTTAAAATATCCTCAGATCCTATATTAAATTTAAAAAAAAAAAGAAAAAGAATCGTTCACTTTAACTTCTCATATACATATGTACCTACATACTTATGTACATTCCCAATACCCATTCCTATACTGAATTTTGTATATTATTTTGTATATCAATGGATATTATTTATAACAAAATATAAAAAAAACCTGCTTTCACAAATACTTTAAAATTCCCATTTAAAAATACATTAAATATACATGTGTATGTACATATACTGAATTTGAAATCCTTTAGAATCACTAAAGAAAATTACAACAATTTCTTATCCTCTTATATTGTAGAGCAATTTGTGTATAACTTGAATTACTTTGAATTCTGATTGCCTGGTGCAAAAATAATTTTTAATGTTAGAAAATTAAGATTTTTTGATCGAGTTTTTCAATAAAATTATTTTTTTTCAATAAAATTATTATCATTATGATATCAACATTATATTTGGCCTGATAAACGATCAAATTTGATATGTAAATTATCAACAGAATTAATAAGTGTGCAGATCATATGCAAATTAGCTACTTGTATACTTCTTCTTCTTGAAATACTTGAAATATACCCTCAAATCCTATATTTTCAATTTCTCATACAAATTTTTATACTGAACCAAATGGTAGGTATACTGAATATATGGAGAAAAGGAAAAGCTGTTTCCATATGATTCTGTATACTCGTATTGTAATGTAATGCTTGAAACATGAGAATGATTGTGTTAAAAATCATAGTGTATTACATAGTGTTCCTACTGAGAGCCGATTTTTTTTTTTTTTTATTTATAAATTTTTCTCTGAAAACAAAAACAAAATCCCATATGACTGAAGGAGGTAAAAATAATGCGTATTTCTTTAATGGAAAATTTCCGTATATATGAGCGAAAGCACAATATGATTATTCATACTAATCCCTCCCCAACATAGTTTTTTATAAACGCATTTTTCAAAATAGTCACCTAAATATGCATTAGTGTTCGTGTTTTTTTTTTATATAAGCTAAAACCGCATATAAGATATATGAAACGCATACAAGCATAGCATATAGAAACAAGTTTGTTTACATTTATTTATAATGGGAATTTTCCTTTCTTACTTAAAATTGTGAATGTGTTCGTGTTTTATTTTTTATTTGTAAATATTTACGTTGCATTTCTTTTTAGTCAATAACAAAATATTCCTATCACCTTTTACCATTTTCTCAAAAAATGTGAGAGAAATAAATAAAAAAAAAAAACTTCGGCTCTCAGTAATCCTACTATGTAAGTTCTTCTTTATACTCTGTTAAAAATGTTAAAATTTCTCAAATTTTTTAAAAAATTTTGTATGTATTGCATGGAAAATATATAGAAAAGAGAATATACTTTAAAATTAGAGAAATTAAGAAAAAATCCTGAGAATAAGAAATAGCTTAAGAGCCAAATTTAGTGAAAAATTTTTTCGAAAACAGCAACAACATCGTCTGAAATGTATTTGTGTCTTCATCAACACAAGCAAATAAATTTCTTCTAAGTGTTGGTGTACATGATTTGAAAAAATTTCAAACCCAGTTCACCATCGATGATTATATTCCACCTATCTAATCTTAATGTCAACAGAATATGTTCTCGTGCTCTAAGAATACAAACTTGATATATCAAAAATATGTTCTAAGTTAACTGGGTAGCGATCGTATTGCATGGTAGGTAAAATGTGTACATATTTTCTTTTGTTCTACAGGCTACAGCTAGCATACAGCTGTTATGCTATGCTATGCTGAAGTTGTTATTGTTTCTTCTCAATGGCCAGTACCAAACCTGTCTTCTTTCAGCTTCCCCACTTTTGGATAAAATGTACTACAACTCGCCTTCTGTCTTCAGAAAAAACCAGTTATTGAAGCTGAAAGAAGACGGGTCTGGTACTGGCCAATCATTATTTTCCACACAGTACGTACAATTTTACCTACGTTGAATAGTTTTCATTCTTTTATGAAATCTTTGCTGTTGCCTAATTTTTGACTAATTTGCTAAATAATTTTTAAATAAACGCTATGCACTTTGTAAAACTGACAACACAATTATTTTGAACAAACTGTATGAATATATCATATCATATAAAAAATTATACTCATGCAATATAAACGGAAATTCAATTAGATGAAGAGGTAAATTAAGAAACAGATTGTATTTTGGGGATCTATAATTTCCAGTAGCAAACATTCGAAATAAAAACACCTACAACACCTCTACAAAACTCCCTTCGACAAACAACTTTTCTTTCACCTCAATGGGGCCCTCCTTGGTTCATACCTTGATCCTCGAAAAAAGTAAACATTTTAATTCTTGAACTATTTTCTGACTTAGTGCATTTTATTTGACTCAAATCGATGCAATACAGCCTGAGATATAATAGTTCAAAGTTAGAAAGTCACATATACATCCATGTAAAAATTTAAAAAAATAAAATAACTCAAAATTTTTGAATTTTACATAAAAATTTTTTCGTATATTTATATACAATACAATGTGCAGCCTAAGTAAACAACATAAGTTTTACATGCTGCTTACGTACTTTTTATCATCACACATACTACCCTCCAATCGCAATTTTTATTGCATCGCGTTTATAGAGTTTATACTATCTGTGTCATTCTTATTCCAGCCTAAAGGTATGCAAAAAAAAATCCTGTGATTAGAAAAATTGATAATAAAATTTTATGAAAAATTAACAATTTGTTTTATTTATAATAATTAAACTACGTAAATTTTCTTGAAATTTATTTTAAACTTTTTGGAAAAGGTTAAATTTAAATCTTATAAAAAGAAATCATAATATCTAAACGTTTTAATACATGAAAAATGTGTGAAAAGTTTAGTGAATTTTTGTTTTGTCTGTACCTTCGAAAATCGAATATAAAAAAATTTAAGGATCAAAATTAAAAAATGTGTTTCGCTTAAGGACCACAATTCCCTTCCACCTATCTATATTCAAAATTTCATGAAAATCGGTTGAGAAATGTAGGCTGTAGGTGGTCACTTTGAAGGCCCAAAATCGCAAAACTGACTCACTTTGAATCCTTGTATTTTCGTAATAAAGGACTTTTTCAAAAATGTGCTTCGCTTAAGGACCACAATTCCCTTAAACCTATCTATATTCGAAATTTCATGAAAATCGGTTGAGAAATGTAGGCTGTAGGCGGTCACTTTGCAGGCCATTTCACTAAATTTGGCTCTTAAACAGCTTTAAGATTGGAGGCCAGCTTTCAACATTGGAGGCAGTGGCGGCTCGTGAAGAAATCACTTGGTGGGGCTGCTTAAAGTTTCAAGGATGCTAACACTCGAATCAATGTTAACACGTTTTTCTCAAAAAATTGTTTTTTCAATTTGAAAATATCCGAACTTTACTATCTGATTTGAAATTTTTGGAAGGTATTTTGTTTATTATTCTCTACAAAACTCCCTTGACGCGAAAAAGATCCTATCAATAGGATGCGAGTTATAGTGTACCAAAAAAACTACACGCATCAATGCTTAGGTTCCGAAAGTTGTGCAGAAAAAATGTTTTTTCTGAAGACAATTTATTTGGACTTCTGTTCTGTTTTCAACACTTTTAAATATTTAAAAAGCTGTATGTTTTTTTTATTTAGGAATTGATTTTAAAAATTCGTTCTTTAATTTTATTTTTTAACTTTATTTTAAAACTTAAATCGTTGTGTCAATCTAAAGTTACGTTTAAATCCTTTTTAAAAAAAAAAAATTTACTAAGAGAAAAATAGTATTGAAGATTTTTTTAACGAAATATGTATTATTTCCTCAATTTACGGTTGGAAATTTGCATTATGTATTTTTGAAAGCCTAATAAATACACGGGTGAAATGTTTCTTTGAATAATGCTTTTTATTTGACTTAAATTGATAAAACATAGCCCAAGATATAATATCTCAAAGTTGGCTAGTCGCATCGCATTCCTTCCATATAAAAATTAAAAAAAAAAAATAAAATAAAAAATGTATATGTACAAAAAAAAAAAAAAAAAACAAGCAAGAAAATTTAAACATTATGTTGTATTGGAAAAAATTAGATGAGAACGAACATTATGTTGTGTTGATAGGAAAGAAGAAATGTACTTTATTTGTTGGTTTACAACATTGGGCAATCAACCAACTGCCCCGTAGTATAAAATGATCATACACTATTGTATAGATGAAACGAAAAAAAAACAATATGTATTATTAGAACATTTACGTACATGGTAAAAAATTTTTATGTAAAATATTAATTAATCACTAAGCTGTAACAAAATTCATGAAAAATTGATTTAAAATGTTTATAAAATTTAACAAATTGTTTCAAAATTATATTTTCTCACTGTAAAATATGAATTTCATAAATGGTGTAAAATTGGTAATTTAAAATGAAAAAAAAAGTTTAATTATAATAGGTAATACAATAATTATAAAATAAATATCATGAATAAATAAAAATAATATGAATATCTATGGGTTTTAGAATTTATAGCAATTTTTACAAAAATAATTTTAAAACGACAAATTTATTATGAGAGAAACATTTTTAACCATGTAGAATCCTATGACAAAAAAAATTAAGAGAAAAATTTGTGTTGTATTGTTATGTATAAGACAAAACATTTTCTCACTTTAGGGGCAGAATTGAAACTGCCCTTCGAACATAAATTTCTTCAGTATAAAATGAATAAAGAGAGAAAATGATTCATACACAAAATATATGAAATTTTACTCTTCTATGGGGCAGTTGTTGAACTGCCCCATAGAGTATCAGTATGATCTTATTGATTATACAAAAAAAATTTAAACGTAAAACCTATCAATATCTATGAGCGCGTATACTCCGCAGTACCGAACCGGTACTAGTACTGTTTTGGTCCCGGTATATACGCATGGTACCGAACCATTTTAGGCTGACCATTTTGGTGCGAACCAACTAATTTGGTCCTCCTTTCTTTGTTCATTTCCAATTAATTTTGCACAAATAGAAAAAAATTATTGATAATTGACACTATACACAAATAGAAATTAATAAATCAATTAACAATGAATGAAATATTTGAGTTTGACAAGTATTTTATTCTTTCTTTTTTCATTATTGGCACTTACGGCATATACAGGCAGTACTAAAATGGTTTAGTCGTACCAAAATAGTACTAGACCGGTTTGGTACTGCGGAGTATACGCGCTCTATAGCTATAGTCTATACAAATAGAATTTGAAATTTGTTTAACCATGTATATTGTATGTATATATAAATTGTTATATATTTATATATATAGTATATATTATATTATCACTTCTCTTTCCATATTGCATGTACATTGAAAAATAATTTACACCAAATTATTTTCGATTTTTTTCAATTTTTTTTTACAATTAATTTTAAATTTATTATAATGAAATTATGCAATTTAGGCTGAAATTCTTGGTGGGGCAGTGCCCCATTAGCCCTCAAGGACGAGCCGCGTCTGATTGGAGGTAGTGTTGCTGTTTTTAAATTCGTTATTTCAATGTTCTATAATAAAATGTCTGTTAGAAATATATATAGTCATTGCTTCTGCTGTCTACTTAGAAAATGTACAAAACAGCTGATTTATATTAGAAAATTCAAATAGAAACGGAAAAAATTTAAATTTAGTTCGAAAGTTTTAAAAGCTATATTTAGTTCTTATTTGAAGCCAATTATTTATGTATATTTGCATGTTCTTGATGTTCGAGAGAGCTTGAAATTAAACCTCTATAGTAATTATTTAATCTCTTTGGTACAATACAAAAAAAAAGTTCGAATTCAATACCGCCATTCGTTATCACACATAATTAAGGATCACAGATGTGCTAAAAGGGTCAAATATGTATTTTTATCAAGTTCCAAACAATCTATTATATCGAAACTAGTAGTATGAATATGGGGTTTCTGGACCATGGAGCAGGAGCAAAAATGACGTCATCACGTTTTCAGTGCGGGTCACGTGGTTTAAGGTTGTGTGTTATCAGTGAGGGGTGTGGGGGGTCAAGGTTGCGTGTTATGAGCGAGGAGTAACAGGGGTCAAGGCTAGTGAGGGGTCACGTGGGTCAAGATTTTTTTCTTCTGTTCAGTGATGGATCATGCGGGGTTAAGAATTTTTTTATCAGTGAGGGTTAAAATTATGGGCGTTATCATTAAAAAGCAATGGAAAATTTTTGATACAGTTCTGATTCACGTGTGCTTAATCAGTGCTAAGCATGTTGAGACATGTTTGTCTTAAGTTTTAAAATGTTTATGATGTGATGTCATTGTTTTTTGAGTTAACTTTTTAGGATTATTCATATGTGCTGAGCATGTTGAGACATGTCTGTTCAAGGTTCATATTGTTTATGCTGTGTTATTGTTTTTAGTTAACTTTTTACGAATAATTATATTGAGACATGTTTGTTCAAGTTTAAAGTTTTTCGAATGTGTGTTATTAGTTTAAAAAAAGTTTGGGGATAAGATATTCATACTATAAATGAAGACAATTTCTTCAAGCGGCATCAGTTCATCGTGAAATTTCAAAGTGATTATTTGATTTTATTTTAAAGTTTAAAGTCTTAAAAAAGGATATTACAATTTATTCAGTTTCAAAGTGTTTAATTAATTTTCTGTTAAATTTGAAGTTGTGTTTAAGGATATTAAAAAAGGATATTAAAATTTATTCAGTTTCAAAGTGTTTAATTAATTTTCTTTTAAATTTGACGTTGTGTTTAAGGATCTTAAAAAAGGATATTAAAACTTATTCAGTTTTAAATTGTTTATTAAAATAAAAAAAATTAATTTACATAGACTACAAAATGAAGAGTTTTATATGTGAAGTTTGTGGAAATGGATTTTCAAGTAAGTATAACTTGAAAAGACATGTCCACTCAGCTCATGGTAACCACGAAATTTGTAACATTTGCAAGAAGAGCTTTACACGCAAAGAAAATCTACTAACGCATATGAGAACTCAGCATAAGGTGTCTTCAATTTCTAATGATATATGTAATCAGCCTTCTACATCATCATCGTCACAAAACAAAATTTTATGTCAAACATGTAATAAAGAAATTTCAATCAAGGACTGGAGTTATCATCTAAGAACAAATGTACATAAAATAAAAGCAGCCGAACCAATTAATGATAAATTGAAAGTAGTGAAAAGTAGCTTTGAGGAACGAATTGAAACGCTCATTTATGAAAACAAGGATGAAGGAAATCTGGATCCTCTTAACTTTTTAAAAGCGGAGAAAGATATTATTATAGAAACATTAAATAAACAACTGATTAAACACTCATCTTTTAAATTCAACATAGAACTATTTGCAGAGTATATGAAATTAACAAAAGAAAATGATGATAACGATGAAATAACAACTTCAGTTAAATCATTCCAGTCGAAAATGATAATCGTTAGAAATGAAACTGAGTTATCGTCTGCATACGAAGTTATGATTGATAAAATTCATACAAAAATGCAAGAGTTTCAAGAACGAGATAGTGGTTGGACTCTTATAAGAATAATCCATCTTGAAATCAGACTTTGAATGCATTTTACAAGGATTAAATACGTGTATTCCAAATCCAGATATTTCATCAACAACAAATATACAACAACACGTTCCTTGTGCATTCTCTTATTATATCAAATGTTCTTATGATGATAGCTTAAGTAAATTAAAAGTGTATAAAGGAAAGGACTCACCAGCAAAATTTGTACAATCCCTGGTTGAAGATGTATTAGATATTCATAATAATGTTATTATGAATCCAAAGGCGATGGAACCACTCACAGCTTTTGAAGAAAGGAGACAATGTAGTAGTAAGATTTATCATATATGTAAGAAATATTTAGGTAATATAAGAGTAGCCGACCATTGTCATTTAACAGGAAAGTACAGGGGTCCAGCGCATAATGAATGTAATTTGCGGTATCAAGTCCCAAAGTTTTTCCCAATTTTCTTTCATAATTTTTCTGGTTATGACTGTCACTTATTTGTTAAAGAATTAGCAAATATTGATGGTGATATAAATTTGATACCATTAAATAAAGAATTGTATGTATCACTTTCAAAACGAATTTTCGTTAATGAAACTGATACAATTGAACTTAGATTTTTAGATTCCGTAAGATTTATGCAGTCTAGTCTAGATTCATTAGTAGGAAATTTATCCCCGGAAGATTTGAAAACAGTTAAATCTTTATATCCAGAAGAAGAAAATTTCAAATTATTAACACGTAAAGGAGTATTTCCATACGAATACATTAATTCTTTTGAACGTCTAGATGAAACGTGTTTACCTTCACAGAAACATTTCGATAGCAAATTAACAAATAGTAAATGTTCTGATAAAGATTACATTCATGCTAAGAAAGTTTGGGAAAAATTTGATTGTAAAAACATTTGGGATTATTTAGAGTTATATTTAACAGATGTATTGCTTTTAACAGATGTATTCGAAAATTTTAGAAAAGTTTGTAGAAATCCTGGATCCCTGGATCGCTGGATCCCTGTCAGTATTATACAACTCCGGGGTTATCATGGGACGCGATGTTAAAATATACTGAAATAAATCTTGAACTATTCACCGACATAAATATGTATAATTTTATTAAAAAAGGTATCCGTGGTGGAATTACTCAATGTTCGCATAGACATTCTACAGCGAATAACAAGTATATGAGTAATTTCGATGAAAATAAACCATCTTCATATTTAATGTATGTTGATGCAAATAATTTATACGGTTGGGCTATGTCACAACCTTTACCATATTCTGATTTTCAATGGGTAGAAAACGTTGAAGATATAAATATTCTTAATATTACAGATAACTCAGATACGGGTTATATTTTAGAAGTAGATTTAGAGTATCCTGAATCTCTTCATGATTTACATAATGATTTACCGTTTTGTGCACAAAATAAAAAAAGTCCGGGGTCAAAATTCAACAAATTAATTACAGATTTGACAGTAAAAAGAAATTATATAATTCACTATAGAAATCTTCAGCAATGTTTAAAACACGGGTTGAAATTAGTGAAAATTCACAGAGCGCTACAGTTTAAACAATCATGTTGGTTGAAAAAATATATTGATTTAAATACATATTATCGTACTATTGCAAAAAATACTTTTGAAAAGAACTTTTTCAAGTTGTTGAATAATGCTGTGTACGGTAAAACGATGGAAAATGTTGACAAATGAAAAGATGTCAAAATCGTTACTGACTGGGAAAGTAGTGGTAAACATTTAGGTGCTAGGGCTTTAATAGCTAAACCGAATTTCCACAGCTTAGCTCAGTTTACAGAAAATATGACAGCTATACAACTTGAGAGAGTTCGAACATACTATAACAAACCAATTTATCTTGGTTTCGTTGTATTAGAATTATCAAAGTGGAAGATGTACGACTTTCACTATGATTATATAAAACCCAAGTATGATGAAAAAGTACTTCTTGCTTACATGGATACAGATTCGTTTATATATTCAATAGAAACTGAAGATTTCTATAGTGACATTATAAATGATATTGACACTAAATTTGATACTTCCGAATACTTACCTGATAACCCTTATAATATTCCGCTTAAAAATAAAAAAGTATTAGGTTTAATTAAAGATGAGAATAATGGTCGGATAATGAAAGAGTTTGTAGGTTTAAAATCAAAAATGTATTCAATAGATGTAGAAGATTGTAAATTAATAAAAAAAGCTAAAGGTGTTAAAAAAACAGCTGTAGATAATTTAAGTTTAGATAATTATAGAGATTGTTTATATAAGAAACAATTATTTTATGGTAATATGTTAGTATTTAGGTCATACATTCATAAGATATATACTCAAAATGTAAATAAAGTAGCTTTAAGTTATATAGATGATAAGAGATGTGTTAGAGAAGATGGTGTTAGTACATACGCATGGGGTCATTTTAGAATAAGTTTAAAATAAGAAAACTGAAAAATAGATACGTATATTATATAAGAAAACTGAAAAATAAATACATATATTAAATAAGAAAACTGAAAAATAAATACATATTTATAAAATAATAAAACTGAAAAATAACTACATACATATATAAAATAAAATAAAAAACATTCATTTAAAAAAAAAAAAAATGGTTTTATTTATCTAAAAAAAGTTTTACCACTTTTTAATTCAATTTTACATCAAGATAATTTCTTAGAAGACATACATTTTCTAAAGCACAGTATCCTTCATGGATATTACAACGCAGAACTTGCGGATAGTTTTGAAGCAATGTTGCAAATTTTGGACATTCTTCTTCTTCTTCTAAATCGTATACTTCAATCTTATTCTCAAGTATATTATTAATCCATTTTTGTTTTTCATGACCTTTCACACATACTTTAGAATTTCTCAGATTTGTTCGAAGAAATTTTTTAACACTTTGAAAAGATATTGATCCTTCATTCCAAGTTAAACCATGATGATTTTTATGTAACCAATTCACTTGTTTCTTCTCTTTTGTTGTTAAACGCGAAAAATCAAACGGTGGCTTTATAATAAACACTTGAAATTCACGCGCATTGAAAGAAATAGCAAGTTCTTTAACAATAAACTTATTATTATAGTCTTTGAAACCTTGAACATCGATAATAATTTTATCAAACATTTTATGATATATGTGTATTCTCTCTCACAAGTTCTTTGAAATACTAAATAAATTTCTATATTATGTTCTCATTTATATCAGTTTTCTAACCTCCATTCAGTGGATTGTACTCAATTATTCGATCATGTAGTAGTAAACAAAATCCTGAAGTATTGTTAGGAATATTGACGTTGCTTGCTAACTCAAACTCTATTCTAATATCAACAGGTCCTGTTTTTATTGTTTCATTTTGATGAGCACAATCAATAACAACAATTGGTGCTATACTCTTGAAACTATCCCATTTTAATAACGGTTGACAATTCCTTCCATAATAAGTTTCTTGAAATTTTGTATACATATCATATAACAACGCATATCGATTACGTTCAAAAAGTATATTTAAATTATCATATGGATACGTCTCAGAGTTTAAATGAGCTTTAACGTTAGCTAATTTACAGTGATCAAATTTACTAGCATCAGCTTCTTTTTGGTTTTGTCGATTGGTTTGTAATGCAAATATCAAAAAACGAGGTTTTTCTAGTTGTGTAGATGTTTTAACAGTCCATATGATGTGATTTGTATTTGGAATATTCGGATATTCATATAAATCCCAGCTCCTGAAACTAATACGAATTGGCTTCGCATTTCGAGTGATTTTAAGAAGTTTAAGTCTTTCTTTATCGTCTACATTTATATGAGGTACTTTCCATAAGACTTTTGTGAATGTAATTTTATAGTCTGTAGCTGCAACTGGTACTTGAACCGCATTTGCATCATTTCTTGCTCTAATTAAAATCAGATCATGTCTTACATTAACAACTATTTTTTTATAGTCTTCAGCAAATCCTAATAGCATTTTTAGAGGTATACAAAAATTGAAATGTCCTGATGTAGGCAATATAGTACTATTTCCTGTCCATCCTGCATTATACAGCGTTGTACTTTCACTTTCGCTTAATGAAATGTAATTTTTTAAAACACTGCTGATTCCTACATTCCGACAACGATCGATTTCTACACCGTTCAATTCATATCGTATTTCATCAAATAAGAAGGCCCCAGAATTATTATTTAATTTATAATCAGGTATTACAGTACCATCGCTTTTAGTTAGAGTTCCTTCAATATATATAAAACTTTCACTTGGTAGTAAGTATAAATCTTGGTTTTGAATAGAAATTCGTATTTCATCACTATTGTTATACGATTCTACAAATGGTGAATATGTATGATATTCTTTTTTAGTAATACTTTCATCGAAGTGAGGTTCTTCTAAAATATCCAGTATGTCATTCATGTTTACTTTTCAAAACAAACCCCAATGACTTTAAAAATTTTTTATTTTCAATTGTTAATGATGGTCTCGTTGAAGTGAAGTCTCTTTGTGTTGTTGTTTGTTCAATAGGTAATGGTATACTAATGATATTATCACTTTTGAATGAGTTTTTATTATTATTATGTTTGTTGAATATCAACATATTTAGTTCTTATCCACTTGACACTTACATAAGAAATAATAGCTTTAGTTATCAGACTACTTGTTTTATACTTTACGTCTTGTTCTATTATTGTGGTTTCAAGTGTAATCTAACTGTAATTATTTCGCCTCTGAAATTAATCAAATCTCCATCTTGATCTACAATTTTTATTTCAACAGAACTAATTCGTTTCACATTTACGGGTAAATATATAACATTCTTAGGAACTTCTGTTATTTTATACCCTGGTCCTACATCAGGAGAAAATTCATGAACAGTGTGAACTGGAATATTATTAATATATGATCCTACTATTAGATTACATTCAATTCGTATAGCGTTAACTTTAGTTATATTCACAGGTAAATCAGACACATGCGTCGTATTTGACCCCAATTCCTTTTTACTGAAACCTAACAGTTGACCAATAGTTCTTTCTCTGTTAAAGTAGACGTTGTGTGAACTTTTAATTTCTGTTTTGAGTGTGTTGTTGTTCGCTTGTATTTTGATTGTAGGCTTAGTTTTCGTTTTCTCGAGCTCTTTTCGAATGAAATTCGCGATGTCATCAACTTCATAAGATCCCACAGATATTTGAATAGTTTCATTACCTATATGAAATAAGTTATTGCTACTATCCACATTAGGTATTGAATTATAGGTATGAAAATCAACAAGACCACAAAGATAGTCAGATAATAAATCAATGGGCGGGAAGTATTCAGTTGTTAATATAGATGTATTCCCACTTAAAGTTAATGTTACTGACATGTTGAAGGTTTTAAATGAAATGAATAATAGTTCCATGTTTACACATTTATTTATACTAATTCACATCAATAAAATTATACAGAAACTTTAAACATAAATGTCCACATTTAAATGAATTGAAATTTTGATATCTATTATAATTATATTCTATATGATTTCCTAAATATCTTACAATTTCTAGAGGCGGTTGCAGATTACCATAGCTATCAAAGTATTCAACACGATTTTCGTTTTTCTGATATGCTACCCAATGTGTACCAGGTCCACTTGAATTATCTAAATTTACTATACCACACTCATTTTTATAAGGTTTTGGTGGTAGTTTATCTTTCATGAATACAGCTCTAAAGTGCGGTATACTTTTACCATATCTCATTAAATCGATTTCACTGAGAGGTTTATTGGGTAGCTTACTTAAAAGTTTTTTGTATTTGGATTTAAAAAAAGACCAAGACCTTTCCTGTATGGTTTAAGTTGTAATCCTTTCCCCATTGCTACTGCCTCCATAGTTTTATTATGTCGTTGGTTTTCAGCTAGTTGTTCTCTAGCTTGTTTTGCATCATTGATTGCCTTTGCTATTGTCGCTGCACCACCAGATAATGCTCCTGCTGCTGAGAGTCCCGCAAAAAGTGGAACTAAAAATGGTAAAATACCGCCTGTTTTTGGAACAGGTATGATTCGAGGTAGTTCAATTGATGACTTTTTTCCCTTTATGGTGTTCTTGGCTGCAGTTAATGCTATTCTAATGGCATTGTTCATTTCTTCTGGTTTTTGTGCTTTTAATATTTCACGGGCACTTTGTATAGCTTTTCGGAACATTTTACGCGTTTTTGCTTTATTCTTCTTCTTATTTGTTGATTTCTTCTTCTTGATTCCCATACCTAATTTCACTTTAGCTTTCATTGCGTTTGTAACAAACCAAGAGTTTATACGTTCACTTATACTTGAATCTTTTGCCTTTACTCTTTCCCAAGCTTTTTCTGCTAATATTCTATCAGCTGTATGACGTTGATTTTTGTCTTTATGTTTAGAATAAAATATATCGTGTTGTTTGCAAGCTTGATCTAATTGATTGATTCCTTGATCACCTCTTGCAAGACGTTGTTGTAGTTTTGTACCAGGTCCACAACATTGATAACCAGGAAGATGAAGCTCTACTGGTAACTTATTAATTAATGTATTCACTAAACCTTTACCTTTGCGAGTTTGAATTCGACTAAATGTTTTTCGATTATATTTAATCATTTTATATGTTTTCTCACACGAAAAGATGAATAGAATGATGTTGAAAACCTATATATTATTAGGTATTTATAGTTTTTTTCTTCAGTTCTTATCAATATGCGTTTCATTAAACAACGTGATACATTAAATGTAAAAAATACAGATTGTGTAACAAATACTTCAAATAAAATTAAACATAGTAAACTATTACCTAACAATGTACGTGCCATTATTGTGGGTCCATCGAGTTGTGGAAAAACAAATGTAATGATGAGTTTACTTGAACATCCGAATGGTCTTAAATTTGAAAATATTTACATATACTCAAAATCTTTGTATCAACCAAAATATGAGTATCTTAAAAAACTGATTTCACCAATTAAAGGGTTAGGATACAACACATTTTCTGAGAATACTGAAATAATGTCACCAGAACAGGCTAAACAAAACTCTATTTTCATATTTGATGATGTTGCCTGCGAAAAACAAAATAATATACGTTCATATTTTTGTATGGGACGTCATAAGAATATCGATAGCTTTTACTTATGTCAGACTTATACACATATTCCAAAACACTTGATACGTCATAACTCAAACTTTATTGTAATTTTTAAACAAGATGAAATGAATTTAAAGCATATTTTTAATGATCATGTAAATACCGACAGCAGTATGAATGTGTATGTTCTGGACCATGAAGCTGGCTCCTGGCTCAGTGACGTCATGAGCTTTTGGGCTTTTTGGTTGTGACATGTGCTGTGCTTTGGGATATTTTGGGTTTTTTTGGTTGTGGCATGTGGTGTGCTTTGGGATATTATGGGCTTTTTGGTTATGGCATGTGATGTGCTTTAGGATATTTTTGGGTTTTTTTGGTTGTGCCATATGGTGTGCTTTGAGAAACTTTGAGCTTTTTGGTTTCGGTGTGTGGTAGCTTAATATTGTTTATGATGTCATTGTTTTTTAAGTTAACTTTTTAGGATTATTCATGTGTGCTGAGCATGTTGAGACATGTTTGTTCAAGTTTCATATTGTTTATGCTGTGTTATTGTTTTTTATTACTTTTTTGCAAATAATTAAATTTTGGGGATAAGAAATTCATACTATAAATGAAGACAATTTCTTCAAGCGGCATCAGTTCATCGTGAAATTTCAAAGTGATTATTTGATTTTATTTTAAAGTTTAAAGTCTTTAAAAAGGATATTAAAATTTATTCAGTTTCAAAGTGTTTAATTAATTTTCTTTTAAATTTGAAGTTGTGTTTAAGGATCTTAAAAAAGGATATTAAATCTTATTCAGTTTCAAAGTGTTTAATTAATTTTCTGTTAAATTTGAAGTTGTGTTTAAGGATCTTGAAAAAGGATATTAAAATTTATTCAGTTTCAAAGTGTTTAATTAATTTTCTTTTAAATTTGAAGCTGTTTTTAAGGATCTTCAAAAAGGATATTAAAATTTATTCAGTTTCAAAGTGTTTAATTAATTTTCTTTTAAATTTGAAGTTGTGTTTAAGGATCTTAAAAAAGGATATTAAATCTTATTCAGTTTCAAAGTGTTTAATTAATTTTCTGTTAAATTTGAAGTTGTGTTTGAAAATCTTAAAAAAGGATATTAAATCTTATTCAGTTTCAAATTGTTTATTAAAATAAAGAAATTAATTTACATAGACTACAAAATGAAGAGTTTTATATGTGAAATTTGTGGAAATGGATTTGCATTTAAAAATTCGTTGAAAAGACATGTCCAATCAGTTCATGGTGATCACGAAATTTGTAGCATTTGCAAGAAGAGCTTTACACGCAAAGAAAATCTACTAACGCATATGAGAACCCAGCATAAAGTGTCATCTGTTGAAGCTATTTCCAATGATATTCATGCTCAACCTCAAGAAATTTGTAGTATTTGCAAGAAGAGTTTTACACGTAAAGAAAATTGGCTAATACACATGAGAATCCAGCATAAGGTGTCTTCAGTTGATGCTATTTCTAATGATATTAGCAATCAGCCTTCATCATCATCACAAAACAAAATTTTATGCCAAACATGTAATAAAGAAATTTCAATCAAGAACTGGAGTTATCATCTAAGAACAAATGTACATAAAATAAAAGCAGCCGAACCAATTAATGATAAATTGAAAGTAGTGAAAAGTAGCTTTGAGGAACGAATTGAAACGCTCATTTATGAAAACAAGGATGAAGGAAATCTAGATCCTCTTAACTTTTTAAAAGCGGAGAAAGATATTATTATAGAAACATTAAATGAACAACTGATTAAACACTCATCTTTTAAATTCAACATAGAACTATTTGCAGAGTATATGAAATTAACAAAAGAAAATGATGATAACGATGAAATAACAACTTCAGTTAAATCATTTCAATCAAAAATGATAATCGTTAGAAATGAAACTGAGTTATCGTCTGCATACGAAGTTATGATTGATAAAATTCATACAAAAATGCAAGAGTTTCAAGAACGAGATAGTGGTTGGACTCTTATAAGAATAATCCATCTCGAAATCAACATTAATCAGTACAGGCCAATAAGAGGTTCTCAGTATTTACCATTACCAACAACAATTGCACGTAAACATGCTTGTATCAATGTGAAAAATACGGACGAGTACTGCTTTAAATGGGCAATAATTTCAGCTATAGATCCTGCTGAAGTTCATTCTGATAGAGTTTCATCATATAATATTGAAAATATTGTTGCAAGTACAATTCTTCTGAAAAACAATATGATATTAGAATTTGATGATCTTGAATTTCCACTAAAGGTAACGGATATAGCAAAGTTTGAAGACCTAAATCCTGAAATTAGTATAAACGTATACGGTTGTGAAGAAATGCAATTTAATACATGTAAAATTGTGGGACCGTATTATTGTACAAAAAATGAGAAGAAATTACATATCAATTTACTGTTGATTCAAGATGGAGAAAAGAGTCATTATGTGTGGATCAAGAACATATCAAGATTAATAAAATCTCAAATAACACAACATTGCAGAAAAATCTTTTTATGTAATGGATGTTTACAACATTTTTATACCGAAGAGGCGTACAATATACATAAAAATGAATGCAGTAAGATTGTTACACTTATGCCATCACCAGAAAACAATGAATTGAAATTTGAGAAATACGAACGTCAATTAGAGGTCCCATTTGTTATATACGCAGACTTTGAATGCATTTTACAAGGATTAAATACATGTATTCCAAATCCAGATATTTCATCAACAACAAATATACAACAACACGTTCCTTGTGCATTCTCTTATTATATCAAATGTTCTTATGATGATAGCTTAAGTAAATTAAAAGTGTATAAAGGAAAGGACTCACCAGCAAAATTTGTACAATCCCTGGTTGAAGATGTATTAGATATTCATAATAATGTTATTATGAATCCAAAGGCGATGGAACCACTCACGGCTTTTGAAGAAAGGAGACAATGTAGTAGTAAGATTTGTCATATATGTAAGAAATATTTAGGTAATATAAGAGTAGCCGACCATTGTCATTTAACAGGAAAGTACAGGGGTCCAGCGCATAATGAATGTAATTTGCGGTATCAAGTCCCAAAGTTTTTCCCAATTTTCTTTCATAATTTTTCTGGTTATGACTGTCACTTATTTGTTAATGAACTAGCAAATATTGATGGTGATATAAATTTGATACCATTAAATAAAGAATTGTATGTATCACTTTCAAAACGAATTTTCGTTAATGAAACTGATACAATTGAACTTAGATTTTTAGATTCTGTAAGATTTATGCAGTCTAGTCTAGATTCATTAGTAGGAAATTTATCTCCGAAAGATTTGAAAACAGTTAAATCTTTATATCCAGAAGAAGAAAATTTCAAATTATTAACACGTAAAGGAGTATTTCCATACGAATACATTAATTCTTTTGAACGTCTAGATGAAACGTGTTTACCTTCACAGAAACATTTCGATAGCAAATTAACAAATAGTAAATGTTCTGATAAAGATTACATTCATGCTAAGAAAGTTTGGGAAAAATTTGATTGTAAAAACATTTGGGATTATTTAGAGTTATATTTAAAAACAGATGTATTGCTTTTAACAGATGTATTCGAAAATTTTAGAAAAGTTTGTAGAAATATTTATACTCTGGATCCCTGTCAGTATTATACAACTCCGGGGTTATCATGGGACGCGATGTTAAAATATACTGAAATAAATCTTGAACTATTCACCGACATAAATATGTATAATTTTATTAAAAAAGGTATCCGTGGTGGAATTACTCAATGTTCGCATAGACATTCTACAGCGAATAACAAGTATATGAGTAATTTCGATGAAAATAAACCATCTTCATATTTAATGTATGTTGATGCAAATAATTTATACGGTTGGGCTATGTCACAACCTTTACCATATTCTGATTTTCAATGGGTAGAAAACGTTGAAGATATAAATATTCTTAATATTACAGATAACTCAGATACGGGTTATATTTTAGAAGTAGATTTAGAGTATCCTGAATCTCTTCATGATTTACATAATGATTTGCCGTTTTGTGCACAAAATAAAAAAAGTCCGGGGTCAAAATTCAACAAATTAATTACAGATTTGACAGTAAAAAGAAATTATATAATTCACTATAGAAATCTTCAGCAATGTTTAAAACACGGTTTGAAATTAGTGAAAATTCACAGAGCGCTACAGTTTAAACAATCATGTTGGTTGAAAAAATATATTGATTTAAATACATATTATCGTACTATTGCAAAAAATACTTTTGAAAAGAACTTTTTCAAGTTGTTGAATAATGCTGTGTACGGTAAAACGATGGAAAATGTTGACAAACGAAAAGATGTCAAAATTGTTACTGACTGGGAAAGTAGTGGTAAACATTTAGGTGCTAGGGCTTTAATAGCTAAACCGAATTTCCACAGCTTAGCTCAGTTTACAGAAAATATGACAGCTATACAACTTGAGAGAGTTCGAACATACTATAACAAACCAATTTATCTTGGTTTCGTTGTATTAGAATTATCAAAGTGGAAGATGTACGACTTTCACTATGATTATATAAAACCCAAGTATGATGAAAAAGTACTTCTTGCTTACATGGATACAGATTCTTTTATATATTCAATAGAAACTGAAGATTTCTATAGTGACATTATAAATGATATTGACACTAAATTTGATACTTCCGAATACTTACCTGATAACCCTTATAATATTCCGCTTAAAAATAAAAAAGTATTAGGTTTAATGAAAGATGAGAACAATGGTCGGATAATGAAAGAGTTTGTAGGTTTAAAATCAAAAATGTATTCAATAGATGTAGAAGATTGTAAATTAATAAAAAAAGCTAAAGGTGTTAAAAAAACAGCTGTAGATAATTTAAGTTTAGATAATTATAGAGATTGTTTATATAAGAAACAATTATTTTATGGTAATATGTTAGTATTTAGGTCATACATACATAAAATATATACTCAAAATGTAAATAAAGTAGCTTTAAGTTATATAGATGATAAGAGATGTGTTAGAGAAGATGGTGTTAGTACATACGCATGGGGTCATTTTAGAATAAGTTTAGAATAAGAAAACTGAAAAATAGATACGTAAATTATATAAGAAAACTGGAAAATAAATACATATATTAAATAGAAAGCTGGAAAATAAATACATATTTATGAAATAATAAAACTGAAAAATAAATACATATATAAAATAAAACAAAAAAAATTTATTAAAAAAAAAAAAATTGGTTTTATTTATCTAAAAAAAGTTTTGTAGCATGGTGATGTCTCCGAATAGAGAAACGTCTAAACTTGTCAACGCTCATAATGTAAATAATAAATTTCACGTTGTAGAATATAAATTTATACGATAATGTCTGCTTCTCTGAGCTCCTCAATTATTGAAACTATCTCATTGTTGTGATTATTATGACCTGCATGTGTAGATGCTAATAGTAATTTCAATCTATTCACTAATTCATTTGGATCATCCCAGTATACATAATTAGATTTTTCTTTTAGTAAATGCCTTAATCCAGAACCAGAATGAGATTTGAACAATCCCTTAATTAGCTTTTAAACAGCTTAAACAGGTCTTTAAACAGCTCTGAAACAGCTTGAACAGGTCTAAAAACAGCTTAAACAGGTCTTTAAACAGCTCTGAAACAGCTTGAACAGGTCTTCAAACAGCTCTGAAACAGCTTGAACAGGTCTTTAAACAGCTTGAACAGGTCTTTAAACAGCTTGAACAGGTCTTTAAACAGCTCTGAAACAGCTTGAACAGGTCTTTAAACAGCTTGAACAGGTCTTTAAACAGCTTGAACAGGTCTTTAAACAGCTCTGAAACAGCTTGAACAGGTCTTCAAACAGCTCTGAAACAGCTTGAACAGGTCTTTAAACAGCTTGAACAGGTCTAAAAACAGCTTGAACAGGTCTTTAAACAGCTCTGCAACAGCTTGAACAGGTCTTTAAACAGCTTGAACAGGTCTTTAAACAGCTTGAACAGGTCTTTAAACAGCTCTGAAACAGCTTGAACAGGTCTTTTAACAGCTTGAACAGGTGTTTAAACAGCTTGAACAGGTCTTTAAACAGCTTGAACAGGTCTTTAAACAGCTCTGAAACAGCTTGAACAGGTCTTCAAACAGCTCTGAAACAGCTTGAACAGGTCTTTAAACAGCTTGAACAGGTCTTTAAACAGCTTGAACAGGTCTTTAAACAGCTCTGAAACAGCTTGAACAGGTCTTTAAACAGCTTGAACAGGTCTTTAAACAGCTTGAACAGGTCTTTAAACAGCTCTGAAACAGCTTGAACAGGTCTTCAAACAGCTCTGAAACAGCTTGAACAGGTCTTTAAACAGCTTGAACTGATCTTTAAACAGCTTGAACAGGTCTTTAAACAGCTCTGAAACAGCTTGAACAGGTCTAAAAACAGCTTAAACAGGTCTTTAAACAGCTCGGTAGATGAAATAATAATGATATACAACTCTTACATACGTATCTATTTATAATAATATAAAAGTATCGAATCCTTTTCTGTATCGTCCACAATCTAATAAACTATCTTTGTTTATTACTAAAAATCCGTAATTATTTTTCCAACATTTTGAACACATATCTCGAAATTTGTCATATGACATGGCAGTGTTTACATGATCATTAAAAATATGCTTTAAATTCATTTCATCTTGTTTAAAGATTACAATAAAGTTTGAGTTATCACGTATCAAGTGTTTTAGTTATATTTAAAAACAGATGTATTGTTTTTAACAAATGTATTCGAAAATTTGAGAAAAGTTTGTAGAAATATTTTAACATCGCGTCCCATGATAACCCCGGAGTTGTATAATACATGGTTGTATTAATGTAAAAAATACAGATGAATACTGCTTTAAGTGGGCAATAATTTCAGCTCTAGTTTGATGATCTAGAATTTCCACTAAAGGTAACAGATATAACAAAGTTTGAAGACATAAATCCTGAAATTAGTATAAACGTATACGGTTGTGAAGAAATGCAATACAAGCATGTATTATACAACTCCGGGGTTATCATGGGACGCGATGTTAAAATATTTCTACAAACTTTTCTCAAATTTTCGAATACATTTGTTAAAAACAATACATCTGTTTTTAAATATAACTAAAACACTTGATACGTGATAACTCAAACTTTATTGTAATCTTTAAACAAGATGAAATGAATTTAAAGCATATTTTTAATGATCATGTAAACACCGCCATGTCATATGACAAATTTCGAGATATGTGTTCAAAATGTTGGAAAAATAATTACGGATTTTTAGTAATAAACAAAGATAGTTTATTAGATTGTGGACGATACAGAAAAGGATTCGATACTTTTATATTATTATAAATAGATACGTATGTAAGAGTTGTATATCATTATTATTTCATCTACCGAGCTGTTTAAAGACCTGTTTAAGCTGTTTTTAGACCTGTTCAAGCTGTTTCAGAGCTGTTTAAAGACCTGTTCAAGCTGTTTAAAGACCAGTTCAAGCTGTTTAAAGACCTGTTCAAGCTGTTTCAGAGCTGTTTGAAGACCTGTTCAAGCTGTTTCAGAGCTGTTTAAAGACCTGTTCAAGCTGTTTAAAGACCTGTTCAAGCTGTTTAAAGACCTGTTCAAGCTGTTTCAGAGCTGTTTAAAGACCTGTTCAAGCTGTTTAAAGACCTGTTCAAGCTGTTTAAAGACCTGTTCAAGCTGTTTCAGAGCTGTTTGAAGACCTGTTCAAGCTGTTTCAGAGCTGTTTAAAGACCTGTTCAAGCTGTTTAAAGACCTGTTCAAGCTGTTTAAACACCTGTTCAAGCTGTTAAAAGACCTGTTCAAGCTGTTTCAGAGCTGTTTAAAGACCTGTTCAAGCTGTTTAAAGACCTGTTCAAGCTGTTTAAAGACCTGTTCGAGCTGTTGCAGAGCTGTTTAAAGACCTGTTCAAGCTGTTTTTAGACCTGTTCAAGCTGTTTAAAGACCTGTTCAAGCTGTTTCAGAGCTGTTTGAAGACCTGTTCAAGCTGTTTCAGAGCTGTTTAAAGACCTGTTCAAGCTGTTTAAAGACCTGTTCAAGCTGTTTAAAGACCTGTTCAAGCTGTTTCAGAGCTGTTTAAAGACCTGTTCAAGCTGTTTAAAGACCTGTTCAAGCTGTTTAAAGACCTGTTCAAGCTGTTTCAGAGCTGTTTGAAGACCTGTTCAAGCTGTTTCAGAGCTGTTTAAAGACCTGTTTAAGCTGTTTTTAGACCTGTTCAAGCTGTTTCAGAGCTGTTTAAAGACCTGTTTAAGCTGTTTAAAAGCTAATTAAGGGATTGTTCAAATCTCATTCTGGTTCTGGATTAAGGCATTTACTAAAAGAAAAATCTAATTATGTATACTGGGATGATCCAAATGAATTAGTGAATAGATTGAAATTACTATTAGCATCTACACATGCAGGTCATAATAATCACAACAATGAGATAGTTTCAATAATTGAGGAGCTCAGAGAAGCAGACATTATCGTATAAATTTATATTCTACAACGTGAAATTTATTATTTACATTATGAGCGTTGACAAGTTTAGACGTTTCTCTATTCGGAGACATCACCATGCTACAAAACTTTTTTTAGATAAATAAAACCAATTTTTTTTTTTTAAATAAATTTTTTTTGTTTTATTTTATATATGTATTTATTTTTCAGTTTTATTATTTCATAAATATGTATTTATTTTCCAGCTTTCTATTTAATATATGTATTTATTTTCCAGTTTTCTTATATAATTTACGTATCTATTTTTCAGTTTTCTTATTCTAAACTTATTCTAAAATGACCCCATGCGTATGTACTAACACCATCTTCTCTAACACATCTCTTATCATCTATATAACTTAAAGCTACTTTATTTACATTTTGAGTATATATCTTATGTATGTATGACCTAAATACTAACATATTACCATAAAATAATTGTTTCTTATATAAACAATCTCTATAATTATCTAAACTTAAATTATCTACAGCTGTTTTTTTAACACCTTTAGCTTTTTTTATTAATTTACAATCTTCTACATCTATTGAATACATTTTTGATTTTAAACCTACAAACTCTTTCATTATCCGACCATTGTTCTCATCTTTCATTAAACCTAATACTTTTTTATTTTTAAGCGGAATATTATAAGGGTTATCAGGTAAGTATTCGGAAGTATCAAATTTAGTGTCAATATCATTTATAATGTCACTATAGAAATCTTCAGTTTCTATTGAATATATAAACGAATCTGTATCCATGTAAGCAAGAAGTACTTTTTCATCATACTTGGGTTTTATATAATCATAGTGAAAGTCGTACATCTTCCACTTTGATAATTCTAATACAACGAAACCAAGATAAATTGGTTTGTTATAGTATGTTCGAACTCTCTCAAGTTGTATAGCTGTCATATTTTCTGTAAACTGAGCTAAGCTGTGGAAATTCGGTTTAGCTATTAAAGCCCTAGCACCTAAATGTTTACCACTACTTTCCCAGTCAGTAACGATTTTGACATCTTTTCGTTTGTCAACATTTTCCATCGTTTTACCGTACACAGCATTATTCAACAACTTGAAAAAGTTCTTTTCAAAAGTATTTTTTGCAATAGTACGATAATATGTATTTAAATCAATATATTTTTTCAACCAACATGATTGTTTAAACTGTAGCGCTCTGTGAATTTTCACTAATTTCAAACCGTGTTTTAAACATTGCTGAAGATTTCTATAGTGAATTATATAATTTCTTTTTACTGTCAAATCTGTAATTAATTTGTTGAATTTTGACCCCGGACTTTTTTTATTTTGTGCACAAAACGGCAAATCATTATGTAAATCATGAAGAGATTCAGGATACTCTAAATCTACTTCTAAAATATAACCCGTATCTGAGTTATCTGTAATATTAAGAATATTTATATCTTCAACGTTTTCTACCCATTGAAAATCAGAATATGGTAAAGGTTGTGACATAGCCCAACCGTATAAATTATTTGCATCAACATACATTAAATATGAAGATGGTTTATTTTCATCGAAATTACTCATATACTTGTTATTCGCTGTAGAATGTCTATGCGAACATTGAGTAATTCCACCACGGATACCTTTTTTAATAAAATTATACATATTTATGTCGGTGAATAGTTCAAGATTTATTTCAGTATATTTTAACATCGCGTCCCATGATAACCCCGGAGTTGTATAATACTGACAGGGATCCAGCGTATAAATATTTCTACAAACTTTTCTAAAATTTTCGAATACATCTGTTAAAAGCAATACATCTGTTTTTAAATATAACTCTAAATAATCCCAAATGTTTTTACAATCAAATTTTTCCCAAACTTTCTTAGCATGAATGTAATCTTTATCAGAACATTTACTATTTGTTAATTTGCTATCGAAATGTTTCTGTGAAGGTAAACACGTTTCATCTAGACGTTCAAAAGAATTAATGTATTCGTATGGAAATACTCCTTTACGTGTTAATAATTTGAAATTTTCTTCTTCTGGATATAAAGATTTAACTGTTTTCAAATCTTTCGGAGATAAATTTCCTACTAATGAATCTAGACTAGACTGCATAAATCTTACAGAATCTAAAAATCTAAGTTCAATTGTATCAGTTTCATTAACGAAAATTCGTTTTGAAAGTGATACATACAATTCTTTATTTAATGGTATCAAATTTATATCACCATCAATATTTGCTAGTTCATTAACAAATAAGTGACAGTCATAACCAGAAAAATTATGAAAGAAAATTGGGAAAAACTTTGGGACTTGATACCGCAAATTACATTCATTATGCGCTGGACCCCTGTACTTTCCTGTTAAATGACAATGGTCGGCTACTCTTATATTACCTAAATATTTCTTACATATATGACAAATCTTACTACTACATTGTCTCCTTTCTTCAAAAGCCGTGAGTGGTTCCATCGCCTTTGGATTCATAATAACATTATTATGAATATCTAATACATCTTCAACCAGGGATTGTACAAATTTTGCTGGTGAGTCCTTTCCTTTATACACTTTTAATTTACTTAAGCTATCATCATAAGAACATTTGATATAATAAGAGAATGCACAAGGAACGTGTTGTTGTATATTTGTTGTTGATGAAATATCTGGATTTGGAATACATGTATTTAATCCTTGTAAAATGCATTCAAAGTCTGCGTATATAACAAATGGGACCTCTAATTGACGTTCGTATTTCTCAAATTTCAATTCATTGTTTTCTGGTGATGGCATAAGTGTAACAATCTTACTGCATTCATTTTTATGTATATTGTACGCCTCTTCGGTATAAAAATGTTGTAAACATCCATTACATAAAAAGATTTTTCTGCAATGTTGTGTTATTTGAGATTTTATTAATCTTGATATGTTCTTGATCCACACATAATGACTCTTTTCTCCATCTTGAATCAACAGTAAATTGATATGTAATTTCTTCTCATTTTTTGTACAATAATACGGTCCCACAATTTTACATGTATTAAATTGCATTTCTTCACAACCGTATACGTTTATACTAATTTCAGGATTTAGGTCTTCAAACTTTGCTATATCCGTTACCTTTAGTGGAAATTCAAGATCATCAAATTCTAATATCATATTGTTTTTCAGAAGAATTGTACTTGCAACAATATTTTCAATATTATATGATGAAACTCTATCAGAATGAACTTCAGCAGGATCTATAGCTGAAATTATTGCCCATTTAAAGCAGTACTCGTCCGTATTTTTCACATTGATACAAGCATGTTTACGTGCAATTGTTGTTGGTAATGGTAAATACTGAGAACCTCTTATTGGCCTGTACTGATTAATGTTGATTTCGAGATGGATTATTCTTATAAGAGTCCAACCACTATCTCGTTCTTGAAACTCTTGCATTTTTGTATGAATTTTATCAATCATAACTTCGTATGCAGACGATAACTCAGTTTCATTTCTAACGATTATCATTTTTGATTGAAATGATTTAACTGAAGTTGTTATTTCATCTTTATCATCATTTTCTTTTGTTAATTTCATATACTCTGCAAATAGTTCTATGTTGAATTTAAAAGATGAGTGTTTAATCAGTTGTTCATTTAATGTTTCTATAATAATATCTTTCTCCGCTTTTAAAAAGTTAAGAGGATCTAGATTTCCTTCATCCTTGTTTTCATAAATGAGCGTTTCAATTCGTTCCTCAAAGCTACTTTTCACTACTTTCAATTTATCATTAATTGGTTCGGCTGCTTTTATTTTATGTACATTTGTTCTTAGATGATAACTCCAGTTCTTGATTGAAATTTCTTTATTACATGTTTGGCATAAAATTTTGTTTTGTGATGATGATGAAGGCTGATTGCTAATATCATTAGAAATAGCATCAACTGAAGACACCTTATGCTGGATTCTCATGTGTATTAGCCAATTTTCTTTACGTGTAAAACTCTTCTTGCAAATACTACAAATTTCTTGAGGTTGAGCATGAATATCATTGGAAATAGCTTCAACAGATGACACTTTATGCTGGGTTCTCATATGCGTTAGTAGATTTTCTTTGCGTGTAAAGCTCTTCTTGCAAATGCTACAAATTTCGTGATCACCATGAACTGATTGGACATGTCTTTTCAACGAATTTTTAAATGCAAATCCATTTCCACAAATTTCACATATAAAACTCTTCATTTTGTAGTCTATGTAAATTAATTTCTTTATTTTAATAAACAATTTGAAACTGAATAAGATTTAATATCCTTTTTTAAGATTTTCAAACACAACTTCAAATTTAACAGAAAATTAATTAAACACTTTGAAACTGAATAAGATTTAATATCCTTTTTTAAGATCCTTAAACACAACTTCAAATTTAAAAGAAAATTAATTAAACACTTTGAAACTGAATAAATTTTAATATCCTTTTTGAAGATCCTTAAAAACAGCTTCAAATTTAAAAGAAAATTAATTAAACACTTTGAAACTGAATAAATTTTAATATCCTTTTTCAAGATCCTTAAACACAACTTCAAATTTAACAGAAAATTAATTAAACACTTTGAAACTGAATAAGATTTAATATCCTTTTTTAAGATCCTTAAACACAACTTCAAATTTAAAAGAAAATTAATTAAACACTTTGAAACTGAACAAATTTTAATATCCTTTTTAAAGACTTTAAACTTTAAAATAAAATCAAATAATCACTTTGAAATTTCACGATGAACTGATGCCGCTTGAAGAAATTGTCTTCATTTATAGTATGAATTTCTTATCCCCAAAATTTAATTATTTGCAAAAAAGTAATAAAAAACAATAACACAGCATAAACAATATGAAACTTGAACAAACATGTCTCAACATGCTCAGCACACATGAATAATCCTAAAAAGTTAACTTAAAAAACAATGACATCATAAACAATATTAAGCTACCACACACCGAAACCAAAAAGCTCAAAGTTTCTCAAAGCACACCATATGGCACAACCAAAAAACCCAAAAATATCCCAAAGCACATCACATGCCATAACCAAAAAGCCCATAATATCCCAAAGCACACCACATGCCACAACCAAAAAAACCCAAAATATCCCAAAGCACAGCACATGTCACAACCAAAAAGCCCAAAAGCTCATGACGTCACTGAGCCAGGAGCCAGCTCCATGGTCCAGAACATACACATTCATACTACTACCGACATGTCATATGACAAATTTCGAGATATGTGTTCAAAATGTTGGAAAGATAATTACGGATTTTTAGTAATAAACAAAGATAGTTTATTAGATTGTGGACGATACAGAAAAGGATTTGATACTTTTGTATTATTATAAATAGATACGTATGTAAGAGTTGTATATCATTAATATTTCATCTACCGAGCTGTTAAAAGACCTGTTTAAGCTGTTTTTGGACCTGTTTAAGCTGTTATTGGACCTGTTTAAGCTGTTTTAGAGCTGTTTTTGGACCTGTTTAAGCTGTTTTAGAGCTGTTTTTGGACCTGTTTAAGCTGTTTTAGAGCTGTTTAAAGACCTGTTTGAGCTGTTTTTGGACCTGTTTAAGCTGTTTTAGAGCTGTTTAAAGACCTGTTTAAGCTGTTTTTGGACCTGTTTAAGCTGTTTTAGAGCTGTTTTTGGATCTGTTTAAGCTGTTTTAGAGCTATTTAAATACCTGTTTGAGCTGTTTTTGGACCTGTTTAAGTTGTTTTAGAGCTGTTTAAGCTGTTTTAGAGCTGTTTTCGGACCTGTTTAAGCTGTTTTAGAGCTGTTTAAAGACCTTTTTGAGCTGTTTTTGGACCTGTTTAAGCTGTTTTAGAGCTGTTTAAAGACCTGTTTAAGCTGTTTCATAGCTGTTTCAGAGCTGTTTGAATACTTGTTTTTAAGCTGTTCTTCAAAGCATCATTATGGAAAACGAGATAATTAAGAGTATTATAAAAACAAGAAATGTTATTCGTAAAAAATATCAAGCTTTAAAAACTGGTAAAGCAGAAGAAGAAATACAATTGGAAAGTGTTTTTAAACCAATAACTCAACCTTTGCAGAAAATAGTAGATAAAACTTATTATCCGGATATTAAATCTGAAGTAAAAGAAGAAGAATGTGAAACTCCATTTAATCCTAAACGTTTGAAAACTGAATTTTCAAGTACACCACATGAATATTTCAATAAGTTAGAAGAGAATTTTGAAACACCTCAAACAATTAAACAACCTGATTTTTCATTGAAATCATTCGATGAAAGTTTTGATGAATCACAACAACTACAACAACCAGCATTTTCAAACTCACCAAATCGATTTTTGAAAGAAATTAAATTAAAAGAAGATGATATTGATTATAAATACGGACCACATTTAGATCATGATAGAAATATTTGGAAAATAGGAAACTCTTCTTTTGATATCAACGATAAAACTATTGTTATTGATGGAAACTTTTATTCTCTGACACCTGGTTTGATACAATTATTGTTTTCAAAACATCCTAATAAAACGGTATGCACTAACGATGACTTCAAAAATTATAAAAAAATCATAATACAAACAAGTGCAAATAAACGAGATTATGAGGACGGAGGACAAATATCTGGAAACAGAAGTACGAAGTATAGACTAATTAAGGGATTGTTCAAATCTCATTCTGGTTCTGGATTAATGCATTTACTGAAAGAAAAATCTAATTATGTATACTGGGATGATCCAAATGAATTAGTGAATAGATTGAAATTACTATTAGCATCTACACATGCAGGTCATAATAATCACAACAATGAGATAGTTTCAATAATTGAGGAGCTCAGAGAAGCAGACATTATCGTATAAATTTATATTCTACAACGTGAAATTTATTATTTACATTATGAGCGTTGACAAGTTTGGACGTTTCTCTGTTCGGAGACATCACCATGCTACAATTTCATCTGAACGTGGGCCTCCTGGTCCTGTAGGTTTGCCAGGAATAGGTTTTATTTTAACAAATGAAGGAAACTTTAATATAAATTCAAAACGAATGGAAAATATTGAAAATCCTTTAAATGATAATGATGGAGTGACAAAAGTATGTTGATAATGAAATCAATGCTTTACACGAAAATCTTATAAAAATAGAAACATTTCGTCAGGATCTTGCAAAGAATCAGGACATGTTAAAAAGTCACAGTGAAAAACTATATAGTTTAAATTAAAATATTGAAAATATTCAACAATTTTTATTTGATGAAATAAAGAAAAAACATAAACCTGAAGAATCGATTTTCCCATTAGAAAGTGTACCAGAATAAATATGCAAAAACAACAACTTGTAGAAGAACTTCATAAACCTGCTAGAAAAAATTTTAAACGGCGACATGTTATAGTAAAAGGAATTAATGATTTGTGGCAAGCTGATTTAGTTGAAATGGGAAATTACTCTTCATTTAACAAAAATTATAAATATTTATTAACTGTAATTGATACTTTCTCAAAATACGCTTGGGTACACCCTGTTAAAACAAAAAATGCTAAAGATGTTACTGAAGCAATGAATAATATATTTAACATAACACAAACATCACCAAAAAATTTACAAACAGATTTGGGGAAAGAATTTTATAACACACAATTTAATCAACTTATGAAGAAATATAATGTTAATCATTATTCAACATATAGCACATTGAAAGCATCAATTGTTGAACGTTTCAACAGAACATTAAAAGATATGATGTGGAAAGAATTCAGTATGAATGGATCATATAAATGGATTGATAACGTAAAAGCGTTAGTTACCAAATACAATAACACTATTCATCGAACAATAAAAATGCGTCCCAAAGATGTTAATAAAAACAATGAAAAATTTTTATTAAAGACAGTATACAATAACTTAAAAGTTTTTCATAAACCAAAATACAAAGTTGGAGACAAAGTACGAATAAGCAAATATAAACATATTTTTGAGAAGGGATATACACCCAACTGGACCACCGAAATTTTCACGATAAAAAAAGTTCAAAACACGAATCCAATAACATATCTTTTAGAAGACTACGAAGGACAACCAATTAAAGGTGGCTTTTACGAAAATGAAATAATTAAAATCAAACACCCAGATCTTTATTTAGTGAGAAAAATTTTAAGAAAAAAACGAAGCAAAGTTTTTGTGAAATGGCTAGGATTTTCTAATCAGCATAATTCGTGGATAGAGGAGAAAGAGTTATTAAAAAAAAAATAAAAAACCTTAAACTGTTTATATTCTAATGATATTTTATTTTTATTCCATTAAATTTTATTATAAATTATTGAAAATAAATTGGTATTACATAAAAAACATTTCAAGCTGTGTTTTTCAATAAAATCTTTTATTACAAAATTACTATTTGCTTCAAAATTCCCTGAAACCAAAGTTGTATAAGTAGAAGATGCCCAACGTTCATATATCCTCATGGCACATTTGTTTCTAATAGTCATGTTTATAATGATATTCAGTAGCAATTATCAACAATTTTACTCATCGTATCAACATTTTAATCATGAACAAAAGGCAGTAGAATCGAGAAAGCTTAGAACAGACGCACAAGTAGAGTGCGGTAAAGTAGGAACAAATTCTTTACACAAATGTTGCTTAGTTTGAATTTTTTTACTATACCTATATTAAAATTAAAAACAACAAGTAACATTAAATATGAATTGTTGATATTCTCGCTATATATATAGCTATAGCTATATACATACATAATTCTAACATACACACATTCGAGCCATACTTTGCGTTGTTTTCAAATTATGAGTAAAATTTTTTTAAACCATATATTATTGACTTGAAGAAATTTGAAATTTTTTTCGTTTTTCTTATTTTTGTTGTTGTTATATTGAAATCCAGTTTTAACCAAATTTTGTCTTTCTTTTTAAACTTGCAGGTATAAATGCATTTTATAATTTTCTATTTTCATTGAAAATTCGCATATAATTTTGAAAAAAAGTTATTTCATATTTTTTGTGGAAAGATAATGTAATTTGTCAGTTTTGGACTATTATATTTCGGACTTTGAAACTGATCTTCCAGTCCTTGAGTTCAAAAGCAAGGGCCGGGTTCTTGTATGGTGATTGGTGATTGTCACCAGCAATGTTCACGTATGGTGACTGTCACCAAAAAATATCACCAAAAACTGTCATTTTCTTGGTGACAGCATCAGACCTGTCACTTTTATATATTTTGTATGGTGTTTGCAGTTCACATTTCATAAAATTGAAATTCCTGGAGTGTTTTTAAAAGAATTTAAGTAAAAAGTTTTAAGAAATTCCTTCATTTACTTAAGAAATTGGAACTTTGCAGTCCAATACTGACAAATTACATTATCTTTCCACAAAAAATATGAAATAACTTTTTTTCAAAATTATATGCGAATTTTCAATGAAAATAGAAAATTATAAAATGCATTTATACCTGCAAGTTTAAAAAGAAAGACAAAATTTGGTTAAAACCGGATTTCAATATAACAACAACAAAAATAAGAAAAACGAAAAAAATTTCAAATTCCTTCAAGTCAATAATATATGGTTTGAAAAAATTTTACTCATAATTTGAAAACAACGCAAAGTATGGCTCGAATGTGTATATGTTAGAATTATGTATGTATATAGCTATAGCTATATATATAGCGAGAATACCAACAATTCATATTTAATGTTACTTGTTGTTTTTAATTTTAATATAGGTATAGTAAAAAAATTCAAACTAAGCAACATTTGTGTAAAGAATTTATTCCTACTTTACCGCACTCTACTTGTGCGTCTGTTCTAAGCTTTCTCGATTCTACTGCCTTTTGTTCATGATTAAAATGTTGATACGATGAGTAAAATTGTTGATAATTGCTACTGAATATCATTATAAACATGACTATTAGAAACAAATGTATAAGCAACATGTTGTGGGGTGTGATATCACGCCCCAGATCAAAAATTTTGAGTGCCATGAGGATATATGAACGTTGGGCATCTTCTACTTATACAACTTTGCTGAAACTCTACATACATTTACAGGCATGTACTTATGGTTTTTACAATCAAAACAAAATTTAATATTTGTATTGTTTTCAAAAAATTTATTAAAATATTGAAAACTTATTTTATATGAGATGCCGTTGTAACCTTCTTCTTCATCTAAAAACTCCATGTTGAAATTGTTGATGTTGCTATTGAAATCTTCTTGTTCATCTAAAAACTACATGTTGGAATTGTCGATGTTGCTGTTGCAATCTTCTTGATCATCCAGAAACTCCATGTTGTTATCTTCTTGTTCGTCTAGAAACTCCATGTCGTGAGTTTCAAAAATTTCTTTTAGAAATTCCAAAATTTCTCGTGTTTCACTTATAGTTTCCATTTTAAAATAATAAAACCGACTAAGAAAGAATCACTTGCTTGACTAACAGGAGGTAAAAACGTCTTGAAATTAATGAAGCATAAAAGTGATTCACATGTGTTTTATATACCTAATCTCGAATGTATTTTAAAAGCTTAATAGTCGATAATTCTAATATTAGTCACATAATCCAAAAGCAAAAATACTTTGTTAGAAATTTTTTTTCTTCTGAACTTAAAAACAATAACGCAGCTGGCAGCATAATCCGTTTAAAAAACAAAAGACTTCATTGTTTCATTGTTTTAAACAAGAACAAACATGTCTCAACATGAAAACTGATAAAGTAGCAACTATACAAAACATATACACTCAACATAAGTATATTATCATGCTATGAATATCATGAATTTGAAACTGATTGAATTCAAGGCAATAATGAAATATAACTACAGAACCGATTACGAGTATATTGGTGCAGGAAAATCGAAAATGTTAAACAAATAAATAATCATTAATAAAAGTCAATTCATTCTCAAAATCATTAACAGTTAACCAACATTATTCAAAGTATAAAGATGGATTTTGAAGGCGAGTTTTACACAGATTATTTAACAGACGAAGATAGGAGAACTCTTGTATACTATCGAAAATATATACAACAATATGAAAACATGGAAAAAATCACATCAACTCATGGATCTCATTACGTTGATTGTTGTTGGGCTAAAGATGATACAACTACAGGACCAGATACATGTATTTGTAGTTATAGACAAAATCAAGTTATCAAATTTAAAAATGAATTTGAAAAATTATTGAAATTTTACGAGAAATTGATTGGGTACTTAGAAAATGGAAATCTGGATATAATAAATAATATTTCATTATTTTTAAATGAATTTGATACATTTTTTGGTGCAGAATCATATGGAGAAGTGGTTTTCAACAAAAAAGAAATTGAAAATGTTCGAGAATATCTAAACAACAGCAAAAGTGAAGAATTTACATCTAGCGGTCATTATCTTGCATGTTCTAATCCTGAAGACAATGAAAATATTTGTGAATGTGATTTAATAGAAGAAAAACAAAGAGAAAAAACAGATACAGCTAAAGAAGCTATTAGACTTATAAAGATATTTCTTGGGAGAATATATTATAATTATTTTGCTGATTATTAGTTAATAAATAAAAACACTTGATATTCATTTAAAAAAATTGTTTTTTATTGATTTTATATTATGTTATTATAAAAACCAGGTAAACTTATATCAAATTGTTGTGAAAATTCATCATAATTTATATTAGCTTCCGTTTCTGTTGAATATTGTTGATCTGGTTCTGATTGTACAGGTTGTTGCTCATTCTCTGTTATTTTCGGTTGTTCTTGAAATTCATTAGATATCGGAAATTCGGTAAAGTCTATACTGTAAGCTTTGCCTACTTGTCCATAGTTGATTAAGTGATATTTCCCCTTGTTTAATGCTGTTAACGCATTATCTGATAATTTATTGTATTTTTCTGGTAAATTCAATCGTTGACTTCCTTCTAATTCAAGCGAAACTCGATCACCAAATTTTGTGTTAACTTTTTCTGCACTGATGATTTTATATGGATGATTTTTCACCATATTTCCCGAGTTTAAGTATATATTGTATCGAAATGATTTTAACTCTTCCAGCTCAGAAGCAAATACTTTGTTTAGTAGTTCATCTCTTACAAGATTATCTTCTTGTTTTCGTTTAACTACTTTTGATGTCTTCTTTAAGCCAACTTTTTCAGGTTTCTGTACTTCACTCATTTTACAAACTTTAAGATAAAATTTAATAATAATCACTTTGAAATTTCACGATAGAATGATACCGTTCGAAGAAATTGTCTCAATTTATAGGCAAAAATCTTATCCCCACCCTTTTTCAACTGCTTACAAGTGCTGACAAAATTTAAACACTCTCTTTTTCTACTACTTACAAGTGCTGACAAAATTTACGTATACATACACACACACACACACACATAACAATAATTTCACAACTTGATGAAAACCGAAATTAAAACATAAAAACATCACATAATACACGTAAAATCAATCGTCAGAATAGCTCAGTGGGGAGAGCGTTACACTGAAACTCTAAAGGTCCCCGGTTCAAATCCGGGTTCTGACAATACGGTAAGTATTTTTTTTTTTTGGACTAAAAACAATAACACAGCATAAACAATATGAACCTTGAACAGACATGTCTCAACATGCTCAGCACATATGAATAATCCTAAAAAGTTAACTCAAAAAACAATTATCTTGTTTATGCTAAGCGTTACTTCGCATTAACTCACTCCGTCTTGACTTAATACGGATGCATAAACAAAATTTCAAAACGCATTAAAGCTCTACGTCGTTTTGAGTTAATACACTATTAAATCCGCATTTAAAATTTCATTTCGTTTTTAAAATGTGCATAAACACTTACTTCGTTTTGAGTAGTTGTTATTACACACGCAGGTGTTCAACGTTTTGAGTGAGAACGAAATGTTGTATTACGCATAAACACCAATCAAAATGTATTATCTCAAAACGATGTTTAAAACGTTTTATCGTTAATACGTTTTAACCTTTGTGCATAAACAAGATAAATGACATCATAAACATTTTAAAACTTAAGACAAACATGTCTCAACATGCTTAGCACTGATTAAGCACACGTGAATCAGAACTGTATCAAAAATTTTCCATTGCTTTTTAATGATAACGCCCATAATTTTAACCCTCACTGATAAAAAAATTCTTAACCCCGCATGATCCATCACTGAACAGAAGAAAAAAATCTTGACCCACGTGACCCCTCACTAGCCTTGACCCCTGTTACTCCTCGCTCATAACACGCAACCTTGACCCCCCGCACCCCTCACTGATAACACACAACCTTAAACCACGTGACCCGCACTGAAAACGTGATGACGTCATTTTTGCTCCTGCTCCATGGTCCAGAAACCCCATATTCATACTACTGAAACTTTGTTTAAATAACATTTTTGCTGTTCAAGCACAAAAAAATATATTAAAAAGTAAACTATTTGATGAAAAATCTACTTTTTTGAATATTGTATCTGATGTTATTAGAAGTTTGATTTATGTGTACATATGTATGTATGTACATATTTTCTTAATGTGTATTTAAATTAAAATTTTTTAATTTTTCGTTGATTGGAAATTTGTTGCCTTAATTGAAAAGTTATAAGATGAAAACGTGAATTAAATTTATGTTACTTTACTTTGTTTACACAATTTATGTATTTTGTACTAAAGCGTTTCCATGAAAATGTCAAACTGACTTCTCGTTTTTAACTTCTTTATTTTATTTTTCTGTTGGTTTGTATCTCTTTTTTAAGTTTCACTTGTGCATTATTTATTATTTGAAACAATTTAAATCCCATTTAATATAAATTTTATTATTACATATTTTATAAAGAATATAAAATGCAATATGAAAATAAATAAGAAGCAGAATATTTAAAAACCATGAAAATTAGAATTTTTTTTTTCATTTCATACAAGATTCACATATCACAAAACAACAATCAACAATCGTTATATTCAGTTGTATGTAAAATACTTGAAATATACCCTCAAATCCTATATTTTCAATTTCTCATACAAATTTTTATACTGAACCAAATGGTATGTATACTGAATATATGGAGAAAAGGAAAAGCTGTTTCCATATGATTCTGTATATTGTAATGCTTGATACATGAGAATGATTGAGTTAAAAATGTTAAAATTTCTCAAATTTTTTAAAAAATTTTGTATGTATTGCATGGAAAATATATAGAAAAGAGAATATACTTTAAAATTAGAGAAATTAAGAAAAAACCCTGAGAATAAGAAAGAGCTTAAACAGTGATAAGATTGGAGGCCAGCTTTCAACATTGGAGGTATTTTTGCTGTTTTTAAAGTCGTTATTTCAATGTACTGCGATAAAATGTCTGGTGGTAATTTATATAGTCTTTGCTATTACTATACTTTATTTAACAATTAAAGTCAGTACAGGCAAGGTAGGCATACTTTTCTATACTCTTTTACATTTCGTTTGTATAAATCTGTCTCGTGTGTGGGGTGATCAGATCTCAAATAAAATTTTATTAAGGGCTGCCAGATGAAATTTTTTATTTTTTTTTTCAATTTTATAAAAAAGCAGGTAATTGTGGGAAATTTATGGGAAATTTAAAATAAAAATAAAATTAATAATATATACAACAAAATTATCCACTTGAATACATTAGTAGCTTTAAAATCAGTTCAATTCACCCACTTTTACTTACTGAATTTACTTGAAACACTTGGATTTTCACAATAAAAATACTTTAGTGAAACGAAAATAATATATTAAGAGTAACAATTAAAAACTAATAACAAAGTATTTAAATCGAAAATTCATACAAAATTAATGGAAATTTCTCTATAAGAGATCAAAAATATCTACGGTGTTGATGAAATTAGTTTAAATCTATAGGATATATATGTTTTCATTTAACAATAGATTGATTTTGCCTTGTAATTAACGATTTATCATTTGATAAATCAAATGACTAGTGTAATTTGTTTTTGTAACAACAAATTACATTAGTCAAATGATAAATTAAATGATAAATCGTTAAGTGTGAAGTACACTTAATAAAATATATCTTTTGTTTTTTGATATTATTTTCATATTCAATATTTTAATTGTATTATCCAATTAAATAAAATTTATTTCTAACTATTATTGTTTTTTTTTTCCACAATTTACACAATTTATATAAAGATCCAAAAGCATTACGTTTTTTTTTAAATAATGATAAAAATATTGTTTGTTTAGGAAATTTGGAAATAATTCAAATTTAAATAATAATGAGAAGTATTCAGGCTTGAAAAACGTAACGAAATTACAAACAAGTACGTACCTACATAAATAAAAAAAAATATCATAGATGAAAAATAATTTAACAAATACGAGTACATATATTATTACTATACTTATGTATACATTTAATTCAAAATCAAATTTATATTGAAAACATAATTTTATAAATCAAACATAAAAAAAAAAATTTATTAAAAATAAATTATAAAATAACGATTGCGTAGGATTATTAAAAAAAATAATAAATTTAAGTTTTACAATAAAATTAAAAATACTGAATATCATTATTATCATAAATTAATTTTTTATTAATCAAAGCAATACTTTCAATAGCTACGGCAATCCTGAAATTTAATCATTTTCTTTTATACTCATCGATCTTCCCGCTGACACGAATCAAACAACATTTACTACTTTGAGTTAGTGATTGCGACTAATTAATCGATTAATCGAATTAGTCGATTAATTCTTGATACTTTTAGTCGGATTTTAGTTGATTAATATTGTACACGACTAAGCGACTAAATGACTAATTTAACTTTAATTTAGTCGCTTTTGACTAATTCTAATTTTTCTTCAATTTTCTATGTGTAGTACAATACGAAACCTCAACTTTTTCGCCTTCTCCTATAATACTTAATTAATAATAATTGCCAACTTCATTTGCTTTTGCTATTTATACCATCCATAATCCATATTCCATATCCATCCCATCAATAACCAGACCATATTGTTTGTCAAGTGTCAAGTGTCAACAGTAGCGTGTTTTTCTTAATCTGATGAATTTGTTATGAAGTGTGTTTTTAAAGTTTCTAACTTTTTTATATCTAATTTAATTTTAAATTCTAAAATACAAAATGTTAACTTAAATAAAGTGTTTAAATTACATATGCTCTCCTATTTTAAGGAAAATCTATGAAATCAATCGATTAATTTTCGATCGACTAATTTCGATTAATCGACTAAAAGTAGCTTGATAAGTTTTGACTAATTTGATTAATCGATTGATTTCAGTCCGATTATTTTTAGTCGACGGCTAAACTAACAGTTTTCGTAATGTTATAGTACTGACAGACATCACGGTTAACCAAGCTGCTTCTTGGTTAAGTACGTAACCAACTCGAATCGATTGGTTTGCCATATAAATGAAATGGTTAAAAACCATCATAAACCAAGCAAAATTTGCTTGGTTTTTGAGTTAAATAAGTACTTTCCAATGAACAAACGTCAAACATTCCAGTTACTTGTCATTTGCTATCATATGTTTTACTTCAAATTTTTACCATGTATACATGATGAGATCCAAAGATCCAGCGATTGAAAGATCGAATTTCGATCTGCGTATTTCAGTAATCTGGATCGAAAGATCGAGTTCAGTTTAGATTCAAACGTGGTATATAGAAATTATAACCTTGAATTTTTTACTTTTCCCAATATTTGAATGTAAACTTAAACATTAGGGCAAGTTTAGAGTTTCTTCATGTCCCCAAATATTTCTTTTTGCCTATTTATTTATGTTTTCAATTTTATTTAAATGAAACAAATAAAAGTTTTTACACACTTCGATAAATAACATAGCCTAAAACAATTTCAATCTTTCAATCCGTGTCTGTACGGTTATATTTCGACTTGATCCAGGTGAAAAGGCTGGATCGGAACGGTTGGATCCCATATGGACTCGATCTCCATTTACATGTTTTGTAATGGGATTCAGACCGGATTAAATTAAGATTCAATCCATCATGTATACGTAGTATTTGTTTTTTTTGTTGCTGTTTTTTTTCGAATTGAATTAAAATTTATGTTTATAAAAAGGAATAAAAGAACGTCTTCATCAAAAATATTTGAGACTTGAATTTCACAAACATAAAATAATTAACAAAATTCCGAAAATTTAAAAAAAAAAGTACAAACTCTTAACAAAAAAAAAATCTAAATAAACAAATGTCAAAATAAACCAGCTGACATTAGGTGTGTCACTTATTTTGGTTATTGAGTTGGTTAAATGGATGAGTTGGTTAACCAAGTTATGTCTGTCTATACTATTAGTCGATTAATCGACTAACTACAAAGATTCCAGACATCACTACTTTGAGTGGACATCGGCTGCGCAACGAATTTATATTTTTTACTTCGGTTTTTTATTTTTCATAAAAACAAATGGCGACAAGACAACTGAATAAATCAGTTGTCTTCACGCGATGTGATAGACAACATCAAATGGGAGGATGTACTTCTTTTTTTCATAATAAAAAATAAATAAAAACTTAAAAAGTACAGGATGATTCGTTCTTAGAAATTAAAAAATTAGCGAACAAAAATTGGAATATTTCATTGAAAATTAAAAATTTTTATGATATTTCCAATTTGAATAACTTCTTTATCAAATATAAAGATACAGGAATGTGAAATTCGAACAGAAACTGCTTTTTTAAAAAATTTTTTCTGAACAAAAAAAGTTGAAATGATTTCTGTACAACTTGAAACACCCCGTTAGCATATTTTAAATTTAAAAAGTACCTTTGTTAGGGTTGACAGAAATATGATTTTTAGAATTTCCTACAAACAATTATATGCAAAATTATCACAAACTCATCGGGTACTGCCTCCATAAGCACAACACTGACTTCCATAAATAAAAACACTATAAAACAAATTGTGTTCCCGATTCTGTGAAAATTGTTGTTTTTCTCATTAGCGTGAATTGAAAAAAAAATAAGATGAGTCTGTCTTTCACTTTAATAAATAGAACTATAAATTATTAAAGCTGAAAAGAGATAAAACATAAAATTATTCCCACTTCAATTTTCAAATTTTTTTTTAATTCAGCGTTCTATGAATCAGATGTTAAATTTAATGTCAAATTGATCATGATTAGTGTTGGAATTTTGTAGATAAACAACGAACAATCTATTTATATGTGTATATATGTATATATACAACAAATATACTAAAACTTTTTTCAACACAAAAAAAAACTTTTAAAATAAAATTAATAATAATTTTATTTAACACCAAAAATCAGTTTTTAGTATTTATTTAGTAATAAAAAGTATATCTAATTATAATTTATAATAAAAATATTGCCGCCGTTATTAAATTCAAATTTGAATTTATTAACAATGAAGTTAAATCATTGTATAAATTCAGCAGTTTGAAGTTAATAATTTAGTGCTACCAAATGAATACATTTTGTGGGTAGTACATTAAAAAATTCAAACATTCAAATTTGTAAGTTACGTTTTACATAGTTATGTAAATTATACTATAATATTACAAGGGTGGCCAGGTACACTGACTTTGGGAGCCACATTTTAGAAAAAAATATTTGAAAGAGCTGTTTATTTATTTTAACAAAAACTGTGTATAAGATGATTTTTTTCTAAAATTCTAAATTGTTGACTATTTACAAGATTTTTCATGAGCAATTCACTTAAGATTCGTTAGAAGCTACCAATGCAATGTTATAAAATACGTACATATATCTTCTAAAAATGTATTAAATATGAATAAAACTAATATTTTGAAGTAAAGTAATATTTAATCACAATTTGAAATACTAGAAGGTATTACACTGAAGGAGAATTCTTAAAAAAAATGTTTTTGAAGTAATTTCTACTTTAGATCCAGAAAATAAAAAATTGGCTGTCCTGTCTCATCGCCAATTACTGAAAACATTGCGGCTGTAGAACTGGAACTACTGGAACTTCAAGAACATGGAGGACTGAAACAACTGAAGAAAAACAATGGTCTTTCAACTATTGAGTTTTGGAAACAGGTTCCGGAACAGAAATACCCCAAGATCAAAGACTGTGCGCTGAGATTAATTTCAATTTTCGGAACCTCTTATTGTTGTGAGGCTTTATACTCAACACTTAAATTCATTAAAAATAAGCATCGATCTATCTTAACAGATCAGCATTTATCTGAACTTGTGCGAACTGCCTTAACAAGCCATCGACCAAACTTTCAGCAGCTAACTACTAAGACTGACAACACTCGTGAGGCATCCACAAGCAAATTTAACTTTTAAAAATGAAATTTGTATAATTTTTGAATTTTTAATTTCTTTCAAATTTGTTTTTTATAATCAGTGCAATACTTTTATTTTCTTAAATTATGAACTTTATAAAAAAAATGAAATAAATTTTTTATTTTTTACTTTTAAATATTGAGTAGTTTTACTATATTTTATTTTATACATTTTTTGCATAAGAGCCGCACCATTCGCCTCGCGAGCCGCGCTATGGCCACCCCTGCATCTAATGTGAGTATTCAAATAAATAATACCACGCAAGAAGGTATATTTAACAAATCCTTATTGGAGATTTTTTTATGTGATAAATTATACGAAATATATATACCTATGTACTTACATATATACATACATTTATAAATTTTTCTCTTAAAATAATATATTAAATTAAAATATGAACAAAATATAGTATACATAGCTATAATATATATAATATCATATGCTCCTATTATTTATATACATATGTACATAATTTCATAAATTTTTTATTACAAAATTTTTTCTGAATACATAATAGAATTACTTTTAAACTATATTATTATATATACATATATGTATATGATTATATAATTATATGAAATATATAAATATACATATATATGTAGATATTTATAAAAATATATACTATATAATTGTGTGTGTAGGGTATGAAAATAACAACATCCAAAGGACAAACGTTTCAAAAAATGTATGGCTACCCTGAAAATAATATTATGAACATATGTTAAATTTGGTTAACAAACTTTAAAAAACAAACGACGATTAAGATTTCCATCATGTCTCTCCCGATCCATGATAAAACTAAAGGACCTTAATATAGACACATTATCTCTAGATACTTCGAATTCTTGTCCAACCTGGCCACCCTTTTTTACACCAAAAAACATCAACACCGAACTTTCCCTTTTTAAAAAATCCGACACCAATAAAAACAGTTTTATACAACGATTTAAAGCCATATCTGAAGAAATACCCAATAATTTCATTCGCCTATATACTGACGGTTCCAAAAACAACAACTTTGTATCCACCGCTGTAGTCGACGACCAAAAAAATATTATTCACCAATCCTTACTACCCCATTTCTCTACAATTTTTACAGCCGAAATTTCAGCAATTTATACAGCCATAAACTACGCAATTAATAAAAAAAAATCAGCAGCCATTTTTTCAGACAGTTTTTCAACAATAAATGCTATATCCAATCCAAAAAACAATTCAATTCTTATCAATAAAGTTAGAAATAAATTAGTTACACATAGTAAACATCTTATTTTAATTTGGATCCCCAGTCATATTGGTATAGAAGGGAATGAATTTGCTGACTACGTTGCCACCTCTGCCCACAAACACCCCTTATATCTCATAAAAAACCCATCTCCTAGTGACCTACTCACCTATATTAACAAAACCACTCTATCCAGACATATAATATCCTGGCAAGAAAACAGAAATAACCCATATGTTAAACACATTAAACCTCACAGAGAGACCCCGCTTTACCCCAATAATCTCTCAAGGTTAGAATGCATTAAAATCTGCAGAACGCGACTAGGATATTGCAACTTTTCTCATAATTTCATATTCGATAAATCCCCAAAACCCCTTTGTCACCACTGTCATAGGGAACTCAATATTTTTCATATTATTTTACACTGCAACATATTTCATGATCATAAATACTTAATTTTCAATGATTTAAAAGAAATCTCCTTTAAAAAATTGGGCTTAAAATCTTGCCATAACTTAATCAAGTTTTTAAAAAATACAAATTTATTTAAAAATATTTTAAAAAAAAACACATGAATTTATGAGTTTATTTATGTACATATGAATTTAAATTTAAAAAATAACCTAAGCTAACTTTTTTTTTTGTAATTAATTGTTATTATGTTTAATTTTTAAGTGAAGCCGAAAGCCACAGCAGCTAGTGCTTTTTTAGTTTTGTAAATTAATTTACCAAGCTAATAAATGTAAATAAATAAATAAATAAATTTGGTTAAATTATATTCAGCGACCTATTGTTTATCAGCAATTTAACATGTACATTTAATTCAGCGTCCTGAAAAATGAAACAAAAAATATTGTCGTTTGTGTATATCAGTCTGTCTCATTTTAACTAATTGAAATTTCCGTTTAGAAAATTGTGAAATATTTACATTTCATTTCCACTAACTGAAATTTAAAAAAAAAAAAAATGGAGTTTTTTATTTCATAAGTGTATGTCGTATGTAATCATCAGTAGTTCAGTTAATCAGGGGCGGAATTATGTACTTCAATATCGAGCAAAATTTAACTTCGTCTGTCAAATTGGTATTATGTATCTCGATTATTCGAGTATTCGATATCGAATGCTCGATAATAGTAGCTCGACAGCATTTTTTGTGTCGAACTAGTGCCGACTTAATGACAATTTGTTCAAAAAAGGGTTCTTTAGTAATTTTTTAAAGTAAATTAAATATTTTTTTAATTATTTTACTGAAATATTTTTCAAAGTCCAACTGAACAAGGCAAAAGAATTTAAATTTTTTATTAACATGTACATGGAAACACATATGGAATACGCTTTGTTTCATTACTATTATTATTATTATTATTATTATTATTATTATTATTATTATTATTATTATTATTATTATTATTATTATTATTATTATTTATTTATTTATTATTATTTTCTTTTGTATTAAATTTTGGTTTAATAATATCTTCTATTATCTTGTGATAATTTAACATCTATACTATCAGGACCATTTTATAAGATGGTTCAGGAACTTTAAAGTGCTAGCAAATATTTTGCAAAATATTATAAACATTTACAAATTCATGCAAAATCAATCCAAACTATAAATAAAATAAATTAAAAGATAATTTAATTAAAATAAAATGAAACTTAAACCTTAGAATTTTATTTATTTGCAAGCAAACATTCAAATTTGTAATTTTGACAGCTCGTAATTCGAAAACAAAACGAAACTCGATATATCGAGTTCCATAATTCCAAAATTTACTTTCGAACAAACGATATCGTTTACAACTTTCGAACAAACGATGATCGAGCATAGAAGTACATAATTCCGCCCCAGTTGTCTTCACGCGACACGCGATGTGACAGACAACATCGAACGGGACGATGTACTTCTTTTTTCCATAATAAAAAAAAACAAAAACTTTGAAAGTACAGGATGATTCGTTCTTAGAAATTAAAAAAATTAGCGAACAAAAATTGGAATATCTCATTGAAAATCGAAAATGTTTATGATATTTCCAATTTGACCTACTTCTTTATCAAATAAAAAAATACAGGAATGTGAAATTCGTACAGAAACTGCTTTTTTAAAAAATTTTTTCTGAACAAAAAAACTTAAAATAATTTTTGTACAATTTGAAACACCCCATTAGCATATTTTAAATTTAAAAAGTACCTTTGTTAGGGTTGACAGAAATATGATTTTTAGAATTTCCTACAAACAATTATATGTATGTAAAATTATCACAAACTCATCGGGTACTGCCTCCATAAGCACAATACTGACTTTAATTGTTAAATAAAGTATAGATAATAAATTAAACAAGACAAAAAAAATTATAATCTTATAAAATTAAAAAACTTTTGCTTCATTTACTTTTTTTTCAAATAATTGTGTTGAAATTACTTAAATGGTTTTCATGTTGAAATGTTTCAAAATACTAACATTAAAAAATGCATTCACCAAAGAAAGAAAAAGTAAAATGTAAAATCACCTATACTTTATAAATTTTTAATAATGTTTTCGTTTTTTATCTTACATCTAAGTTCAAAATTCAAATATGGTAATACTTGCTTTCGACATGTGATTGTTTAAGCTACTTTTATATATTATTTTTTTATATTCTTTGGGCCTTACTATGTAATAAACATTTTCTAGTTTTAAAACTAAAATAGTTTCGGCTTGAGAATCAGATTGTGCTTTGAAACTCTATACAAAATATGTTAAGTTAATATTTTATTTCTACATTTTATAAAGAATTTGAAAGCATACTCTGATTCTCAAGCCGAAACTATTTTAGTTTTAAAACTAAAAAATGTTTATTAGTAAGGCCCTTTGTGTTTACCTTAGAATTATTTTAATTTTTTTTAACATTTTCTTTTAGTTTTTTCAAAATGTAAAATAAGAAATTTTCTTCTAAAAACCTGTGAATGTTTCACTAAGAAAATAAATCACCTTCTCTCGCAGAATATTGCCTATATTTTTTTCTTCAAATTTTTTTCGTTAGGTACCGATTTTTCCTCATACAAAATACGTCATGAAGAAAAATTAGATGAATAAATAAATTCTATTGTTCGTGATAGTTATTTTCTTTCATTTCATAGTATTTAATTTTCAAGGTTGGGCTGCTCAGTAATTACCTTAAATTTAACATTATTTTTTTATTTTGTTAACAATTTAATTTTTTTTTCCTACTCTAACTGAAATTAACTTACCGACTTGAAATTTGATATGCTAACCAATTATTCACCTATACATGTTTTGTCATCAATTTTTTTATAACAATCTATTACTTTTATAAATCACACACCGTCAAAACAATTTTAAAGTAAGCATGCAGTTCAATCTGTTGACTCGAATAATAAAGTTTAATTTATAAAACAAATAAATTAATAAAATCGAAATTATTATAGAAGGGTAACTAAGGGAATTTTTATACTATTCTTTTAATTAACTAGAAATGACAGTAAAAACGTAAACTTGAATTTTTATTATTTTATTAAAATTAATTTTTTTTTCGCTTACATTTTTAAAAGTTTTTTTACAATTAATTTAGTGTATAAGAATAATGTCACGAGCTTTATCACTTATGCAACTGCACAAATGACATGGCATACTACTACTCGACTACATAGAATATGACTTTCAACTAACTTCTTAATTAAATATTAAGATATCTTTTAACATTCTATTACCTAGAATAGGGAGTGAGATACTTTTTTATCAAATATACTTATAAATTTACAGAAATGTGAATTTCGTTCAGAAACTCCCATTTTAGAATTTTCTTGAAGAGAAAAAGTAAAAAAGTATGTTAAAATTAAAAAGTGCCTGTTTCAGGATTGAGAGAGATATATTGTACATATTAGTAGTACTCACAATGTGTGGAAGTTGATCGAAATTGTGGAAATAGTAGAAGAGTGGAGAAAATCGAAAAAAAAACTTCCACCTCGAAATTAATTTCTATGATTTTGACACTTCTCCATTCTTCTACAATTTCCATTGGTTACACCATGTTTTTAATCGAAAAATCGAAAAATAGAAAAAAGTCAGCTGATCTGCATTATAGCAAATGTCAATTCGTGTATATTACTTGACAGATTGCTGACAGTTTCAGATTTTTCGATTTTTTCCACTTCGACTTCTACATATTCGAAAAGAGTCCTTCATGATCTGACTCACTTCGAAGTGTTTGATGTTCCACAATTTCGACTTCTACGGTCAACTTCTACCGATTGTGAGTACTACTATTATTTAGAATTTCTTACAAACAATGATATGTGAAGTTATCAAAAACAAATCGGGTAATGAATTTATGAGCACACTGACTGACTTCGATTTTTAAAAATACTTTAGCTATTCTTGTGAAAATTTTCAAAAATAAAAAAGCCAGTAATTTTTGCTGAACAGAGAATTTTTATTAAATTATGAATTAAATTAACACAAATTCGGTTTTTTCTTAAAAAGTTGAATAATTTAATCAATCCAAGCAAAATTAGTTTCACCCTTCAATTGAAAATCGTTTGTTTGATTCGAAACTGTTGATAAATCATCTTTTCTTTGATAATAATAGCCCGGTCCAATCAATCCTGTGCCACTAGTATTCGTATTTGTATTTGTACCAGCTACAAAATTATCAGTACGTTGATTATTATTACTATTACTTTGTATTTTCATTGTTTTAAAACGCCTAGTAAAAAAGTTACCAACATTTGTTTTATGTAAAAAATCACTACGTGTTGGACTTTTTTTTGGTGTTACATGATTTAAATATGTTTGCCACTGATTTAATTTTGCTTCAGCAGCACGAAATTCTTCAATACTCCTTTCATGACCAGGATTCAAACCGATCGGTTGAATTCCAGCAACTTCTTTTAAATCAACTTTAAGTGGTGCTAAAGCAGATATTGCACGTGATATACCAATTTGTGTATGACGTATACGATGTTCCATTATATCAGCACCTAAAAGTTCTTCGTTCGGATCCATACGAATTGGTATTATTTTATCAACAACCCATAATAGAAAAAATGTTGAACAAATTCCCCAGCAAGCTAAACATAGAACAGATAAAGATTGAACACCTAATAAATACCATTCACCACTTTTAAACAATCCAGAACGCCCTCTAGTAGTACCAAGAGGAATTGGATTGTCTGCAAATAATCCAACAGCTAATACGCCCCAAATTCCGGCAACACCATGTGTTGCACTCGCTCCAACAGGATCATCAACTCCAAGTCGATCGAATAGTGGCATTGCAACACATGTTAACAATGAGCCTATCATTCCAATGATTAACGCTTCCCAAGCTCTATACAAAAAACAGCCAGCAGTGACAGATACTAAAGAACCAAGTACTCCGTTTATTAGATCGATGATATCTAAGCGTCCATCATTACGGAATAATGAATACCTATAGGTGTTGATATTTTGAGACAATAAGGGACTTGAAAGTGTTAAAAAGAAAAAGAAGTCGGTTTAAAGACTACACTCACATACAACTTAGTAGCCCTCCTCCAAAAGAGCCCATCATTGTCATAACTGCCGCTCTAGCTGCATATTGCCATTTTGCTCCACTAACTCCATATGTACTTCCAGAATTGAAAGCTAGCCATCCCCACCAAAGCACAAATAATCCCATGCAAGCATTTACAGGATTTCCAAGTGGAAGCGCATCATAACCATTAGAGTATCGTCCAAGTCGTGGTCCAAGCATCGCTGCAGAAGCAAAGGCTGAAGTTCCTCCTGTAACAAAAAATTTAGAAAAAAAATTAAATTTCGGAGGTTTTTTTATTATCTAGACATTTTTATTCAAACCAATTAAATGAACAGGCCCACTGCCAGCGATATCAACGACTCCTAGATTATTTAAAAAACCATGTTCGCCCCATACCCAACCAGCTGGTATACAATAAATGGCTGTATTCAAGAATGAGAATAGACAATATGCTTTGAAATTACATCTGTGTAAGAAGACCAATTTTTGAAAAAAAAAAATTCTTAATTTAATTTAAATTCATTTTATGACGTCATAATCAATCAATTTATATTATATAACCCTAGCAACATACCTTTCTGCCATAGCTCCACTAACAATTGTAGTTGCAGTCGTTGCGAAAGACAATTGAAATAGAAATGCTGCAAATATTTGACCCATTAGAGGATCTCCAACTGGTGGATCTAATAAGAAATCACCAATTGCTATAAAAGGATTAGAAAATTTTCCACGTCCAAATGACATTCCATAACCGAAAAGCCAATACGTAAATCCTCCAAGAACGATATCAATAACATTTTTCATCATAATGTTAACTTCATTTTTAATTGACACACAACCAGATTCAAGCATTCCAAATCCTTATTTTTAAAAATAAACAAATGAACAAAGAAAAAAGCAAATTTTATGTATGTATTACCTGTTTGCATTGTAAAAATTATAAATGATGATGTTAAAACCCAATTTGTATCCTCCGTACTTAGATCGTAAACACCTGGAATTACATAACTGCTATTCCTTGCGACTCCCTTGAATGCTGTCGCTTGTGATGCAGTTGCATTAAGTGATAAAGCTCGTGACATTATTCTTATACACTAAATTAATTGTAAAAAAACTTTTAAAAATGTAAGCGAAAAAAAAATTAATTTTAATAAAATAATAAAAATTCAAGTTTACGTTTTTACTGTCATTTCTAGTTAATTAAAAGAATAGTATAAAAATTCCCTTAGTTACCCTTCTATAATAATTTCGATTTTATTAATTTATTTGTTTTATAAATTAAACTTTATTATTCGAGTCAACAGATTGAACTGCATGCTTACTTTAAAATTGTTTTGACGGTGTGTGATTTATAAAAGTAATAGATTGTTATAAAAAAATTGATGACAAAACATGTATAGGTGAATAATTGGTTAGCATTTCAAATTTCAAGTCGGTAAGTTAATTTCAGTTAGAGTAGGAAAAAAAAATTAAATTGTTAACAAAATAAAAAAATAATGTTAAATTTAAGGTAATTACTGAGCAGCCCAACCTTGAAAATTAAATACTATGAAATGAAAGAAAATAACTATCACGAACAATAGAATTTATTTATTCATCTAATTTTTCTTCATGACGTATTTTGTATGAGGAAAAATCGGTACCTAACGAAAAAAATTTGAAGAAAAAAATATAGGCAATATTCTGCGAGAGAAGGTGATTTATTTTCTTAGTGAAACATTCACAGGTTTTTAGAAGAAAATTTCTTATTTTACATTTTGAAAAAACTAAAAGAAAATGTTAAAAAAAATTAAAATAATTCTAAGGTAAACACAAAGAATATAAAAAAATAATATATAAAAGTAGCTTAAACAATCACATGTCGAAAACAATTATTACCATATTTGAATTTTGAACTTAGATGTAAGATAAAAAACGAAAACATTATTAAAAATTTATAAAGTATAGGTGATTTTACATTTTACTTTTTCTTTCTTTGGTGAATGAATTTTTTAATGTTAGTATTTTCAAACATTTCAACATGAAAACCATTTAAGTAATTTTAACAGAATTATTTGAAAAAAAAAGTATATAAAGGGTGATTCAGTTCAGGATACTACGGACAAACAAAAAATCGTATGGATGGCGGGGAGGGTGGAAGGCAACGGCGGAGGGTGGTATGGTTCATGGCGTTCAGTGAACACCCTAAAATTATTATGAACGTGATCATACAATTTTCTAACCAAATTCAAAAACAAATTTTTTTTGGTAACAAGAAGAGTAAATGAAAACAATACAATTTAAACTCTTTTTTCATTTTGCATTAATAAATTAAATCTTCAGGTTCATATTTAAAAATAGACCCACAGAAAATAATATAATAGAATAATACTTACTTCGTTTCGTTACTCTTTTTTTCTTCATATAATTTTATATGCAAGATGTTCACATTTTAAAGTGAACCTTAGAAAAATCCTAATACACCATATATTCGTTTACATATTTTTCTCTTCTTAAATTCGTTTTTTTATACATCAGTCAGGTTCATATTTAAAAGTTAACCGTAGTAGAAAATTATGAAAAAATATTTTTTTTTACTTTTCGTTTCCTTTCTCTTCTATCCTTCAAATAATAATGCATTGTGGTCATATTTTGAAATGAACGTTGTTGTTTTCCTTTGTATTTGTTAACTTTTTTATTTGAAGAAAATTAAATTTAATAAATTCAATTAAATTTCAATTAATTCAATTTGTATATTAGAGAAAATTTCATATTGTGTGTGTGTTGTGATAAAAAATTTACTTGAGTTGAAGCTGGACGGTAAGAAAGAAATATACAGGGTGTCCCGTTTGGTTTGCTTAACCTTGATACCATAGATAGGTCTCATCAAGACAAACCTAAAATCGTATCGGAGGGGGGGGGGGAAATCCCAACGGTTTCGCCGCTAGAGGGCGTTGAAGTTTTTTTGCTCTTATTTCACGATGTACCCTATAACTTTTTACAGGGGCATTTAAGGGTCACTTTGTGTTAAGAAAAAATGTAGAAGACCCTTTGCCCTTTTCAACAATACCTTACTTGTTTCTTTTCTTCTATCTATTAAAAAGTTACACGCATTCAAAATCAAAATTTTGTGAATGTATAGTTTTTTTCTGGTTAAAAATAAAAAAAATTTTTCGAATTTTAAATGGATTTTTTTATTTTTCTTTCCATTGTTTACACATTTTTCTCCTTGGGCAAACCGACCACTTTATATCGGTTAACGCTCTGACAGCGATACTTTTTAGGTGGAGTGGAAACTCGTGTTTTAAATTATTTTGAATAAAAACAAAATATAACTTTAATTTCTTTAAAAAATCTGAACATCCGGAAAAAAACTACTGGTTCCGCCACTGGTGGAAGGCAATCTCAGCCGTTACGGAGTTAGAGAGGGGAATTATTTTTGGTACTTTTTCGTTCTTTTACCTTCTAAATTTTTACTAGGGCGCGCTAGGATAATTTTTGCTTTTTCAAAATTCTAGAGGACACCTGTGTCATTCCATCATTATCATACCGCTGTATCTCTTACTGTTCAAAAGTTATAAGGCCTCAAGTTTCTATCATTTTTTCACCTATTTTTTGAATTTAATTTAAAATTTAAAGTTTTTAAAATTTTTAAAAATTTCCCTGGATTGAAATTGAGGCCCAGGGCCCTATTGCATAAAACACTTTTCACACTTTTCATTAGCAATTTTTCAGTTTTCTTTGCAGTTTACGTTGCACCAATAAAATAATTTGAAAATTCGAAAAGACTTCTGAAAAGATAATTTTTGAAAAGTTTTAGCATTTTTTCCATTTCTGTTGCACCAACAAACATTGAAAAAAATAAAAATAAATTTTGAAAAGGAAAAGACTTAGCAAATTTTCAACAAAATCCACGTTTTTGTTGCATCAATGTTTACTTTTCAAAAAAAAATTTCAGCTATTTGATAACTTCATCAAAAATTTTGTAAACAGTATTTTCTCTTTTCAATTCGGTTTTAGTATGTAAAAATGTTGCGTCGCATTTATTCGTTTGAAGAAAGTGATTCTATAAACTTTAATATTAGTGATGATACTCATTTTAAATAATGTTTCAGATAAGATAAAGTGCAAATTGAATATATTGTGCAAAAGTTATACGACAAAATTAAAAATAAAATTGAAAGGAATTATCTGATATCTCCAATAAAACAAATTTTGTTGAGTTTGCATTGGTTATAGGAAATGGAAGTCAATACCATGCTTTAGGTTCAAAACCCTCTATATCACAAGCCGAGTTGTGGCTTTCTGCACTAAATAATCAAACACGATAAAAGTGTTGAAACGTCAAAACATTCAATGCTGGTAGTACAAATAGTGATGTAAAGAAAATGTGTTTTAGTTAAATATTTTTGGCTTTTTAAATAAAATATGGTTTATAAAAGTTTTGAAATATAATAAATTAACAGTGTTATAATTTTTAAAGTGCACAATAGTCAAAAAGTTAAATAAAAAGGTGAAAAATATTGTGCCTTCTTACCTACTTTTAAGAGAAAAAATTAAAGTATGGTGAGGTTATATGTATTATTTATATGTAATAAAGTGAATAAATTGATTTGATTTAATAAAATTTAATTTATAATAATTCCGATACATATATGTATTTATATGAATAATTAAAGTTTAAAGAATAATAAATAATATAAGCTTTTTTCTTCTATACCTATATATTGACATGTGACTAATAACTACATTACCTATGGTAAGGTTATATTATAAAAGTGAATAAATTGAAACGAAATGTAAACACAAATATATGAAAAAAATAAATAAAGTGAACGAAATACAGAACAAATTCATTTAATTTAATAAAATTTTATTTATAAGTTTGTATTAATTGTTAAATTATTGAATCAAATCAATTTCTCACATCATAACATAATCACAAAAATTTATATAAAAAAAGTCTATGAAAAAGTAAATAATTTGGTACATAATCTTTATTGTGTAATGAAGGCAAATAGACACTTAATTTGTGATAACTAATAAATTAAATTCTATTAAATCAAATCAATTTATTCACTTTATTACATATAAATAATATAACCTCACCATAGATAGGTATGTACTATGTAGTCATACTTTAATTTTTTCTCTTACAAGTAGGTAAGAACGCACAACATTTTCCACCTTTTTATTTCATTTTTTTGACTATTGTGCACTTTAAAAATTATAACACTGTTAATTTATTATATTTTAAAACTTTTATAAACAATATTTTATTTAAAAAACCAAAAATATTCAGCTAAAACACTATTTCTTTACACTAATATTCCACCACTCTTATTAAGAAACCATAAGAAACTAAAATGTCAAAACAAAACATGGCACTTCTTACTAATACATACACAACACCAGTAGGAGGCTTTTATTGTAGAGGGTTTTGTTTAGGTTCAATTCATGGAATCCATAATTCAACAGTGTGCAGAACTATTCATAGAGTTGTCGATGCCATTATAAGTGAATTATTTAAAAATATAGTTTGTTAGCCCAGAAACTTAACAAACATATCAAGATTGTTTTTTTAAAAAGGTTTTTTTTTTTTTTTTGCTTATTAGAAAAACAACTCCGGTATGGCCCGCACCACAGGTCAAGCCTAGGGGTCTACAGATCCTAAATACGGCTCTAGTAGATATGATCACTTGTCAAAAACAACTGAAATGATAAGTTGGGTAAAAAGTCTATGCAACACAAATACTCTGTACTTTTCCAAAACGGCAAAATTGATAAGACATTGATGCAACACTCATTTCTCTTCACTTATCAAAAATTTAATTTTTGAATAGTTATTTGAAAAGCTGAAAAGTGATTTGAAAAGTTGAAAAGTTAGAAAGCGTTTTTAAAAGTTACTTGAAAAGTAGCAAAGTAAAATAATGCAACAGAAATACTTTTCACTTACCGAATTTTTGCTAATAGCAAAGTTGAAAATTTGTAAAGTGAAAAGTGTTTTATGCAATAGGGCCCTGATCACTCCACACACGAAACAGATTTATTTGAAATTATGCATTTTTTGAAAAAAATGAAGATAGCAAATCGATGCAGAATCAGTTGAGCTTTCATTTCCTGCAATAAAAAATTGGGTTTAATTTAAGCCTTTTTTGAGCAAAACAGGGGGAAAAATACACAAAATTTTAACTTTGAATGCGTCTAATATTTTAATATTTAAAAAAAGAGGATCAAGTAAGATATCGTTGGAAAGGGCAAAGGGTCATTTTTTTTTAATACAAAGTGACCCTTGAGTGCCCTTGTTAAAAGTTATAGGGTATACCGTGAAATAAGAGCTAAAAAACTTCAACGCCCTCTAGCGACCAAACCGTTGGGATTTACATCCCCCCCCGATACGATTTTTTGTGAGACCTATCACTGGTATCAAGATTAAGCAAAGCAAACGGAACACCTTGTATATAAGTTTAATATATTTTCCGTTTCTGTTTTGTTTATTTTTGAAGTAGACAGCAGAAGCAATGACAATATAATATACTATCAGACTTATTATCGCAGTACATCGAAATAGTCACATCCAAACGGCCTCCAATCTTCAAAACTGGCCTCCAAAGCTGGCTGTTTTAAGCTCTTTCTTATTCTGAGGATTTTTTCTAAATTTCTCTAATTTTAAAATATATATTCCCTTTTCTATCTATTTTCCATACAATACATACAAAATTTTTAAAAAAATTTGAGAAATTTTAACATTTTTAACACAATCATTCTCATTTTAATGACCCTGAGCTACTTCAGCAAGACGTCGACAAATTTTATCATTGGTGTGGTCTCAATCATCTATCTCTAAATGTTGAAAAATGTAAATTTATGTCATTTTTTCGTACTAAACATCCTTTTTCTAATAATTACCATATCAATGGTATCACATTAGAAAAATTGGATAATATTAAGGACTTAGGGGTACATTTTGGCTCGAAACTGAACTTCCATAGACATATGGATGTAACAGTTTCCAGAGCTAATTGTATGCTAGGTTTTATTATAAGATGGACTAAGGATTTTAATGATCCGTATGTATTCAAATCTCTATATGTATCTCTAGTTCGTCCTATCTTAGAGTACTGTGTCGTTGTATGGAATCCTCGCTATGATAATTATAAAAATCGCTTGGCATCAATACAACGAAAATTTATAGAAATGGCATTGAGGAGGTTACCGTGGTCTGACTCATTAAACCTACCACCCTATGAAGACCGGCTACGGCTTATATTATTACCCACTTTAAATGAAAGGAGAAGGACCTTCCAGTCCTCTTTTATTTTTAAATTATTGACGGGGCAGATAGACTCTCCGGATCTTCTTAACTTAATCTGTATAAATGTATTTCCACGAGCGTTAAGAATAAATTCAAACACTGAATTTGTAAATATTGGTTATCATCGGACCAATTATGGTAATAATGAACCACTAACGGCTGCTTTCAGATCCTTCAATTCTAGTTATACACATATAGACTTTAATTAATTGCATTTTGTATTGTCTTTGTTTAATCTTTTTTATTTTTATTTTTATTTATTTGTTTTTTATTTTTTTTTATTTGTTTATTTATTTATTTATTTTTCTTATTATTTTTATTTGTTTATTTATTTATTTATTTATTTTTTATTTTTTTTTTTTAATTTTTTTTAATTATTATTTATTTTATTTGTTTATTTATTAATTTATTTTTCTTATTATTATTTTATTTTATTTCTTTCTTCTTTATTTATTGTATTTTTATTGTTATTTATTTATTTGTATTTTTATTTTATGTTGTGTCCATATGTGTAAAATACTTAAAAGTTTGAAAATCTTAAAATTATATGTTTGCGATTATTTTTAAGAATGTATTTTTTAAGAATAATATTTTATGAATTGTAAAGAGTCAGATTGATAAATTTATGTTGGCTAAATAAATGAATGTTTTAAGCATTACAATATACAGAATCATATATGATATGGAAACAACTTTTCCTTTTCTCCATATATTCAGTATACATATCATTTGGTTCAGTATAAAAATTTGTATGAGAAATTGAAAATATAAGATTTGATATATTTCAAGTATTTCAAGAAAAAGAAGTATACAAGTGGCTAATTTGCATATGATCACATTTATAAATTCTGCTGATAATTTACATATCAAATTTAATCGTTTATCAGATCAAATATAATGTTGATATCAAAATGATAATAATTTTATTGAAAAAAAGTAATTTTATTGAAAAAAAATAATTTTATTGATAAACTCGATCAAAAATTCTTAATTTTCTAACATTAAAAATTATTTTCGCACCGGGCAATCAGAATTCAAAGAAATTCAAGTTATATACAAATTGCTCTACAATATAAGAGGATAAGAAATAGTTGTAATTTTCTTTATTTTATTATTTAATTCTAAAGGATTTCAAATTCAGTATACGTACATACACATACGAATACGAACGATTCTTTTTCTTCTTTTTAAAATTTAATATAGGATCTGACCCAGTAAACAATTCCTGTCTTCCGCGATTGGAATACGTTTCGCCTCAGAAGATATCTCTATCTTCTGCGATATCGCATTCTTCTCGGGGACGTTACGTCCATCGTAAGCAGATGGTTATCGTCGGCGAAACGCCAAGAAGATAATTAGAAGATACGAGTAGAAGATAGGAATTCGATTCGCTAGGAAGATAAAAAGACGAATTGAAAAAGTATCGCGGAGGAGTATTGCTTTCCTATTAGTGAAGCGTTACGCATTCTTATCGCTAGTACGAGAGGAATTCTTTATTTCAATTACAAGAAAATTTTTTTCATAAAGATTGACAACATACAAAAACAAGAAATTTGTAATTTGAATTCATGAATTTGTTTTCATTTTCAAATTTAAAAAACTTAATATTAATAACAATTATAAGTACTTAATAATAAAAAAAAAAGAAACAAGAAAAATATATATTGTTGATACTGGCATCACAGTGAGGAAGGCGCTGGGTAGGTTTCTGAAACTGGTGTTTTAGCTGTAAGAAATAATTGATATTTAAAAACATATTTCCATTATTAAATAATAATAATAATAATTATTTTCCTATGTGACATGGACAAATTGTTTTACAAAAAGAAACTACTTTTTATCCTATTAAGTAATATATTTATATGATATAAATAAATATATAACTTTCCAGTTACCTTGAATTTATATTTACCTCGTTTTGAAATTCCAAAAGTTTTTTAATTTTAAATTTGACTTTTTAAAAAACATACTTAAAAAAACACTTTGCACTCTAAACTTAAACTTCAACAATTTAAAACGAAATAACCAAATTTTAAATTTTATATTATTTTTAAAAAAAAGTAAGTATCTATATATAGCACGTTATCCCTTACTTGTCGTTCAAGAAAATACAATAGTAACATTTATCGTCTTTCTAACATACCTGCGATACTATAATACATTATTGCTTTTTTATCTGAAGGAAGATAGAAGGAAGATACATATCTTCCGCTTCTTCTTATTATCAGCAAAACGAATTGAATTCTTATCGCCTTTTTTCGTTCTTATGATATCGCGTCAGCAATAGAAATACGATAAAAATTTCGCGTGGAAGATATCGCTTTCCTTTCTTCCGGAAGATTATCTTCCAAATTGCATACTGGGGAGGATATTTTAATAATTTAAAATGGATGGAGAATATCTGAGACCGCAACAAGTTGCGAGTTTATCTTTTGAAGAAAGAGAAGACTACATACGAGCTAGAGTGCAAGAAATGTTAGAAGATGATTTTGAAATATGTATATTTAATAAGAGGAGTGAAAATGGTTGTACAGTATTTTTTTTCAGGATGAGGCACCATATACAGAGGAAAGAGTAGATCAAGAACTAGAGCCAGGTGAGGATTCAGATGCTGAACAACCACAGCTGCCGGAATATAATTCAGAATCTTCTGAAAATGACGACACTGATGACGAGCTAGCAGGTGAAACAGCAAGTACATCTGCAGAAAAATTTAATAAATATAAGGCTAGAGATGGAACACTTTGGACAGAAAATTTTCCTCGACTTAGAAGAAATTTGTCACACAATATTTTTAAATCAACGAGACCTGGTCCAACTGGTAAAACAATAGGCCTAAGCATGGTGAATACTTTTAAATTAATTTTAAGCGAGGAAATGTGCGACATAATATTACGCGAGACAAACCGCAAAGGATTTCAAACATTCCAGGCCTGGAATAGAGAAAATCCTACACAAGAACGTGTATGGCAGCTAGTAACAACTTCTGAGTTTAATGCTTACCTCGGAATATTGCTTTTTGCTAGTGTAAGTCGGTCAAACTATGAGCATACAAATGATTTATGGAAATCGTGTGCGCATCCACTATACCGTGCATCAATGGGGAGAGATCGCTTTTTACACGTTAAGTCGCTTTGTTCGATTTGATAATGGAGGCAGCCGTCAGCAACGTTTACTAACTGATAAAGCTGCAGCAATAACAGACATTTGGCATATGCTCAACAGAAATCTTCAAGAATGCTATGTAGCAGGAGCTAATATAACAGTTGACGAACAGTTATATCCCTATCGTGGAGGTACTCGTTTTACTCAGTACATTCCATCTAAGCCTGCTAAATACGGTATCAAAGTTTGGTGGGTTTGTGATAGCAATTCATCATATCCCATAAAAGGCCAAATATATACCGGATTAGATGCGTCTGGCGAACGAGAAAAAAATCACGGCGAAAGAGTCGTGAAAGATCTGTGCTGCAGTCTATTCAAAGGAAGTGGTCGTAATATTACATGCGACAACTTTTTCATGAGCTACAATTTGGCGACTACAATGATGCTTGACTACGGTCTTTTAATATTGGGCACAGTTAATAAAAGACGGCGATTTATTCCTTCACAATTTGCATCAGCAAAAGGTCGGCAAATTCATTCAACCGTTTTTGGATACAGCAACAGCATTACCATGTGCTCATATGTTCCGAAAAAAAAAAAGTTGTTGTTGTGCTGTCTACGAAGCACTATGCTAAAGAAACTGAAGGCTCTGAAGAAAAACCTAGGATGATAATTGACTATAACAAGACCAAAGGTGGAGTGGACAATATGGACAAACTGTTGGCGAAATATTCATGCAAGAGACGAACAAACCGATGGCCTTTAGCATTTTTTTATAATATTTTAGACGTGGCTGGATTAGCAGCATTCATCATTTATATGGAAAATAATCCACATCTAAAGCACACAACTAATCGCAGACGCAAATTTTTACAACAATTGTATGAACAACTAGTCATGCCAGAAGTTCAAAAACGTTCAGAAAATCATCAAATAACTCGCCACTTTGGTTCTAGAAATGGAATTGAAGGTATGCTAGGACACAGCTTGAAACCTGAGATTGGAGAAGGACCTTCAAATATGGAAGAACGCGATGTTAGTTGAAGAATTAAGCATAAGGGAAATTGCTACCTTTGTTCAAAATGAAGGCCAACTCGTAAAGCATGTGAAAACTGTATAAAGCCAGTTTGTGCCCAGCATGCAAAGGAAAAAACATACTGTATGGAATGTAATAAATAAAAATTTGTATTAATTTTTCATTTATATTTCTTTTTTGTAATAAAAATTATTCTAGTTATTAAAATAACTTGGTTTTATTTATTTTTTTTTCGAGTTTTCTCAACATTTTCGCTTACATACCTGGGTATACTGGTTAGTAATTAGAAGGGTTCAGATTAAAAATTGTCAAAAAAAATATTTTTCCTTTAATAATGTTACCTTTTGTTCGAACACTCCTCATATGTACATAAGCTGCTAATTTGCATATTACCACATTTAAAATTTCTGATAATGATTTTTATATAAAATTTATTAATTTGCATATGGTTTATCAGGTCGAATATCAAAATGATACTTTTAGAAAATAATTTTATTCATAAATTCGATCAAAAATCCTAAATTTACCAATACTAAAAATCGTTTTTGTAATAGGAAATCATAATTCTTAGCAAACAAAAATTTCAACAAAATCATCTCTAATAGGCAATAGTATCAATTTGTGTGATTTACGTATAGCCAATAGGATTGCTTGAAAAGATATAATGACGACATATATAAAAAACAATTGGAAGTATTATAAATAATAATAATAAAAATAATAATAAAAAACATTCTTTTTCCTTATTACCCTTCATCCTTTACCTCTATACATTTTTCAATGCAAAAGACTAATAATATCTATAGTGTAATCATCGTACAAAAAAATGTGTATACGAGTATGTGTTGAAGAAAAATTTTACAAAAAATATATATCACACTAAATTTTTTTTTATTTTTCTTGAAGGAATAGATTAAATACAAATGCGTATAGTTAAAACGTAATATGTCGTCAACACATATGTACATATATTAGATATTTACGATCGTGTACATTTTTTTTTTTACTTTATGGCCAGTACCAGACCTGTCTTCTTTCAGCTTTAATAACAGGTTTTTTTGAAAAACAGAAGGCGAGTTGTAGTACATTTTATCCAAAAGTGGGGATAAAAAACCGGTTATTGAAGCTGAAAGAAGACAGGTATACCTATTGGTATATTTTTGTGTTTTGTTGGTTTTTAGAAGGGATATATGAGAAATGTATACATTAAATTTTGCTTTTGTTTGCTTGTATGTATACATTTTAAAATATATATTAAAAACTATAGTATTTTTATTTATGGAAGTCAGTGTTGTGCTTATGGAGGCAGTACCCGATGAGTTTGTGATAATTTTACATATAATTGTTTTTAGGAAATTCTAAAAATCATTTTTCTGTCAACCCTAACAAAGGTACTTTTTAAATTTAAAATATGCTAACGGAGTGTTTCAAGTTGTACAGAAATCATTTCAACTTTTTTTGTTCAGAAAAAATTATTTAAAAAAGCAGTTTCTGTTCGAATTTTACATTCCTGTATCTTTATATTTGATAAAGAAGTTATTCAAATTGGAAATATCATAAAAATTTTCAATTTTCAATGAAATATTCCAATTTTTGTTCGCTAATTTTTTAATTTCTAAGAACGAATCATCCTGTACTTTTTAAGTTTTTATTTTTTTTTTATTATGAAAAAAAGAAGTACATCCTCCCATTTGATGTTGTCTATCACATCGCGTGAAGACAACTGTCAACTGATAACTGATTTATTCAGTTGTCGCCAGGTGTGTTTATGAAAAATAAAAAACCGAAGTAAAAAATATAAATTCGTTGCGCAGCCGATGTCCACTCAAAGTAGTAAATGTTGTTTGATTCGTGTCAGCGGGAAGATGAGTTTAAAAGAAAATGATAAAATTTCAGGATTGCCGTAGCTATTGAAAGTATTGCCTTCAGGGATGCCAGATCTTAATGTTAGTTGGTCGCCCAAAATCAGGAAAGTAGTCGCCCAAATTCGCAGCTTTTTCTTTTAAACATTTTAAGTTCAATATAAAGTACTTAAAATATGTATTTTTAACTCTAGAGATAGGGACTATAGGGAGATCAAAATCGAGGCTAAAAATTATATGCATTTGTAATTTTAAAAAGCATTTATTCTTATTAAAAAAAATAAAAAAAACCATTAACATTTCAATCACATAACAAAAAATATTGCAAAAAAAAATGATCACTTCAAATCATCAAATAAAATTAACAATAAACAAAATAAAATTTAATTCCGTATAAATTTTTGTATTATGTAATATAAAATACCTATTTCTATTCTATTATTCCATATTGAATTCGACAAAATCAATAAACATGAAAGTAGCCCAAAATCGCAAAAAAAATTAATTTAATCGCCCAATAAGTCGCAATTCGCAAAATCAAAATTATTGTCGCAAATTTAAACAGAAAATCGCCTAATTTGCGAAAAGTCGCCCAATCTGGCATCCCTGATTGCCTTGATTAATAAAAAATTAATTTATGATACATAATTGATATTCAGTATTTTTAATTTTATTGTAAAATTTAAATTTATTATTTTTAATATTCCTACGTAATTGTTGTTTTATATTTTATTTTTAATAAATATTTTTTTTATGTTTGATTTATAAAATTATGTTTTCAATATAAATTTGATTTTGACTTAAATGTAAGCATACATAAGTACATATAATAATAATATACTCGTATTTCTTAAAGTATCCTTTTTAATCTATGATATTTTGTTTCATTTATGTACGTACTTGTTTGTAATTTCGTTACATTTTTCAAGCCCGAATACTTCGTATTATTATTTAAATTAAATTAAAAAATCAGACAATATTTTTATCATTATTTTAAAAAAAACGTAATTTGCGTTTGGATATTTATATAAATTGTGAAAATTGTGAAAAAAAAAAAAAAACAATAATAGTTAGAAATAAATTTTATTTATTGAGATAATACAATTAGAATATTGAATATCAAAATAATATCAAACGACAAAAGATATATTTTATTAAGTGTACTTAACACATAACGATTTATCATTTGACTAATGAAATTGCTTGTTGTTGTTTGTTATGTTAGCGAAATACCAAAAAAGTAGCAAAAAGTAAAAATTCAATAACTCAGTAGTTACAAGGCAAAATCAATCTATCGTTAAATGAAAATATAAAAATCCTTGATTAAAACTACTTTCATCAACACCGTAGATATTTTTGATCTCTTATACAGAAATTTTCATTAATTTTGTATGAATTTTCGATTTAAATACTTTGTTATTGATTTTTTATTGTTATTCTTAATTTATTTTCGTTTCACTAAGGTATTTTTATTGTAAAAATCCAAGTGTTTCAAGTAAATTAAGTAAGTAAAAGTGGGTGAATTAAAGTGATTTTAAAGCTAATAATGTATTCAAGTGGATAATTTTGTTGCATATATTATTAATTTTATTTTTATTTTAAATTTCCCACAATTACCTGCTTTTTTGTAAAATTGAAAAAAAATAAAAAATTTCATCTGGCAGCCCTCGGTAATTTTTAATTTGAAAATTTCCCTCGATTGAAATTGAGATCTGATTACCCCACACACGAGACAGATTTATACAAACGAAATGTAAAATAATATAGAAAAGTATGCCTATCTTGCCTGTACTGACATCCATTAATAAAAATACTATAGTATTAAATATTTTATAATATAAAACAAAATAAAATAACATGCCTATTGATTATTCTGATCTCCTGATCCATTACAGATAAAATTTTCATATTTGTCAATGACGATGAACAAACTACGAAAATTTTCTGGATATAGAAATTTAGAAAAATATAAAAATATAATTTTAAAATTATTTTTAAAACTTGAAAAAAGAAAAAAAAATGTCGGAAGGGATATATTTGCTTTCTCAAACAGCAAAATATATACACACGTATGTACATAAATATTCAGTAAAGGAGTGGGTATAATTTTTTGTTCGAATCGAGAAAATAATGTACAAGTTGAATATTTTTTTTCTTTATATCTTTATGCATATATTTCAATATTTTCAATGCATACAGTAAAATTTTTTTAGAAGGATATGAATAAAAGAAATTAGGTATATGTATATGTTATATGAATAAAAATAATATTCTGTGTAACATAAGCTACTAAGTAATAAACGAAAGTTTTATCAGATATTTTTTGGTGAGAGATAGAAGCTTTTCGTCCCTCACACTTTCCGCACAGATCATGAAATTTTAAAAATTTTGCTGATATTTGAGCTAGTGTATAGTGTACCTCTTGTTAGTATCTACTCTGTGGCAAAAGTATGAAATAACTCCTCTGGCCTACGAACTTCGAGAATACTGTCGTGAAGACGAACTGTGAAAAACTCATCTATACTCTATAGACTATAGTTGCAGCACGGAGCAACATATATAGAGGAACACTTAGTACTGGCTCGAATGTAGGCAAAATTTTTAAAATTTGATGACCTGTGCGGGAAGTGTGAGGGACGAAAAGATTCTATCTCTCACGAAAAAATGTATGAGAAAACTTTCGTTTATTACTCAGTTGCTTCTTACACAAAATATTATTTTATTCATATAAGATAAACATATACATGTATACCTAATTCCTTATTCATATCGTTGCGTTCTAAAAAATTTTTTTCTCTATAAATTGAAATATACGCATAAAGATATAAAGAAAAAAAATATTCAACTTGTAGGTACATTTATTTTCTCGATTCGAACAAAAAATTATACCCACTCCTTTACTGAATATGTATGTACATACGTGTGTAAATATTTTGCTGTTTCAGAAAGCAAATATCTATTCCTTCCGAAATTTTTTTTTCTTATTTCAAATTTTAAAAATCATTTTAAAAATATATTTTTATATTTTTCTAAATTTCTATATCCAGAAAATTTTCGTAGTTTGTTCATCTTCATTGACAAATATGAAAATTTTATTCGTGAAGGATCAGGAGATCAGAATAATCAATAGGCATGTTGTTTTATTTTCTTTTACATTATAAAATATCTAATGCTAGTTTTTAATACATTTTAAAATATACACACAAGCAAACAAAAACAAAATTTCATGTATACATTTCTCATATATCCCTTCTAAAAACCAACAAAACACAAAAATATACCAATAAAGTGAAAAAAAAAAATGAAAAAAATGTACACGATCGTAAATAATTATGTATGTGTTGACGACATCCATACATACTACGTTTTAACTATGCGCATTTGTATTCAATTTCTTCCTTCAAGCAAAATAAAAAATATTTAGTAAGGGGATTCACTCTTTGGTGCAAATAGGTATTGCATCGTTGCATTCGGTGTATCGTAGCACGAATTTACAACGATACAACAACAATTCGTTGTAAATTCGTGCTACGATACACCGAATGCAACGATGCAATACCTATTTGCACCAAAGAGTGAATCCCCTTAGTGTGATATATATTTTTTGTAAAATTTTTCTCAAACACATATACACATTTTTTTGTACGGTGGTCGGTGATTATAGTCAAAATAATATGAGTTGGCGAATCTCGCGCATGTCTTACATGTGTTACTGATCTTCTTGTGTATACATATACGAAGGAAGAAACCTCTTTCTTAGAATTTACTACAATAAAAATGCATGTTTGTAAGTATATTTTCTTCTGCGCATAGTTTTCTAGTACAATATAATACGATTAGGCATCTTTTTTAAATCAAGCTATACCTATATTTTTGGTCTTTTGCATTGAAAAATGTATAGAGGTGAAGGAAGAAGGGTAATAAGGAAAAATAATGTTTTTTTTATTATTTTTATTATTATTATTTATAATACATACTTCCAATTGTTTTTTATATGCATATGTCGTCATTATATAATTTCAAGCAATCCTATTGGATGAACAAAATATAAAAAAAACCTGCTTTCACAAATACTATAAAATTCTCATTTAAAAATACATTAAATATACATGTGTATGTACATACATATACTGAATTTGAAATCCTTTAGAATCACTAAAGAAAATTACAACAATTTCTTATCCTCTTATATTGTAGAGCAATTTGTGTATAACTTGAATTACTTTGAATTCTGATTGCCTGGTGCAAAAATAATTTTTAATGTTAGAAAATTAAGATTTTTTGATCGAGTTTTTCAATAAAATTATTTTTTTTCAATAAAATTATTATCAATATGATATCAACATTATATTTGGCCTGATAAACGATCAAATTTGATATGTAAATTATCAACAGAATTTATAAGTGTGCAGATCATATGCAAATTAGCTACTTGTATACTTCTTCTTCTTGAAATACTTGAAATATACTCTCAAATCCTATATTTTCAATTATCTTGTTTATGCTAAGCGTTACTTCGCATTAACTCACTCCGTCTTGACTTAATACGGATGCATAAACAAAATTTCAAAACGCATTAAAGCTCTACGTCGTTTTGAGTTAATACACTATTAAATCCGCATTTAAAATTTCATTTCGTTTTTAAAATGTGCATAAACACTTACTTCGTTTTAAGTGAATTGTCATATTTGACATTTCAAAATAGTGTTGGTAAGCCACAAAACATCGATATGAGGTTTTAGAGTAGTGTTAGTAACGTTACATTAAATTTTCAAATAACATTTAATGTGCGGTTATTATTAATTGTAGAACTAAGTAAACAAGTGTTATTTAGAGGCATAAAAAGATAAAATTTAAAAAAAAAACATTTTTTTCTGTGTTTGAAAAAAAAAAGATATTTTCAAGAAGAGAGAAGTTACTGGCATTCGAAATAAACCACAAAAGTCTATGGTGATAACACTGTATGAACAACAACACCAGAACAATCAGGTGACATTACTCAAAACGTTTTGAGTAAGAACGAAATGTTGTACTATGCATAAACACCAATCAAAGTGTATTATCTCAAAACGATGTTTAAAACGTTTTAGCGTTAAAACGTTTTAACTGTTGTGCATAAACAAGATAAATTTCTCATACAAATTTTTATACTGAACCAAATGGTATGTATACTGAATATATGGAGAAAAGGAAAAGCTGTTTCCATATGATTCTGTATATTGTAATGCTTGATACATGAGAATGATTGAGTTAAAAATGTTAAAATTTCTCAAATTTTTTAAAAAATTTTGTATGTATTGCATGGAAAATATATAGAAAAGAGAATATACTTTAAAATTAGAGAAATTAAGAAAAAACCCTGAGAATAAGAAAGAGCTTAAACAGTGATAAGATTGGAGGCCAGCTTTCAACATTGGAGGTATTTTTGCTGTTTTTAAATTCGTTATTTCAATGTACTGCGATAAAATGTCTGGTGGTAATTTATATAGTCTTTGGTTTCAGTTTGCACTACTTGAGGTTGAATAATATGTATTCTCTTTCAGAGGTTTTGTTAAAAAGATACAATATAAATGAATTGAAAATGAAAAGAGAAAATCAGGACGATAATATTTTCGTTTTATGAGCTGAAATTTGATATGGTTTGAATGTTTGATATAGAACTGAACGAAACAATTTTTTCGTATATTTTTTTTAATCATATTAGCTTTTATTCACCATGTAACATTTATCACACACTAGGTAGTAGTTACAGCCGCCATAAACTAGTTTAAACCCCGGTTTTTACAACTGCTCAAAATACATCTGAAGGTGGCACGACCAAGTTGTAAGGAGTTTAAGTGTATTACAACCGTCAGCTAAAATTATTTTAGGTGATTTTTAGTATACCAAGTTGAAAAAAAAATTGTTACAACTAGCGTTAAATAACTGGACCACCTAGTGTGGCTTGGATGTAATGATATAAATATATTCTCTAATCTCTACTAATATAGTAGATAGATACAGATAGTCAAATAACTTCTTAGTGAATGGTTATTCTGTATACATTTTATTGTTTAACTATTAAAAAAATAATAAGCTTTATTATTAAACCATTGAAAAAAATAAAAAAATTAAAAAAAAAAACATCTTCAACAATATTTTTACAAATGTGACATTTAAAAGGGTGAAATTTTTGTATTATACATTTTGTGTTTGATTTTGAAAAATCGATAAAATTGATGCAGTATGTAAATAATCATAAAAAGTAAAAATAATATATATCATAACATTGGTCATAATTAGTTATTTATACCATATAATTTGAAAAAATTTAAATAGATATTCTTCTTTTGTTTTGTTCTTTTTTTTTCAAAGTTAAACCATAGAAATAAAATTGTTTATTAATTATATAGGTATCCATACCATGCTAATTACTTGTACTTTTAACATAGTGTGGCATTTTGTATGGTTTTAGTGTTCAAGCAAAACCTCCGAGAGTTTACTTTTCAAGCTCTTAAGAGTCTTAAGTAATGCAACTATACGCACTGACACACATGTAAAGCCAAAGTAGACTTAGTACTTTCATGTGGATATATACGAAAACTGTTAATTTTACTGAAAAATTAGTATTAGGCAAAAATATGATGAAAATCATCTTTTTTTTAAAAAAGAAATGAGAGTGATAGTTATTTAGTATTAGTAAAACCATGGAATATATGCTAGTAAAATTAATTTTTTTTTTTAAATGAACAAAATATTCATCTATTTTTATTTCATTTTAAACAAAAAAGTGAAACAATAATAATAAAATAATTATAAATTTAAATCAAAGAAATACAAGAAACTTAAAATATCACGATTCATGAGTTGAATGTTTTTACTTAAATGTATCTAATTTCAATAATATAAAATATTTGGTAATAAATTCTATTTTCAAAGAATTAATAAAAAATGTTCTAGTTTTCAGGTACTACATAGTTGGTAAATTTCACTTCTAGATCTGACATACTTATTTAAGAATATATTACACAACTTAATTACTTTATAATCTAGAATTATATTTCATCGTTTATAGAATTCAAAATATTATTTTAATAAGCAATCTAATACATACACTATGTAAAAAAAGTATTGGCACCTAAGCATTTTCAGTAAATAAACTCGATTTTAAAGAGTACTATGCAAGATATCAAAATTATGATTTATGGTATGTAATGCTCTCTTTATCACCTTTAATTTAATATACAATATTATAGTAAATTAATAATTACAACAACAAAAATAAATAATATTATTCAAATAACTAGTAAACTAACGCAAAAAAAGTATTGGCACCTATTATTATAATTTCGGTTATTACGTATGTACCGTTATTAAAATTGAAAAAGCTGCATTATTTTTTTATTATGAGTCTATTATGAAGTCCTGTTATCATTTGATATAATTATTTGTAGAAAATTTTTTAAAATGGCGCCTAAAAACAAAGAAATTAGTGTTGTTATTCGGAATTTGGTTAATTCTTTAAAAAATCATGGAAAATCTTATAAAAACATAAGTGATATTGTTCGAAAATGAAATCAAGTGTTAGGAATATAATAAAACATTTCCAAAAATCCAAAATAATCAAATTTTTCTAACGTTTTGGACGACCTATAGCATTAAATGTTAGGGAAAAGAGGTGAATTCTTAATCAGATCCGTATTAATCTGTAAACTAGCGCTCCATTTTTGAAAATTAAAGTTAAAAAAATGTTTGATAAGAAAGTATCTGATCATCCTATTATAGATATTTTGAAAAAAGTTGTAACATCGCTGATAAAATGGACCCTCTATACTCTATTAGCTGCCATACAGCCACATAACATAGCAACTCCACCTGTATGTTTTACTGTTGGTATTATATTTTTGTTTTTAAAAGCCCCTTTTTTTTTTCTTTTTAAACATGACATACTCCATCTGATCCACAGTAATTAATTTTTGCCTCATTGACGAAAATTACATCATTTCAAAGCGATATATGCTTATAAATGTACTGAGTAGCAAAATTCAACCGTTCTTTCCTATTCTTCCTACTGATATATGGCCTTTTGCATGCCATTCTGCCATTGATTTTTTTTTTTTTAATATCTATAATAGGTTGATCAGATACTTTCTTATCAAACATTTTTTTAACTTTAATTTTCAAAAATGGAGCGCTAGTTTACAGATTAATACGGATCTGATTAAGAATTCACCTCTTTTCCCTAACATTTAATGCTATAGGTCGTCCAAAACGTTAGAAAAATTTGACTATTTTGGATTTTTGGAAATGTTTTATTATATTCCTAACACTTGATTCCATTTTCGAACAATATCACTTATGTTTTTACAAGATTTTCCATGATTTTTTAAAGAATTAACCAAATTCCGAATAACAACACTAATTTCTTTGTTTTTAGGCGCCATTTTAAAAAATTTTCTACAAATAATTATATCAAATGATAACAGGACTTAATAATAGACTCATAATAAAAAAATAATGCAGCTTTTTCAATTTTAATAACGGTACATACGTAATAACCGAAATTATAATAATAGGTGCCAATACTTTTTTTGCGTTAGTTTACTAGTTATTTGAATAATATTATTTATTTTTGTTGTTGTAATTATTAATTTACTATAATATTGTATATTAAATTAAAGGTGATAAAGAGAGCATTACATACCATAAATCATAATTTTGATATCTTGCATAGTACTCTTTAAAATCGAGTTTATTTACTGAAAATGCTTAGGTGCCAATACTTTTTTTACATAGTGTATATGTATTTTTTTAATAACAAAATGTAATTTGTTATCAAATTCACATGCTAGATAAAATGTAATGTCTAGTGTACGTATGTTTCTCACTACGATTTTTTTATTTAAAACAAACAAATTACCTACATGTTGTAGTTATTGAATAAACACTTAAGAGTATTTTACTTACCTATATTTTATTTAACTAATAATAATTTGTTGACTTCAAAAATTTAAATTGTCAATCACATTATTCACTATTTTTTACGTTATAAAAGTCAACAAATGTTATATATGAAAACACACACATGGGTACATTAATTATTATGACTGGCTTAAGTCTTGTATATTCTGTCTCTCTCGGAGGTTTCGATGTACATGTGTATGTTTCATTATTTTTATTTTTTTTAGTTTCATCAAGATGGGAACCTAAAAAAAGTTTTGAAAATACTTTTATTGAACAAATTTTGCGTGTTCACATATTGACCGGTGTTTTCTGTGATTTCTATTTTTATTTCGAAAATTGAAATAACAACAAATCAAAATAATTTATTTGTATATGAATTTCTTGTGAGCACATAAACATATTTACACAATTGGTTATTAGCAAATAAAACAAAATTTTAAAGGTAATGCATGTAGGTATACATACTTCAAATTAATTTAGAAACGGGTGAAAAAATTTAAGAACGAAATAGAAGCAATTTAACAACATTAAAATAACTATATAATATATATGTACTTCAAATTTTCTGAATAAAAAGAATAAGTAAAATTTCAGGTTTGTCCTTGTTTATCTAAAAGATTTATTATCTTGTTCTATTTTTTTCAATAGGGAAATTCTTTATGCTTCTTCACCAATTTTTATAAACTATAAATCATAGTAGCTAGGTATACCCTGATTTAAAAAAGATGACGAATCGTATTATATACTAGAAAACTATGCGCAGAAGAAAAGATACTTACACACATGCGTTTTTGGTGTTGTAAATTCTAAGAAAGAGGCCCTTATTATGTAAGTCGATGCGAATAGAATCGACTCGTCTTTTTCAAGTCTATTGAAATAAGTCATGGTATGTATTATGTAAACCTATAGACTTTTTAAAAAAGAGTTACCGTTTGAAAGGAAAATTTTCTACTAGACAGCTGTCAAATCACGTTTGTTTTTGTTGTGTTTATAACTAATTTTTAATATTTTCAAGTGAATAGTCTATATATTTTGCTATTTTTTACATCTCAATTTATAAAATAAAAACGGACAAAATATAAAATCATGAGTTTTTTTATTTGGTTTGATGTTTTTGAAAATGAAATTAATGAAGATCGTCGAGCTGAGATTTTGTCAACAATTCGGAAAAGAAGGCGCTTGAGAGTAAATAAAATCCTCTGGATATAGATGAAATCATGTAAATTTTTTTTTCAATATAACAAATACTTAAATATTTCAGATTTCAGAAAAATTTTAGATTGACGAAAGAGATTTTTCTAAAATTATTAGAAGATATAGAACGAGAACCTTATTTGAGAAGGTCACAAAGATCCTCATCTATACCAAACATTTTAAAACTTGCGTGCTTATTAAGATTTATTTTATATAATTTATTTTATAAATGTTCTATTCACAATATAACTATTAAAAAAAACTCTCATAAATTGTGTATATAACTTAAATCACATACAATAGACTCGAAGTCGCTGGCAAAATTGCTGTCGACTTGACAAGTCTGTGGAATAGAAAAAAGTCTACAGTGATAGAAACTTATAATACTGTGACTCGACTTTAAGTCTACCGCGAATCGACTTACATAATAAGGGCCATAGTAAAATCATTGAGAGCCGAAGATTTTTTTTTTATTTATTTCGCTCACATTTTTTAAGAAAATGTTAGAAGGTGATAAGAATATTTTTATCATTCATTGACTGGAAAGAAATGCAACGTAAATATGTATTTACAAAAATAAAAATAAAACACGAACACATTCACAAGGAAAATTCCCATAATAAAAAAATGTTTGTATATGCTATGCTTGTATGCGTTTCTTAAATCTTGTATGCTTTTGCCCAGTAAACAATTCCTATCTTTCGCGATTGGAATACGTTTCGCCTCAGAAGATATCTCTATCTTCTGCGATATCGTATTCTTGTCGCGGACGTTACGTCCATCGTAAGCAAATGGTTATCGTTAGTACGAGAGGAATTCTTTATTTCAATTATAAGAAATTTTTTTCATATACGAAAGGATTTATTGAAGAAAAACAAGAAACTTGAAAATAAATTTATGAATTTTATTTTAAACTTAGAAAACTAATATTAATAAAACTAAACTTAATAATACAAAAAAAAAGAAACAAGAAAAATATACAATGTTGATACTGGCATCACTGGTGTTTTAGCTGTAAGAAATAATTGATATTTAAAAACATATTTCCATTATTAAATAATAATAATAATAATTATAAAAACCGGAATTAATTTGAAGAAAGTCATTGTAGGTGAGAACTTAACTTTGTGTTTCTCGTACTAGCTGGTCATCCTGTCGCCTTCTATTATCTTCGAAATCTATTCCATGACATGAAGAGGATGTCATTTTCCAATGTGACATGGATAAATTTTTTTACAAAAAGAAACTACTTTTTATCCTATTAAGTAATATATTTATATGATATAAATAAATATATAACTTTCCACTTACCTTGAATTTATATTTACCTCGTTTTGAAATTCTAAAAGTTTTTTAATTTTAAATTTGACTTTTTAAAAAACATACTTAAAAAAACACTTTGCACTCTAAACTTAAACTTCAACAATTTAAAACGAAATAACCAAATTTTAAATTTTATATTATTTTTAAAAAAAAGTAAGTATCTATATATAGCACGTTATCCATTACTTGTCGTTCAAGAAAATACAACAGTAACATTTATCGTCTTTCTAACATACCTGCGATACTATAATACATTATTGCTTTTTTATCTGAAGGAAGATAGAAGGAAGATACATATCTTCCGCTTCTTCTTATTGTCAGCAAAACGAATTGAATTCTTATAGCCTTTTTTCGTCCTTATGATATCGCGTCAGCAATAGAAACACGATAAAAAGACGATAAAAATTTCGCGTGGAAGATATCGCTTTCCTTTCTTCCGGAAGATTATCTTTCAAATTGCATACTGGGTGGCTTATGAAAAAACAACACGAACACTTATGCTTATTTAGGTAAGTAATTTTTGTTAAAAAAATAATAGAATTACTGTAATTAATTTTTCTATTGTTTTCGAAAAACTGATTTTAATGAATAATGTTGAGTGTATAATTAAATTCTTCTAATGTATACTAGTTGTTTTTTCATATAGTAATGTAGCTTTAACCTACATTTAATAATTTTGAAATAAAACTCAAAAATTTAACTTTTGAGAAAAAAACTTTATTTTTACACTTGATTTTTAAATTTTAACTTACTTCTAACAAGTTGAAAATTCGACTGTTTATGGACAGAACTAAGCTTAAGAAAGAAAGTTCGCATTCGTACTTACGCGTATGATTATTCAACGTGATTAGCTAAATGTTAACGTGAGTTCCCAGACGAAATATGAGAGTTTTGTTTATTTCAAAAATGTGTAATGTGGGAAAGTTGTTACAGACGAATTTGGTTCTCATGATAGAATTAAACGTGTGAACTTTTTATATGTGACAATATACTATTTCGTTTATTTCAATTTTTTTAAATGGATGAGAGTTGTACCGTTTATCGAAGTTTTTGGCAAGTTACAGTTTGTTATTATGTTTGTTTCCGGCAATTTGATGCAAATAGTTTAGTTGGGTTCTGGTTTAAAAATACTACTGGATTCAATAATGTACATTGAGCAGGGATATTTTTTATTGTATTAAGTACACATTCTTTGTCATTAACGAGTGGTATGATTTTAGATATTTTGCAATAATAAACTTCCTCGATAATATGGCAAATCTCGTGGAAGTATATTAAGTCGGATTCATCGAAGATTATTAAGGGTTTAATTAGTATTGATGTTTTGTTTATTGGTATATTGGGTATCGAATATAAAAAGGAGTATGTATGTATTATTTGAAAATACAGGAATTTGAATATTAAATATAATATTTGTATCATTTGATTTGAAAATTGATTTGACTTATCACACATGTGCAGATGTCTGTATGTTGCAATTCTCAATGTTTTAAAATTAAATCTGTGAAAGAATTCATTCACTAAGAAAATCCTTGGAAAACTGGTACCTATTCATACTTGATGATCCTGTAGCCTCTGACCACTTCCGATGAGTTGTAGGCCGGTACAGTGTCATCGTTACTTATCAAGAGAGAAAAATCATCCACCAGAACGACAGCCTATTTGCTTGTTTATTTGTTGAACCAGTAGACATAGGCTATATTGTAGAAGATTTCCTCTTCTTTGTTTTCCGGTTCATCTCTTCCTGAGATCTATTCCACTTTGAAAACTACTGCTTGTTTTCAGAATCAGTCTCTGCAGTTTTTCGCAATCTTCGACAAATAGGTGTTTCTTTTATCTTTAGCATCTCAACATTTAATTTAAAAAAATAGAAAATAAATCATTTACATCACCTTCTCATATAATATCAAAATATAATTATGTGTACAAATTTCAATGAATAAAATTAATAATAATAGTTTTTTTAATGTTAATTTTTTATTTTTTATGTGTATGTAGGTTATCCTGATTAAATTTTGTTTGTGCAATTTAAATTTTAAAAAAACTTCGAAATTAATTTTAATGAACTACATACATAGGTATTGTAATAAGAAAAAATAAATAAAAATTTAAATAAATTTTTCAAAAATAACTCTTAAAACAATAAATATTTTTCTATATTGCACATACATATGTATATGTATGTCATCTTTTTCTCTTTGTATATAGTACATTTGTAAATAATATGTAGGTACATATATCAATCATAACCACAGCTAAAACTTATTGCTTTTGTTTAAAATACTTGCATTAGAACAAAAACAAAACTGTTTATACACACTAATCATAGTTGAACTATTTTTATTCACATCTAATAAGAAAAATTGATTACCTAAATAAATATAAAAATTTAACAAAAAGTACCTATACCTACATGGTACACATATTATATGCTTTACTAATAGACGAATTTAAGTTCGACTTTAATTTAGTTATAACTTTAAAAGCTTATTTATATTGAAATTTCTATTAACATAAGCTTTTTAAGTTATAACTTAATTAAAGTCGAAATAAAATTTGTCATTATTTACAATATCTATTGTAGATTATATTTGTTGAAAATTTCTATAATAAATTTAAAAGATGCAGAACGACCTGGGCCGCTATTCTCGAAACCACTCGTAAAGTTAAGTATACGTAAATCCACCATTTACGAGTGGTTTTGACATATGGCTTATTCTCGAGATCCGCATACGTAAATATTCGAATGAAAACCATTCGTAAAGATACGAGTGCCTATTTGCACTCGTAACTACTTACGAGTACTAAGTTAATACTGTCTAAAATAAATAAATAGTTATTTAATATAATGTATGTATGTATATACTCATACTATATATTATATATTACATTAAAAAACTATAAAAGTAAAATTATGAATTAAAAATATTATATTAATAAATAAAAATAATAAAAATAAAAATTATTGATACAATCCTTTGTTTAATGTCATCCACCATACACATTTTTTTAGTTTGAGTAATTTTAGAAATTTCTCTTGGATATTCTCAAAATGACATACGTCATATATATTTCTTCTCTCATTATTCATTAAACCTCATCCCCCTTGTCTAAATCATCCAATACACAAACCAGTTTTGAACTTTAGAACTTTCACCATACTCGGAATCTATTCGAATGGTAAATAAATATTCGATTGATTTCAAGAATACGTGTAACATAAACCATTCGAAACAAAGTACTCGTAAAGTTACGCATACGTAAATTCACCATTTACGAGTGGTTTTGACATATGGCTTATTCTCGAGATCCGCATACGTAAATATTCGAATGAAAACCATTCGGAAAGATACGAATGCCTATTTGCACTCGTAACTATTTACGAGTACTAAGTTAATACTGTCTAAAATAAATATATAGTTATTTAATATAATGTATGTATGTATATGCTCTTACTATATATTATATATTACATTAAAAAACTATAAAAGTAAAATTATGAATTAAAAATATTATATTAATAATAAAAATAACAATTATTAATACAATCCTTTGTTTATTTTCATCCACCATACACATTTCTTTTATCTGAGTAATTTTACAAATTTCTCTTCGATATTCTCAAAATAATTATTAAATGACATAGGTAATAGGTATGTCATATATATTTCTTCTCTCATTATTCATTGAACTTTAGAACTTCCACCACACTCGTAATTCTATTCGAATGGTGAATGAATATTCGAATGATTTCAAGAATACGTCTAACATAAACCATTCGAAACAAAGTACTCGTAATAGTAAGTACGAGTGATCTCGAGAATAGCGGCCCTGATCTTTGTTACTGTTCCTTTTGATACTTCTTCAATTACAACAAATCTTTCTTATATTATAGTTTATTCTCTGCAAATTCAACGTTAAGGTTTTCTTATAATGTTGGAAGAATCAGAAGAAGCTTGTCTAGTTAATAATCCAAGATCTCCATCAATAAGTGGCTATCCAGTCGGGCTTATGCCTTATACAGATGGTATTCAGTCATTTTCACAATACGGAGCACAAATGAATAGCACATCATCTACTGTTTCACCACAATCAAGAGCCAGTTCAAATATTACGGGAGTACCAAACAATAACAGTTACCAGGAATCCACGAGTGGCGCAACAGTAAGAAGTAACGACCATTGTACAATTGGCGGAGTTAGTGTAAGTATTACCATTACCTATGTCTATCCAAACCTACGAGAGAGAATACTGTACAAGCCCTGGGGCACACTTTACGGTTTACTTTATAAAATTAATTTTGCAGAAAAACATAATAAAAATGTAAAATTAAAACGGGTTTAAATAATAATTTTTAAATATGTTTTAGTAAAACCACCAAAAATTTGTTAATAAAATTCATTTTTATTAAAAAAAACAATCAAAATAGAAAATGAAACGCTAACATGAGCATTTTCATATATTTTTAATTCATTACAAAACAAAAAGTACATGATTGGCCAACTTAGACTAACTTATTTAAAACGCTAATAACTTTTGTAGTTTGAAACTTTTGTTATAATTTTTATTTTTAATTGAAAGCACAATTTTTTAAATTTTTTCAAATATGTATGAAAAATTATATTATGGGGAGAAGCTCCCCATGTCTTTTTTGAGATTTCACACGCCGGAAGACCGTTCCAACGGGTGTTAGCTATAGCTAGTAAGTAACAGGAGAAAACTCTCTTAACACAACCAAAAGAAGATACACCTCCTTTGCCATAGCTTCGGGCAATTCTGACCCCTGTTTCGCCAGAAGGTCAGCTTTCCCATTCTGCCCAATGTTCTTATGGTCTGGATTCTGGAACCCAAAGGAGTGTGAAGTTGAAGTTTACTCTTCTCTGCACTGTGCTACTAGTTTACAGAAGATTTTCGCCGATCAAGTTGTCTACTGTAGCAGTTTCACTGCCTAATTTGCAGGCCTCAAAGATAGCAAGTTTCTGCCTGGAAGACAGGTAAGGTTTCGTTCAAGAGCCTTAACTGGAAATTGAAATAGAGTAAAAATACAAATGTACTACACGAAATATCTATTGTGTTTATCTATAATCATTGCCTAGAACCTGTGGACATGTGTGGTGATTGACAAGTGCACCTACTTCTCGACCACCCTCAAATTGATGTACCTATAAGTAATTTGTTTCAAATTATGTTTCAGTGAAATGGATTAAAAAAATAAATGAAATTAAAAATAAAAACGTTTAAAAAATTGAAATTATTAAAAAAAAATATAAATAAAATATAATTTTTTAATATTCCGAATTAGAAAAAAATGTACCTAATCTATCAAAATAAAAATATTTCTTAGAAATTAAGTTCAATAACTTTTTTTTTTAAATTTTTTATAATTAAAAATTTAAACATATATATAAATTGTATGTATGTATATATTTTTAATATAATATGTAATTTATAAGTTAATTTAAAATTATGATAATAATAATAATAATAGTAATAATAATTATTTGCAATACTGAAAATAATTCCTTATTATTCGCAAATTATATACATATTATATTTTCATTTCAATCCAATAATTTCTACTATAGTACTATGCTTTATCCTTAAATTTTTGAACATTTTAATGTTTAAAATGTTTATAATTTGGGCTATTTCTAGCAGTTTTGATCGAAAATGTTTATATATTGAATAAACAAGACCCAATTTTTATGGGACTCTTGTAGTCTACTATCTTTATCATTAATCTTTGACTTGACTTCATTTATTCGATTGTTTTCATTGTTCAAAATTTCTCGTGCCATCACCGAGAAAAAAAAGAGACATTTTCGCAATAAGGATGCCACAGTGTTTTTACAATATTTTTAACTCTAAAAGTTAAAAAAAATTATACCGCAGAACATACAAATTACAAATACTAAAATACATTTATTTCCAGTCTCACAATTTACAAACTAATTGAACACTTCATAGAAATCATATCATATAGTACATACATATAATAAATAAAAAACAATAAAAAGAAATATTAAGAAAATTTCCAAATTCTTCTCAAATCATATCTGATAATTTCAAATAATATAAAATAATAAAAAATAAATAAATTGCATAAATTGAAATCTTTTAGAATAGCATGTTCCATCTGGGCAGGTTTTTGAAAAAAAACAATCAAAATTTAAAAACCAACACAACAAATCTTATATCGAACTATACGGGCTCTTTGCAAGAAATTAAAAGTTTACTTACGAAGACAGATCAGTGAGCTCAAAGAAGCAGAGAACTCCACAGTAGATTTCGTGTACAACGAGATATACGATGTCCGCTAAGGCAAGTAAATGCTGATTGGTTCGTGTTGAATTATGAGTAGGTTTTCATGATAAAATGTTTTTATTGTAAAATTTGAAGTGTTTCACGTAAATCCAGAGTGTCAAAGAGTGAAGTGAAGTGAATTTAGTGCTAATAATAGGCTAAAATGGATTAATAAAATTAAATACATTTATTTTTATGTTTAGAAGAAAAAAAACACGCCTTTTGTTCTACCGCAAGGTAGTGTGGAAATGAACATATTTCACAAAATTCCCCATAATTAACTGCTTTTCTGTCGAATAGAAGAAGATAACAAAATTTGATCTGGCTGTCCTTAATAATATTATTAAAAAAATTCAATCGATTGAAATTGTGATCTGATCACCCCCCCACAAGGGAAAAATTTATACAAACGCATTGTCAAAGAATATAGAAAAGCATGCCTATTTTGCCTCTACTGACTTCGATTTTAAAAAATACTCTAGCACTTTTATTGAGAATATCTTTAAGAATTACAAATTTTTTTTCTTAATTTTTCCATTACATTATACCAACACGGAAAACTCTACATCTCCAATAAATGAAAAAAAATGACAATAACAGACGGAATCATTAGGTCGTGGACTCCAAAGTCATGAATTAGAGTCTGGGAAATTTGTCGATTTTAATGACGATATCTTGTTAAGTCAGTTCCACGCCGACGCTATAAAACAGGTAAGTAATCAGCTCATCACAGAGTTTTCTCAGGAACAGAATTTCATGTTTTTTGTTGTTTTACTTATTAATTCTCACATGCTTAAACTTTTGTTAACAATTTGATAATTATAATTATTATGGATTGCATTATGTAGATATGTATATTAAAAGTTATTAAATAATGTATACATAGTATTTAGAGGTATAATAAAAATAACAGAAAAAAATACCATTTCATATTCAAAAAAAAAAATCTTTTTTTTCAAAAACAAATATGTATGTATTTTTATTCACAACGAAAAAAAATTCAAAAATATAAATCGTAATTCTTATTGTTTCCGTAGCAACGAATATTTGTTATGCATTTGTAAACAACGAAAATCAACGTCGAAGTTTAGAGAAATTTTATTATGCACGTTGAAGTTGGTATCTCACTTTATTCGAAAAAAAGTTTCCCCGTTGATCCTGGGATCTAATGTTCGAAGCTCTTTTATTCAAAATTTACAACTTGAGACTTCTTATATACCCTATGTATATGGGTAATTTCATGCCTCATTGACTGGCATTTCGGAAGATTTTTTTATGTAATTTTATTTTTAGCGAAATATGTCATATGATTTAAAAAAATTTTTATTATTATATTTAACTTTTAAATACATACTTTTATTTTAAAATTTATTTTGACTTCAGTTTTGAATTTTTCACTTGTACAGTATATTTTTGAAACTGGTGTCACTGACTGACAAAAATCTGAAAATTAGCCAAAATTTAATATATGAAACCAAAACAAGAACAATGAAGAAAAGGGATCAAGTAATGCTTCTAAAAAATAACTTTGCTCAACTCCTTGTTTACAAAAAATGTCATCGTCACTGACTGACATTTCCTTCATCACTGGCGTACTTTTACATACATACTTATATGTATGTATGTATATCATGTTTTGGATAAAAAAGATTAATGATAAAACATGCTTAAAAATCTATCTCTATAATCTATAATTTCAATTAATTAATTCATAAGTAAAGTAAAACCTAAAAAAAATACAAAGTAAAAATACTTATATTAAAATAAAGAAGTTAAAATCAAGTGCTTAGGTTGACATTTCCATGGAATCGCTCATACATACTATAAGTACATATTATCAACATTATCGAAGGTCATAGAATAGCAGCTGTGTTCTTTTTAATTACTATTCTATTATTATGTGATATTATATTATACTTTATGTGTATATGCAAAACATATGTTTTTATTTATTTTCAATGTGTACATTTATTTTTATTAATTTCAGACTGGATGCAGAAAATTCCAATTACTTGCTGCAATTATAATTGGATTAGGTTTAGCCGGTCATGCAATACAAATATATTCAGTTTTTTATATATTACCATCAGCTGAATTAGAATATTGTATTGTTGACAACGAAAAAAGTTGGTTACAATTAATAACATTACTTGGACTGGGATGTGGCGCATTATTATGGGGTGGTTTAGCTGGACGTACTGGACGTCGGAAAACATTATTAAGTTGTTTGGCTGTATCTGGTGTATTTTCGGTTGTTGCTGCATTTATGCCAACGTATGGACCATTCATGATGGCTAGATTCTGTGCAGCAGCAGGTTTTGGTGGTGTCTTACCATCTGGTGCATCATACTTATGTGAAATATCACCAACATATGCCAGATCACGGATACTAACATTATTAGGAACAATTGGTATATCTGGTGCAATATTCGCTGGTGGAATAGCAATTTTAGTTATACCACATACCGGACAAATGATTACTGTGGAAAATAAAGAACATTTTAGCGCATGGCATCGATATTTACTAATTGTTTCTTTACCAACATTTGGTTCAATATTAGGATTATTTTGGCTTCCAGAATCACCAAGATGGTTACTTGATAGCGGAAGAGAAGTTGAAGCACTAGCTATTTATCAGGTGAAAACGTGGAAACAATCATCAATGGGTTTTCTTCCTTATGTTTTGCTTTTGTTTTTAGAAAATTTATCGTTCGAATAGAGCTCATGGTGGATACACTTTAACCGAATTAGAACTTCCTGGAGCAAGAGCTCGAAGATACAATGTTCCTTCATCTGTTTTAGCTGGAATGGCACATAGTGTTCATATGGTGCATATTATAAACAAGATTTCCTATATATATAAATGGTCCAACCGGAAAACTATAGATAACTCTCGTCGAAACAAACCTAAAACAATACCAAAGGGTTTAGTATTATACATGGCAGAAAATAAGTCCATGCACTTTATTATTATCTAAACTATATGCACCTCGCAGCAGCTAGGTTGTTGAGAGAAAGCTTTAATAGCTTCTAAACTAGAGAAGATAGATGGCGAATTTTCTTAACCTCGATTGCTTTTCAAAAAAATAAAAAATAAATAAATAAAAAACTATGTTAATAACGTGTTTTTTAAAGATGTTTAAGTTTTTCTCGAAAAATTAGATAAAAGTTAGCATAATTTTGACTTTAAAGTCTTATAGCATTTAAAAGAGCTTGGGTGGGGAAATAAGATGGCACCCATTAGAGAGGCTAGAAGATTTTCTGTATCTGTGTTACGGGTGATTTATTAATGCCAAAGGTTGAGAGAAAGCATCATAAATATGTGACGAAAGGTATCTGTGGCTTTCAGGTTGTACATTTTAGGCAGAGCATTCTATATATATATTTTTTATAGTATTTTTTTTTACTACGAGTTCATACAATATTTTTGCTTCACAGTTTTTCAACAGCTTTTTCGAATTGTTCAGAAAATCTCATATTAAAACAACTTTACTTCTATTGATTTGTTGGACAGCTGCAATTTTTGTATTTCATGGTCTAACAATATTTACAGCAGCACATTCCAGAAATGTTGAACAACAAATGTATATTCAACAAACTGTAAGATAATTGTTTTTTTTTTCTCAGAAAAAAAAAAGATTAATCTTAGAAAAAGTAAGTAGTAGGAAATACATTTTTTTAAAAATTTTTCTTCTCACAGTTGGTAAGAACCAATAGAACTTATGATAATGTGACATTCAATACAAGTATGGATAATTTAATATTTAGACAATGTAAATTCATAAATTGTACATTCCGTCGAATCTTTATTAGTCATGTATCATTTGAAAATTGCTCCTTCATTGAAACAGAATTTGCCATTGTTAAAACTAGTCGGACAGTATTTGTGAGTTCAGTTCTCGATAATGTTAAGTAAGTAATATTTTTTCTGTAATTTTTTAATGTGTTTTTCCATTCTTAAGCAAAAACAAAATGTTGCTGTTTTCTAGGTTAATTGATACAGATTTAACGGAAAGACATTTTTTGCATTCAATGAAGAAAAACATAAATTTAATACGTTTATCAACGAGCTGTGATCAAGACTTCGAATTTAATATTTTTCTTAATGCATTATGGAAATCAAATATGGGTGCATTAATACTATCCGTTATAGCAGTAGTATGTACTGGTGAATTAATACATCGTTTCGGGAGAAGTAGAATTGCAAGTATGTGAAAAAAATTAAACGAAGTATTTATTTTAAATTTTTATTAAAACTTCTCATTTTTCACTTTGCGAAACTAGCAACATGTTTCACATTTGCTACAATGCTATCATGTGCCTTTGGTTTCTTGTTTGTTGATGAACATATAATTTGGATTGGAGGCAGCGCTCAAGGATTAATTTTAGCTGGTTTAGCTGCCTTGACTGTTTTAACAATTGAAACATATGGAACAGCGTTCAGGTAAATTTATATACTATTGTGTGTAACCATTCTTTTTTTTAATTCGCAAAAATTAATTTTTTTACAGATGTAGTGCTTTTGGTTTATTCATTTGTGGTGGACATATGGGAGCACTATTAAGTGTACCAATTTATTCAGCACTACCAACAACATCATCGAATTTTGCTGCTGCATTATCAACTGTATCAATGGTTATACCAGTTTTATCTTCGGCAGCCCTTAAAGATCCTTCTTTATTACTTTAAATAAATGTACCTATATATACGTATATATAAACCTTGCTGGTTCCAAAATTAAAGTAGCTTTTCCCCACCTATGTAGTAACCAAACTTTCCATCGCATGGAAATTTTTCATATGTATTTATCGTTACTATGATACTTTATTTATGCGGACGTCAGCTTGTTTTATATCAAGGTATATGGACAAACATGTAGATTAGATATGTTCTTCCGGGTTTTGTTTTCTTCTCTAACAATATAATACGATTATATTTTACTTAAAAATATAACTACTGTTTAATTTTTGTGCAACTATTTCCAATTTTGTATTTACTTTATATGTAATTTAAAAGTGATTTATACCGGATTCATTTCAAAATATAACCAGAATCTAAAAAATTATAATATTCTCATTTAGTTTAAAAAGTTGAGATTCACTTAACAAATTATTTTCAGAATTATTTTTATTTAAAATAAGATATAAATTTTTTTTATTTAACACAAAATAATGCTGGATTACCAGATCGCAACAAAATTTCAACCAAATAATCAGCCTTAAGAGAAAGAAATGTATTTTCGTGTACTACATAATGTAGGTAGGTTGAGCATACCTTTTAGTTTTCTTTTTCTATATACCTTGGTTTTATAATATGTTTGCTTGCATAAAGCATTCGCAAAAATATTGCAAAAATAAAATAGTAAAATTAAGAGTTTATAAAAGATTTTATGCAATAAAGAGTAAAAATGTTTCTTAAACACCACGTTATTATTTAAACTAGCAAGCAATTAAAACAAATCACAACAAAATACTTTTCAAACAAATAAAAAAAAGAATTAGTAAAAAATTATGTACTTTTATGAAATAGAATCACAAAACTTAAACAACTGCACTATATGTTGTTTTTTTATCCATATCTATATTTATTTCTGCATTTAAAATAGAAAATATAATATTTTCAAATAGTCAAAACTGTCAATCTGTCAATGTATAAATTCAGAATTTGAAGTGATAAAATAAAAAATTAAGTACATACCATTTGTATACGTATATATATAAAATTATATGTATACAAATATGTAAATTGGCCATATTGTATTTTATTTTGACATTTTTCTCTATTTCTGAAGAACTAGGTTGAATGAAAAAGTGAACATTTTTTTAAAATTTGTTAGATACATAAATAAGACAAATAAATAAATAATATCTAGAAACATAAAATTTAAAACCAAATATAAGCTTGTTATATTATATTATACATACATACATAACGTACACACATACTGATATTTATACATACATATGTACATATATATACATATGTATGTATTTAGAAAAACTTTTTTTTATATTTTAATTTTTATATATTATAGTATGTATAAAATAAAACTACATAGTATAAAAGAACATACAAAACAAATTATTAATAAAACTTAAACTGTACATTTAAAAGAATAAACAATTAGTAGGTAAGAAGGCACAATATTTTCCACCTTTTTATTTTATTTTTTGTCTATTGTGCACTTTAAAAATTATAACACTGTTAATTTATTATATTTTAAAACTTTTATAAACCATATTTTATTTAAAAACCAAAAATATTTAACTAAAACACATTTTCTTTACACCACTATTTCAGCACTCTTATTAAGAAACCATAAGAGACTAAAATGTCAAAACAAAACATGGCACTTCTAACTAATACATACAAAACACCAGTTCATGGCTTGTATTATAAATGGTTTTGACGTAGATACATGTTTGTATTTTATTACACATATCTTTCGGAAAATATGTTAATTCACAATAATTATAGAATTTGTTCGGATGATTTGAAAAATTATGAATATATGTATAATATAATTTTAAAATGTTAAAAGTAGATACATATTTAAATGAAAACAATTTAAGAAATAAAAGTTATGCTATTCAGAATTTTATATTTAAATGTAAAATACTAAATTGAAAAAAAAAATTTAAAAAAAAAATAAAAAAAAACTATTAAAAGTAAAGTTAAAAGAAACGATAGTTTTAAATGATAATTAAATACCTATATACATAATTCTAAATTCCTAAGAAAAATAGAAATTTTGATTATTTTATTACATAATTTTATTTATTTATAGTAACTGAAAAATAAGCAAAAAAATGGTTTTAAAAATTAAAATTAAATATAGGCACATGCGTGAAATTATTTTAAAAAAATATTAAAAAAAATTCAAACAACATGAAACAAGGTAGAAGAATATAAAAAATAATTGTGAAAACAAAACTATGTAATTCCTAGAAAAAGAGTCATAAAACTATTTTAGTATATATATATATGTATAGTGTATACATATGTACAATTAATTAAAAATGATATTTGAAATATAAATAAAACTTTAAAAGTCTCACCGGTTAAATAAAATTTAAAAAAAAACAAACAAATTTGCTTTCATTCATTTGTAAATCCTTTTTTTCTAAACCTTGAAACCTGGAGTCTGTTTGCAAATAAGGATATGTTCAAAACAATTATTTTTTTAAGTTATTCATATCATTTTACAGCTCTTATAAAGCGGTTTCAATTAGTCATGTCAAAAAGTTTCCAATTATACTAAATCTTCATGTAATTCCATTGTAAAAACCAAAGTGAATTGCAAAATGGGACATTTCAGATAGAATTTTTTGTTTGTTGCAATTTGCAAAGTGGGATAAAAGAACGAAAAGTAAAAGTCGATTGTTTTTACGTTCGCAAATTTTTCTATGTAAGCAATTCGTATAGTATAATGGTTAAAAACTGTTTCTGATTCATACAGCGCTATTTTCAGTCATTCTTGAGTTGAATCTTAAATTGTGAATACACAAAATGAGTAGTGAATTAAATAAAATTCCACCTTCTCCATTTGGAAAGGGAAAAAATAAAATACGATACCTTCAACACGGAAAATAAATTAGGAAAAAAAAGGTATGCCAATTTATTGAATTTGCAAACATTTTAAATAATTTTTTGAATTGTGTAGGTATTCCGCTAAAAGTTTTCCTGTTTGTAGTACGACTAGCACAACAGATGCTTTATGCTGACGCTGTAAAAATTAAGCAGGATGAAATCATTCTACGATTCACCAAATGTCTACCTAAAAATCACAAGTAATCGAAGGGGTAGCTTTAATAAGAAAATGAGCAATATGTATTTCCTTCCCATTAAGCAAGAAATAGGTTCAAATGTGGTTAAAGTTTGTAAAATCATGTTTTTATCTACTTTTAAAATCGACAAAAAAGTTTAAGGAGTCTGCAGTAGATTTTTTGAACATGAAAATCTCCAGCTGAAAATTTTGTATAAAAATATAATTGTAGTTTTTATTTTTCATTTTCCAAGTAACGAAATTTACAATTTTTTCATAACAGCGTATTTGAATTTGTTTGTTGCTTTGTAAATACAAAATTTATTGTAAGCTTGAAGTTACTGTTTTCTTTCTAAAACTTATGTTTTTCCCATTAGCATATGCTATGTATATATAAGCATATGCGGATTCTAGTTCATACAGTAATGGGAAAATCGCATCACTTACAAAAATTTCGTTTATCCAAAAATAAATTATATATTGAGTTGAGCTGTATTACAGAAACACGTAACGTTTTTCTTTTCTTAGAGAAGACACCTTGCAAGATCACACATAGTTCAAAAACAAACCATCATCCATCCCCGCCAAAATTTGAAGATAGTACAGATAAACATTTCTTGACATAGTGCGAAACATATTTCCCAGTGCACAATTTTTCACATTTTATAAAGTACGCTCTCAGTAAAAAATGGATTTCCTATCCACCATGTGGGTGGATCAACAACACATTACACGGAGAGTAATGGAAGAATCAACAGATATTTTAATTACACTATTTGTACATTTCAATATAAATTTTTAATAATTTTCGTAATATATGTGTACATAAGTATTTAAATTTTTGTGCATATATATTGTATTTGGTTTTTTTAAATTCTCTTTATTACATTGTAATATAATTATAAAATTTAAACTTAGAGAATTTGAAAATTGATCATGGTAGCTACCATAATATCCAAAAATAAATCAACCATATTCCTCGAATACTTATCATATTCGAATACTTACGCAAAGACTATTTTTATGCTGCTATTGGTAATGCTGTTATGATACGGTATTAATACTATTGGAAATTTTAAGTACTTAAAGAAAGAGACAACGGATTTGAGAAACAGAGACACTATCAAAATCAGCTGAAATTTTCTTAAAGTTGTGTTGCCGGTATCTCTGTTTAAAGTAAATGGCAATTATATAATTTAGTAAATAAATGTTCGTGATTATTATTTCTATTCTATTCATTTTGTTTGGACTCACTGAAAAAAATTAGAAATAAATAATTAGACACGTCACACTCGTTTAAATATAATATTAAACTATGAAAAATGTCTAAACACGATGGCAACACAAAAATAATATTAATGTTCAAATTTCATGATTAATTTCATGATTAATGGAAGGATATTGGAATTTGGAGAATTGGGAGAGTTATTTTTTGACATTTTCAGTATTAATACTGAAATAAGTGTTAGTCATATCTCTCTTTCTTTCTAGCTGATTTTTCCGTAAAGCATACTTGTTATCTCTTTTTAATAACGAAATTAATACCGTATCATAACAGCATAAGCTAATGCATTATTAATCATGAAACTAGAAAGAAAGAGAGATATGACTAACACTTATTTCAGTATTAATACTGAAAATGTCAAAAAATAACTCTCCCAAATGAATTCACTCCAAATACAGGTGAGTTTTGGTGGGGCAGGTGAAAATTTTTGAAATGTCTCGGCAGACGTATTGAGCTGTATCTCGCTTCATAAAATTAGCTGTGAAGCATATGGTTAAAAACTATTATATTTTTAAAAAGAGTGGCACAGTTGTCTTTTTCTTCTTTTCACTGTGTGGCTGATTCGAACAACAGTCGTCGTAACTATTTGAAATATAGGATGATGTTGATGTTGAGTTCGTTTAAATTGTGTATATGAATATGAGAATGATAAGTTGAATTCGTTCCCGAACAAAGAATCTGTGTCACTGATTTAGAATTATAGAATTTAGTATTTAAAAATTATTAAAAATAATAAAAGGAAATAATGAATTACTTATTGGTTATGATCAGTCGTCGAACCATATATTTAGGCTGTAAATGATATACATATGTAGGTATATGTATGTTTAAATTGTGTATACATATATACGTATACACATGAATATAGAATTATAGAATTTAGTATTTAAAAATTGTAAAAAATTTAGGCTGTATACTATTTTTCTTTTTGGATGTCAGTACAGGCAAGATAGGCATACTTTTCTATATTCTTTCACAAATTGTTTGAATAAATCTGTCTCGTGTGTGGGGTGATCAGATCTCAATTTCAATCTTATCTTCAATTTTAATTAAATATTACCAAGGCAAAAAACTCATCGGGTACTGCCTCCATAAGCACAATACTGACTTCCAAAAAGAAAAATACTATAGATGATGTTGACAGTGTAAGTTTTTTTTAAATATAGACCATAAAATTGTCAAAGAAAGAGTGGCTCTATCTCTCAAAATGAAAAAGTTATTTGCAAAATAAAAAAATCATTTTTTAACTCAATAATGCTTTTTTATTACTATTCAGTTACATAATTATTATACATACAAAATGAGTATCGTCATGTCAATATTAAAAATTTAAAAAACAATATTTCAAACCTAACAATAATAAATAGTAAAATTTTTACATTCAACCTAAGTAAATTTTTAAAATGTCTTCCTTCTACACGAATACAATACAGGACTCGTTGCATTAGATTTGCCAATTCTACTCGAAGCTCCTCTGCAGCTCTCTCGATCTCACCAATCAGGCATTCCCTCGTTGAAATTCTTTTGGCGTAGACTTTATCTCTCTTTGTACCGCACACATAAAAGTCCAACGGTGTCAAGTCCGGAGACCTTGGTGGCCACAATACTGGTGGCACATATCTTTCTATCCATTTATTGTCAAAAGTCCTGTTCATCCACTGCCGTATTTCTATCGTGCTATGCGATGGAGCTCTGTCATGTTAATAGTAAAGTCGGCAGCGATTTGTCAAGCGCATATTGTCTAGAAGATCGGGATGAGTGTTTTTTCTAGAAACGATAAGTCACTTTCGCTGTTAATTCTGCCTGGAAGAAAATAAGGCCCAAAAAGAGTATTTCCCGCCCTTCCAACCATTATTGACTGAGAATCAGTGCTGGATTTAGGCCTAGGCAAGTGAGACATTTGCCTAGGGCGGCAAAATTTTAGGGGCGGCAAAATCTTTACCCTAACAAGCAAAAAAAAAAACCTCTTTTCATTTTAAACTTCTATCTAACAAGCAAAAAAAAAAAACCTCACAATTTTGCTACCAAGGGTCAGTGGCGGATTTAAGTGTGATGCCGCCCTAGGCACTGTCTCATATGGCGCCCTTTTTTTTTTTTTTTTTTTTTTGCTTGTTAGATAGAAGTTTAAAACGAAACAAGGTTTTTTTTTTTTTGCTTGTTAGATATAGAAGTTTATTTACTCTATTCACAGCAATGAAAAGACGTTTTTTTTTTTGCTTGTTAGGCTAAATTTGCCGCCCCTAAAATTTTGCCGCCCTAGGCAATTGCCTCACTTGCCTAAGCCTAAATCCAGCACTGCCAAGGGTGCCATATGGGACAGTGCCTAGGGCGGCATCACACTTAAATCCGCCACTGCTGAGAATCGGTGTTAATATGATGTTGTTACTATTGAGCAGTGTGGATTTTCGTTCGATGCGTAATGTGTAATATAAAAATATTACTGCTCAAAATATTCAAATTCATTAATTACCGTATTCACAATTAATATGTATAACTGTGTAGATACATACATACACTATGTATACACTTTTTTTACATAGTGTACATATACATATTCATTTTTTCACATGAAAATTCAATTCGATATGAAAAAGTATTGAGGGGAACCTTCCCACTAAGAAATTGAGCAATGCATGAAAATTTTCATCGATGAATTCTTTGATGAAGCAGTAATCTGTGAAAAAATGCATTACCAAGGAAGGGAACTTGTAATGACTAGCACGAGTTTTATTCTACATGTATTACACAATAATGCGTATATTTTTCGCGACAAGTTGCGACTTGTTCTTTTTTTTTATTGTACATGTACTCATTGGTACTGTTATTTCTAGACAATATTCAGTTTTATCTATCCGAAAATTTATGTTTTCTTCATTTATGTGACGACTTTTCAAGGTAAAAGAATAAAGTGAAATTTTAAAGTGTTATTAAAGTAAACTAAGTTAAATTTAATTTCTTCAAATTTTCTGAAATGTTTTTGAAGGTGAGTATTTTTAAATGTTTTTTCAAATACAATTTAAGTTTATATGTTTACCGTATGAAAGACAATTTTTATTTATTCCTATAATTCACAGCACATGACGTGTATGGAATATTTATATGGAAATGGAAGCTATTTATGGAATGAAAAATTATAAAAATATTAACGTTTATTTTGCAGGTTTCAAAATGGAAAATAAGGAAAATAACAGCGAAAACATCTTTCGGACATCTTTTACTACTGCTGCTATATACATATGTATATAAAAAAAAACACAGAAGGCAAAAATTAATCAAAGTAAATTTCTTTTATATATTTTTGTTAATTTTTTTCGATTTTTATTGATTTAGTTTTTTTTTTTTTTAATGAAATTGAAAATATATCCAGAAGAATATACAAGTTATGATTTCCTTAATATGTTTTTGTTAATTTTTATTTTTTGTTCGTTAAAATAAATTGAATTAAAAAAGAAAAAGCTATTTTCTTTCTTTTCTTCTTTTATAAATTCTTTTTCCATTGGTTCTTTCTTGCAATCCTTTTTAATTAAAGTTTTCATCTGTGAAAAGGGTATCAATTCTTTCTTTCATTACCAAGTAATCGTTCATTTCATTGCTTACATAGTAAGGAAAGAAATAATAAACTGCTTTATTATTGTATACTTCTTCGCTTACCTGGTAATGCGAACAGGGAACACATTACTTTTCCTAGGACGAAAATTTTCTATACTTGATTTATTAATTGAAGTCAGTACAGGCAAGATAGGCATACTTTTCTATATTCTTTCACAAATTGTTTGAATAAATCTGTCTCGTGTGTGGGGTGATCAGATCTCAATTTCAATCTTATCTTCAATTTTAATTAAATATTACCAAGGCAAAAAACTCATCGGGTACTGCCTCCATAAGCACAATACTGACTTCAATTAATAAATCAAGTATAAATGTATATTTTTTTAAAATACATATATCTAGTATATGTATACAGGGTGATTCCGTTACGGTGTCCGACCGGGAAACTACGGATAGGTCTCGGCGAGGGGAACAAAAAATCGTATTGGTGGGGGGGGGGGGGAAATCTCAACGGTTTAGGAGTTAGAGGGGGTTAAAGATTTTTGGTACTTTTTTCATATTTTACCCTATAACTTTTTACAAGGGCACGCTAGGCTCACCAACTCTTTTACATAATTGTAAAGGACTCCTGTGCCTTTCCATCAACATCTTACCTGCTGCTGTGTATCCGACCATTCAGAAGTTATAAGGCCTCAAAACCATAATTTTGTCATTTTTTCACAGATTATTGGACTTTAACCCTGCTTTACTCAAAAAAAGCTTAAATTAACTCTCATTTTTTATTTCAGAAAAAGAAGGCTCAATTGATTCTGCATCGATTTGCTATCCTTAAGTTTTGCAAAAAATGCATAATTTTCGAGATATTAAGGAACACCTTTTGAAAAAACTGAAAAAATAAGTCTGAAATTCATTGGATTATTGGACATGTGTTTTTATTGCACTGTAAATTGAAAATAGAAGCTAGAAGTGCTAATTTTCAAATGCAAATAAGGGTTAAACACAAAAAATGGGTAAAAATTCACAATATTTTGATTTTAAACGACTCTAACTTTTTAACAGTTAGGAAAAGAGGAACAAGTAAGGTATCGTTGAAAAGGGCAAAGGGTCTTCTACATTTTTTTTTAATACAAGGTGACCCTAAAGTGCCCCTGCAAAAAGTTATGGGGTGTTTAGTGAAAGAAGTGCGAAAAAACTTCAACGCCCTCTAGCGGCCAAACCGTTGGGATTTCCCCCCCTCCCCCCTCCAATACGATTTTTTGTTTGTCTCGATGAGCCCTATCTATGGTATCCTGTTGGCCGTGGATAACGGAAACACCCTGTATTTGTTTTTCTTTTAGCTTTAGCTTTTCGTAAAAACAATTCTTTTTTTTTACATACGTAGGAAAGATTTGAAACATGTGGGTATAATACATAATACACTGTGTACTATTCCTTATACCTCAAACACAATACAGCGGTTATTCGCGACGGCATGCGGCGACGGCAAGCTTTGCATGTATTTTGTTATTGTTCAATAAGCTTGCCGTCGCCGCATGCCGTCGCGAATAACCGCTGTATTGTGTTTGAGGTATTATGTAACAAAAATGTTTGCTATTTTTTGTTTTTAGGTAAAATCAAAAGGGGAAAATTTTATAGTGAAGGAGAAAAAAAAGGAAATTTATCAAAATATATGTATGTATATGTACACGCATGTTAAAAGCTATTTTACATTTGGTGTTGTTGATGATATTATAATGATGACGACATGAAAGTATATTTCATATAATTATGTAGTACATACACGTATATAATATACAATTTTCTTTTTTATTATTTGAATTTTCTTCAATTAATTTTTTTATTGTACATACACATAAAATGCGGGGAAAAATGTAATACTACTGACCTGAAATTTCTCTATCATTATAAAAAAAAAAAATAATAATAATAATAATAATAATAATAATAATAATAATAATAAATATGTATGTATATATATCTATACATATTACATACATATTATGTGAACATACAAAAAAAAAATTTGTTTTTCATATGACTTGTGGACTTGTGGTGAGTGAGGAAAAAGAGATGATAAAGTTTAGTTCAGTTGACGCGTAGTCCCCGGTAAAAATGGACTTTATACGTGTATTTATTTATTTAAAATTTTCAAATCAAATACTATCAAGTCAGAATTCGAAAAAATAAATAAATAATTGTAATGAGCGTTTTGTTAATATTTATTGTTAAGTTTTAATTTTTACTTCATTTTTCTACGTACATTAAATATACCTATAATTGTTATTATTATTGAAAATATTTATTATATAAATAAATAAATTACGGATTTGTGTGTGTGTTCTTTTTAAAATCGTGTCGCAAATAAAATATTTTTTTTTTCAAAATATACATAAATATCAAGCGAATCTACTTATTTTTTTTTTTGTCTTAAATAATTTCAAATGACATATGTATGTATACATTAGTGTGAAATTTCTATTGAAAAAAAAAGAAAAAAAAAAACAGTTAAGGATAACTACTTTGTTTTTAAAGTAAATATTTTTCAAAATGAATTTATTATAAAAATATATTTTAAATAAATTTTAATTATTTAGGAGTATATTTTTTCTATTTTCAAATTTCTTATTTCAAAATTTTAACTGTTTGAATTTTTTTGTCAAATGAAAGTGATTTAAATAGTACCTATCAATTAAAAATTTACTGTTTTGTAAAATCAAACTGTTTTTTAAAAAATTGATTTGAATTATACAGTGTATACAAAGCTTGCTTCTTTTAATGATTCTAAATTTTGTTATCCTTTTTGATTCAGTTTTTTAAATTTTTTTCGTGAAGGCTTAAAAATAAATTTAAAATTGTTTTTGTTATTATTGTTGAATTGCGAAATTTAAAAAAAAAACAATTTTGTTGTTATTAATTTTCTTCTTCTTCTAGCGAGCGTGCGCAACTGAAATAAAACTTTTTTCAAGCGGTGTTTTGAAGTGTCTTCTTAAATATGACATACATACGTACATAATATGCCTTTATTGGCGCAAATTTTATTTTATAGTAAAAAAGTATCGTTAAAATTTCGTGACAAAATTGACATATTTTACAAAAACCGTTATTTCTCTGTTTCCGGATATTTCTGGATAACCATTTTATAATGAATTTTAAAGAGAATTTTTAATTCTTTCTAGCACATTTTATTTCATTTTGGTCGAAATAATTAAACTCAAAATTTGGTGTTTTTTTAAATTAGATTTTACATTACAAAAGCAATTTAATCACATTACATCGATTTAACACAGTTAAGAATAACAGTTTAATAGTTACAATACCTATCAGCAAAGCAATTATAGAACAAAATAGGTAGTTTAAATGTAAAAAATTTTACATGATACCTTGTCTTTACATTGATACCTTCTATGTTCATATAAACTCTATGCATAGAAAAATAAACGAAAAAAAGTTCGACAAAATGTGCAGTTTTTATACATTTATAAGTGAAAAATCAAAAGTTCATAATTATTAATACTTTTTTAATAATGGCCCTTATCGGCGAAGTCACGTCACTGAAAGTGAGATGTCATATTAGTAAATTTGTATTTTTGAACTCGAATGTAGCGACATATGTCACACGTGTGACAGAAATCGGTATTATATAACGAAGTAGATGTGACAGCCGTCACTTATACAAGCAACAGACAGTCACATCAATACTGAAGGTGACATGAACAAGTTAAAAAGTAACGCGTTCTGAAAAGTAAGAATGGAAAGGCAAACATCTAAAGCGTAACTGAAAAACTTAAATATGTATGTAATATAATTTATGCCTACACATAAATTTAATTATTTTCAGACCAAAAATAACTACAACAAGTTTAATGGTTTTTATAGTTTTTTAAATTTTTTCAACTTATTTAATATATTTATATAGCTTTATGCTTTTATAGTTTTTTAAATTTTTTTAATAATATACACTGATTACCCAACAAAAAATTTATAAAAAATTAAAAACAGCTGTCATAATACAAATTTTCCTGTCATTCCTTAATATCCAGGTCACTGGTACGGTACTTTTACTCTCGACAGTCAACTACAGCGATACGAAATTTTAGACTATGTGACAAGAGAGGTGACAATTGTCTGCAAGTAACGCGACTTCGCCGATAAGGGCCAATATGTATGTATGTACTATGTTTTTGGTTGAATTTCAAACATTTTTGTTGAAATAATTGATATACCTACATAATGTTTAGTTGTTAGATTTATATTGAATTGGTGGGTAGGTATGTACACCTAGAATCTTATTTTCTTCAATATTAATTGTGGTTTTAAATTATATGACATTTTCATCAGGTAAATAATTTTCACCAAGCAATGCTATTTTTTCGAGTGGCACCGTATCCATTTATGTGTTATGTGTCCATAAATAATACAATTAAATTATAAAACATAAATTTTTTAATTTTTATTAAAGCAAGCCATAGAAAACACTAAATTCTGAATAATAAATGATAATAGAAATAATTGAAATGCACAATTAGTATAAGAATTATAGAAATATTAACTTGTCCAGTTCACACTTGACCGATTTCGTAGTTTTTCCTCAATCTACGTTCAAGTTTAATGGTTCTAGTGTTATTAGAAGTACCCTAAAGGTTTTGATTACATGTCAGTGAGTGTGCCGAAATTAGCTATTTTCTAATGTCGAAATCTTAAAACCTATTAAAACTACAAGTATGAAGAAAAGTTGTGCGAGGACAATTATATTATTATGTGGACAAAATGTTATCTATTTAGCATTAATAGACATTGAGCTGTGACTTATGAGGAGGTCAAAAGTGTCACGAAAGATTTCGTGTGAATAGCGTACGACGTGCGTGCGGCCTATGTTTGGAATTTGACCGCGCACTTCCGTGCGCTTAGATTTGTGGAATTCCATTTGTAACGGGTGTGACATCCTGACTCTTAAATATTGAAAAACTCGTACAGCAATTGCATTCTAATTATACTTTTATGTTCTTAATATGCCTTCTAGTGGAAGCAAATGACGGTTACGATAAAACAGAAACCAAATATTTCTAATCAGAATCGTCATTTTAGTAGCGTAACGGGTGTGATGCTGACGATTTCGAATTTCATGAATTTCCGTATATTTTACTGAATATCCTAAAATTTTCATATAAAAAGTTCTAAAAATTATTTTTAATCATACTGTAGATACTTGAAAGAATCTTTTGGAAAAATTTGACGAGGAACAAACAATGTAATACTTTTTTCATAATTAAAAAAAATAAATGTAACGGGTGTGACATTTTTTTTTACGGGCGTGACAGCGAAACGAGTTTCTACTGATAAGTAGCAAACAATTTTTTAATACAGTTCTCCATAGTGATATCGTAAATAATTTAACACTAGATACACCAAAAATTCAAAATATAAATATACCTATTCAAATCAGCTTCATTCATATGAAGGTCGATTTGCGTGGAATTCCCCATTTGTAATAGAACAAAATTGTTTGTTTTGTTTAAAAAATTAAAGTTTCCATTTCTATTGAACAAAATAAATGCACAGACATTTATTCCATGTGATAAATTTGACAGTGACAAATTTAAAAAATTTAAAATTACGGGTTGCTTCATTATTTGTGGAAAACTTATTATGATTTTAGTTTTCGTTCTCCACTGTTTAGTTGTAATATTTCTATATATTCTACACAAAATTTTTCCGTGTAGAAATAAATAGTAAAAATCGGAAATTGAATTCCGTATGATCGCAGTGCTATGCTTAAGGAGAAAACATTATGTAAGTTTATGAATAATGCAGGTGCGATATACATATGTACATGTGTAGATACATATATTTATGTAAATATAGTCATCATGATTTTTCTTTCTCTATTTTTGAAATTTTTCCTAATAAAAAGGGAAATTGAAAAAAAAAAGGATAAGTGTGAAATTTGGTGTTTTAATTTTGTGTTTTCTCTAAAGCCAAACTAAACAACGAAGAGGAAAAAAGTGGTAACTTTACGTGTGTCAGATTGAGAAAAACTGAATAGAATAATGAAGTAAGTTTTGGCTTTATTTATAACAAAATTAAAACGTGAAAACAATAAATCTCATTTCTCCATTTTGTATTTTATTTAAATAAAAATTTTCGGCTTTAACTCTTTATTTAAATTTTTATATTTTGTAAAAATAAATCCTGAAAAATAGTGATGAGCGAATTTCTGTACTAAGTGCTACATATAGTAGGAGGGATATTAATAAAACGTCGTAGAAAACAGATAATAAGTGGAATAAAAAACAGATAAAGGAAAATAGATTTAAATGTGTCAAACAATGGTTGAGCAGAAAGGAACTATATGTCACTTCTAAAGGAACTGCAAGAAAATGAATCGTATGACTTTAAAAATTATTTGATTTATTTATATAATATTGTTTAGCGCTTGAAATGCTGAGTACAACCAATAATTACATGTAGTAGAGTTTTTTTTATCATTACAACAGTATGACACACTTTAAGTAACGACTACGGAAATGAAAGACTAATTTTCTAGAAATCAACCATTCATTATCATCATACTTTCTACTCTATAGTAAATTAAACTTTCATAAAATTATCACTTTAATATTTTAGACTAGTAACTTATAGTATGAAAGTAATTGTTTAATACTATTTATTACAGCAACGTTGTGGATTTTTATGTGTTCTAATTTAGCTAAATTTAGTTAATTTAATTTTATAAACAAGCAACAGGTGTTGCTTATTATTAAATGGTAAATTTTGTAAGTTTCGTATGTACCATTGACTTTATACTTTATATAATATATTCAAATTTAAAAACGTTGGAAAATCCCTCATTGAAATAATGTAACACACACTTGTTAACAACAAGTAAGTTACTGATTTATTTAAGGAAAAATTGATTTTTATCGAATTTAAATTTAATTTTAATGCAAATCCTGTTAATTTATATTTAATTTATCTATTAAAAATATCAAATGTTTAAATCAATCTTCGTCCATTGAGACATGACGGATTCCCTAAGAGTGAGACAACAATATAAATTTAGTCCCATTTTTACAGTATGGTGTTAAATAGAGAAGTTCTGGTAACTTGAATATTTTTTTATAATATCTAGTGAGGCTCCAGAAAAAGATTCAAATTGAAAAAAAAATCTTCATAAACAAAATAATTTTGATTATGATTTAAAATTTTAAAATTTCAAAAATTTGAAGAAAAATAAAACGACTTTTTATAATAATTTTTACTTTATACATGACCCCAGTTTTGAACTTTGAAACTTTCACCACACTCGCAATTCTATTCGTATTGTGAAAAAATATTCAAATGCGATTTCATGAATACCATTCGGAACAAGGTACTCGTGAATATACGTAAAGTTACGAGTGATTTCAAGAATAGGCTACCAGAACAAAAAAAAACCAACTTAAAAAATCTTTCATGTATGTTTTTACACTTATATTGTATATCTACACGGTTGAAAATTTAAGTGTGAATTTTATAAAAAAATATATACACATAGGTCCATCTAAAAAATATATAAATTTCATAAATTTCAACTTAAAAAAATCTATAATATATACTAGGAGTATAAAATTTACACTCCACTTTTATAAATTTTATATACAATATACACAATTACACATATAGTAAAAATTATAAATAAATTTTTAAAGTTCTTTTATAAATAATTAGTGTAAAATTTATAATCTTATTTATAAACAATTTTTACACTATTGTCTATAGTACCTATATATGAAAATAATAAATTTAATTTATAATTTTTACTTTATGTGTATAAAATTTATAAAAGTGGAGTGTAAATTTTATATTCCTAGTACCTATAGTATAGATTTTTATAAATTTGAAACTTATGAAATTTATATATTTTTTAGATGGACCTATGTATATGTATATATTTTTTTTATAAAATATACACATCAGTTTTATCAACAGTTGGTGGAAATTTTTTACCGATATTTCTCATGAATTTAGCTAAGACATATAATAAAAGAAAACACTCTTTTTTGATCAAAAATCATTTATTTTTAATATATTTTATTATTATATTGTACCTATTACATATAGTATGTAATACTTATTATCTAATTTACCACTCTTACATTAATTATTGCAAACTTAAATTTAAAAAATTATTTCATTATCACATCACAATGTCATGCATGCGTTGCTTATTTTTTCACTTCTTTTCTAGCAAATTACCACTATCTGTATTATCTTTATCATTATTTGAATTTTAATTAACAATTTTATCACTTTTTTATCCAAATTAAATTAATAATTTCACTTTAACTACTACACGTTTTTCTAGAAAAACAATTTTTCTTTGTTCGACTGAATTTTCACTTTCAACAATTGAAAATAACAAGTTAGAACATGTTCCACTCTTATGTAGACATTAGCTGTAAACAATGATCTCTCAATACTCTCAAAAAAGGATTAAAATTATAAAAAGAATTTATAAAATAGATTTTCAGTTGTTTTTAAAACATTTGATAAGTTGTAGTTTATAAAAAATTTTACAGATTTATAAAAATGATAAATGAACTTATAAATCCTATATAGTATTCTTATTAACTTTGTTTTTATATACGTACCTATATAAAATGAGTAAAAATTAAACTTTTTCTGTGTCAAAAAGATCTATACTTTTAAATATTATAAATTTGATAAAATTTTTTAATAAAAAGTACGTTATAAAGTACTGGGTGTAAATATTTTATAAAATGTACCCCTAATTTTTTAACCGTGTACAGTATATGTATATGTGCTTTTAAAACACAGAAGGAAAACTACTGTAAAAAAAAAAAAAAAAAAAAAAAATTTAAAAGGAAATAAATGTTTTTTTTTTTCTTTTTTGGTATATTAATAGTATAAATTGGGTAAGAATACTGCATAAAGAAGGCACCTTTCTACCATTTCGACTACCCTATTCATTTTCTTTGTTCTTTATTTGCATTTATTTTATATTTTTAAATGTGTAGTGGTTTAAAATGAAATTTGTGTGGTACACGATGTTGAATGTAACATAAAAACGCCATGATATAGTAGTCAAGTTTCATTTCAGGGCAATTTTCTACTAAAGGGTTGAATATAAGTAACATAAACTATATTTTAAATAAAGTTACACGATATAAGTAGTCTCAACTAATTTTGTAAATTCTGTTATTTTTTCCACATGTAGGTACATATATAGAAAAAAGATATAGTGTGCATGTATACCTAGATGAAAATGTACATAGGTATGTAAAATAAATATAAGATTTATTTATCTTGAAAAAATTTACATATGCACATTTATTATTTTAAATTATTTTTATAAAATATTGTAAAAAAGGTAAACTAAACCAAATTAATTTTTTATTCGAAAATCCTTTTAAAAAACGAGTACTAAAATTTAGTCTTAAAGTCTTAACACAACTAATTACTTTAAACAATGTCTGCTTTAACAATTTTATACTCGATCAGATCGGAAAAAAACTAAAAAAATATTATAGATAATTTTAGAAATTTGGAATGTCCAAATTTTATTTAAAACTTTTAAATAAAACACTTGAATTTTAATTTACATTTAAAAATCAAGTTTTATTGAAAGAAACTTCTTGATCGTCTGTTATGGTGTCATGTTAGAGGTCGGTTGCGATTTCTGATGCTTTGCCTTCGTAAGTTTGCGTTAAAATTCTTATACCTTCTGAACTCATTTCTATAGAAGATAATTTGTTCAGGATCAACGATAAATGATGATAAAATGAAACTCCTTGCATGACCAGAGAATTCACATAGACTTTTAACGACGTCTGTAAGTGAAAACGAGAAAAAGGTATCGTCTTGTTTTTGGATCAAGAGGAGTTTATTCCACTTTTTTTCTTTTTAAAGTTTGATTTGGATCTGCTTAACGAAATATTGTGAAAGTGTACCTATAACTTTTGGAATTTCCTAAATTCAAATTGAATTTGAATTTAATTAAAATAACTCAATTGATAATTCTCAAATTTTATTTCTAAATGTTATTCAGCTTTGATCTAATTTGACTATGTTGTCAAAAGTTCTGTTTTTAAATTCTCTTCAATAATTTTTAAACAAAAATTATTTCGAATTTGTTTAATTTTTACAGAACCTATTAAAAGAAAAACTTGAGTTTCATTCAAATTTATCTGAAATTTCGCAAAATCAGAACTCTTTTCAAATTTTCAGTATCCAATTAAAATTTTCAATTATGTAAATTTTATTTTTAATTTCTGAATGTTTCAAAATTTGGTTAAAAACGTTTTTCTCTATTTTTATGTACTTTATATCCACACTTACTAACTCTTGACTTGACTAAATAACTTTGTGGGTAAGAGCGTTGTTCGTGACGTAATTGTGTAATTTGGAAAGAGTTTTAGGATTTAGGATGAGTAAATAGAAGGTTTCCTGTCTAGAATCTATCCTTTCGTGAAAATAATTAAATATGATGGAATATTCGGAAATATAAACTTAAAGAACAAGCTGTTATACTGAGAAACTTCCGAAACTTCCTCGAACAACTCTTTTCTCGAATATCATCGTAGTTACAGTTACCGTAACTACTTCAGGTCCGTTTTCTATATAAAGCAAGAACAATTAGTAAATAGTACCAGTGCAAAATTTTGTTTCATTCGGTTAACATGGAAACGAGAAAAAGGAAAATTAGTGGTGACAATTTACATCAGTTACCTTCACCGAGTAAAAAAGAAATACGGTACGCGATACTTTTTGGTTTTCGTCTTCAATTAACACCTCAAAAAAATTTAGAAGAATGTGAAGTTGCTTTCGAAGAAAATGCACCATGCCTTGACACTGTTTATGAATGGTTTCGACGGTTCAAGACTGGGTATTATAGCGTTGAAGGTGAGTCTCGTGAAGGGCGCCCACGAACATCGACAGATGATACGAATGTGGCTGCGGTGAAAAAAATACTGGATGAAGACCCACGGTTGACAGAAGAAATGATAGCGAACAAACTGGGTTTAAATGCCATGGCTATTTCAAGAATATTAAATGATATTCTTGGATATAGTAAGAAGTGTGCTCGATGGGTACCTAAGATTTTGAGTGATGAAGAAAAAATAAAAAGGGTGCGTTTTGCTGAGTTTTTCCTAGACAAATTCAAAGGAGGTACTTCAGACAATTATGGTAACCTTATCACAGGTGACGAAACGTGGATATATAACAGTAAACCTGAAACTAAGCAACAATCGTCGGTATGGAGTGCTAAAAGCGGGCCATCGCCAATCAAAGCATACCGACAAAAATCATTACGAAAAATTATGTTCGCAATTTTCGTCAGCAGGAGTAGAATATTTGCATTGGTACCTCTTGAAGAAGGTCAAAATGTCAACGCGGACTGGTATACTAATGTTTGCCTACCTGAAGTTTTCAAAAATATTTTAAAAGGACGTGATAAGGCAGAGCTGCAAAGGTACTTTCTACATCATGACAACGCTCCTGCACATACGACTGGAAAAACATCTGATTTGATTGCTCTCGCAGGTATAAATGAGATATCGCCAGCTCCATATTCGCCTCACCTGGCACCTTGTGACTTCTGGTTATTTCCAAAAATCAAAGAACCTTTACCATCGAATCGGCAATTAGAAAAGTTAAATAAAGAAGATTTTACGTATTGTTTTGATAGGTGGATATATAGATTAAACAAATGTATTGAAATAGGTGGTAATTATGTAGAAAAGTTATAAAACAATAAATTTTTATTATTCAAAAAATAAAATTACCCAGCCCTTTTTTTTCATAAATTTTCGGAGAATTATTGTTAGTCCCCTCGTATTTGTTTTAAAAGTTTTTTTTTCAACATTCAAGCTTATTATTTATAAAAATCTCAAAAATCACAAAATTTTATTTAAAAAAAATTTAAAATTAGTATTGAAATTTTAGTTCCTTAGATTAATTTAAATTTTTTTTAAAATTCACTTCTTCTTAATGCTTTAACTAAAATTTTGAGAACATGTTGATAATAAATTTTGTCTTAACTTTCATATGTGTACATACATATAATAATAAAATTGTCTGGGATTAACTATAAATTAAAAATAAAAACAAAAGAAAAATATTATATTTACAATAGATCATATGTACATATACAAGGCAATTAAAAAATGTATACGTGTAATATTATCTATGTGTATGAGAAAAGATAACATGTTTTTTATAATTAAAATTTTCAAATTCAAATCGAAATGATTCAATGAGATTGAAAAACCAAATCGAGCTTTTTTCAACAAATATCTTATAAAAAAACAAGTACATATGTATGTGTGTGTATTTTTTTTCAAATAATTTTTAATTTCATAAGGAAAGTCTTTTTAAAAAAAATTATTAAAATAAAATACCTACATACGTGTGAAAAATTGTTTATGGTTAATTTGATATCTGAATTTTGTGAATCTATCTTAATTTTTCTAATGAAACATTCTATAAGCAAAGGAATATCGAATATCTATCAAGTATTTATTCATATTTACGATATCTAATATTCATGCATATATAATTTCTTTTTGTCTAATCTAATTGTTACACAACACGAAAAACAATCGAATTTCATACTTTTTTTTTTACTTTTTCAATGTACTTAGGTAATGTATGTAGTAGATTTAATTTTTAGCTGTTGCATTATTGCAGCCGTACAAACAATTTTTTCTTCCGTTTTTACTTTATACAATATACCACAGGTTGAAAATAAAAAAGAACAGATTGTTATTTATTAATTTTTTTTCTTCTGTTTTTTATAATTTTTTACCGCAATTGAAATGGTTTCATAATTTCTACAATTTACATACAACGTATTTTTCTGGAAAGGTAGATTTATTTTTTTAGTTAAATAAATATGTAGTGGTGATGAAATGAAATTATATTTTCATGTCAACTACTATAGGTATGTCAATTTTAATATATGTACATATGTATAGGTACAAATGTTTTTTTTTTAAATTAAATTTTTTTTAATCTTGTTAAAAGAAATTGATTAAACAGTAAAATGTTAAAAGAAAATAATTAAATATGATGGTAGATAAAGTTATAGATATACATAATATGTATAGGTATACAGGGTGTTTTGTTTCTAAGTACCAAGAGTGGTACCACGATATTCGCTGGACTATTTCATGAAAAAAATTGTACTAGCGAAACTTTCGATCGTGTCTATTTTCGCCGCTAGAGGGCGTTCAAAATTATGAGTTTTATGCAAAACCTCTCAACACAAAATCACCTGTAACTTTTTCTGCACCCTATGTATCAAAATTTTTCTTTTCATTATGAATGGCTATTAAAATTACCTTTCATTTGGTGTATTACTAATTTTATGTAATAATTTCACTTTCAAGAAAAGAGGTCATAAACTTGAAATTTATGATTTTTTTTTCCTAAAATTTTCTCAATTAATTGGACTCCTGAAAAAGAAATTCATTAACGAAAATTTTTTTTCATTTATTTTGAAAGCTAATATTATGTTTAATAAAACAAAAAAAATTTCAGTTCAATACCGCTATTCGTTATCATGTAATTAGGTATCATAGGTGTGCGAAAAGGGTGTTATTTAAACGAAGTTTTGTCACAAAAGATTGTTTGTAATTCAAAAAAGATACACTTTTGACCCTTTTCGCACACCTATGATGCCTAATTACATGATAACGAATAGCGGTATTGAACTGAAATTTTTTTTGTTTTATTAAACATAATATTAGCTTTCAAAATAAATGAAAAAAAATTTTCGTTAATGAATTTCTTTTTCAGGAGTCCAATTAATTGAGAAAATTTTAGGAAAAAAAAATCATAAATTTCAAGTTTATGACCTCTTTTCTTGAAAGTGAAATTATTACATAAAATTAGTAATACACCAAATGAAAGGTAATTTTAATAGCCATTCATAATGAAAAGAAAAATTTTGATACATAGGGTGCAGAAAAAGTTACAGGTGATTTTGTGTTGAGAGGTTTTGCATAAAACTCATAATTTTGAACGCCCTCTAGCGGCGAAAATAGACACGATCGAAAGTTTCGCTAGTACAATTCTTTACATGAAATAGTCCAGCGAATATCGTGGTACCACTCTTGGTACTTAGAAACAAAACACCCTGTATATATTATTAATAAATTATTGTATAAGTGATTAAATTAAAACTGAAAAATTTATTATTAAATAAGTGATAAACTTTTCAAATTCAGCTATTGAATATTATATGTAATTTAAAAATTTCAAATGAGAATTAAAAAATATTTAGGCAGATGTTCCTATGAATGTACATAAAAATACTTGTGTTTAATACATAATAAAGTAGAATCATGTTTTTTGGGTTTTTTTTTTCTTTTTAAAAAGTGCATTTTTAGGAATAGAGAATAAAAAATTGCATTAATTAAGAATTCTCTACTTCTTTTTTTTCTTCAAATTCATGCATTCAAAATGGAGATGTATATTCTAAAATGAAATTCTTGTAGAAAATTTTGTGGTAATCTTCAAAAAGAAAATTTTAAATGAAAAAATACTTATGCACGTTATTATGCTGTATCATTGAACTAATTCGCAAATCTATGCTCAATTTTTTTTTGCTTTTAAAATTTTTTTATTTGAAAAATTGTCTATTAAAATATGTTAGAATTTTTCCTTGTACCTGACTTTTACAGTATAATTTAAAGGTATGTTGCTTTTTTCATTTTCTTGAAAAAATTTAAACACTTTCACCAACTACACACCAAGTATAGCATTGCTACTTTCGCAAACTGGTTTAAAACCGGTTTTTACAACTGCTCATACAGGGTCCAGACGAGACTTTTTTATGTCAAGACTTATGTCTTGACATCGAATATGTCTCGTATAGACCGCTTATGTTTTGCAGACATAAATGGCAAGACATCGATGTCAAGACTTATGTCTTTGCTACGATGTCTTGCAGACATAAGCAAACAAAATGGCGGTTTCATATGTTTTGTGCAAATGTATCAGATTTATCAGACTTTCATCGAGAGAAAAAATTGCAAATGTGAATTTTTTAATAAATTTAAATTAATTTTTAAATTTACAAAGTTATTTGAACAAAATTTCACAAAAATATATTTCAAAAATTTTACACTTTATATTCACTTATTTGAAATGGCAAGACATGAAATGCCCAGACATGAAAAATATGGCAAGACATGAACAATGTCAAGACATAAGTCTTGACATAAAAAAGTCTCGTCTGGACTCTGTATCAAAATACACCTTATGGTGGCACGACCAAGTTGTAACGAGTATGAGTGTATTACAACCGTCAGCTAAAATTATTTTAGACTATTCTTATTATACCAAGTTGGAAAAAAATTGTTACAACTAGCGCATTAATACCTGGTGTAATTTGGCTGTTTGGTTCTCAATATTTTGTTCTTATTTTTCCTCATAACTCTCATAAAATATATATTAACAAATGTTTAAAATTTTTCGATAAGTTTTATCTGTTCAAATAATACACTACAAAATATTTGCTTTGCTATAGGTACCTAAAAATTTTCTTTCTGTGAAAGGGTGTGTTATAAGTTTATTTAAAAGAAAAACTTTGAAGAAACAAACAAAAAAAAGCAACAAAAAAACGAAGAAAAGGAAGTACGTATTATACAACTTGCAGACATTAATAAAATAAACATAAAAAATTGATTACTCACAACAACAAAAAATTAAAATATAGGTTCTATAACGTTTGAACAGCAGCAATAAAATCATTAAATTACTGGTTATTATTATTTTGTACTTTGTTTTTTTTTTTTTTTGTTTGTTTGACTTTCTTCAAATCAATGCAAATCAGTGTTTTGACAAAATCTAATGTACTCGTATATCTAATAATTTTGTTAAATTGTAAGGATGTTTAAGGAAATAAGAAAATACAAAGTTTTTCTTTATATATATATTTTTTTTTCCATTTTTGACGTAATTATTTTTCTTAATTGAATATGAAATATGAATATAGATATTTCTTCTATTTTATTACTTTTATTACATTTTTTTTAAATGCTTTTCATATTTTACCACATAAAAGTCCTTTTTTTTTTTTTTGGATAAATGCCAAGAAGTCAAGTACGAAAAAAAAAGAAGAAAAAAAATGTTGAATGCGACGAAATTATAAATTAAATTAATAGACGGACGTGTTCGGCTCATACATATTATACATATATGTATATAAAAAACAAGATAAATAATAATAGATATATAATATATGATACTATATTATACATAATGTATATGTAAATACACATATCTGTTTTTTTTTCCTGATGTACATTATGTAGATTGTACATGTAAGTATACTAACTCCTCTTTTACTTCTATACCAATTTCTCTGGCAATTTTTCTGTTCTTTACTTATAGTTCCTTTCTTTTGTATTACATTTAAATTATTCTTAAAATATTATTATAATCCTCTTACATATACAGTGATGACAAAAAATATTTGTGCTATATAAATTTCATACTCAACCATCTCAACCATTTGAAAAATAACTTTTAATTTTTTCGTAGTTAACTAATTGTTTAATAATTTTTTGTTTGTTTATGTTGTTTATACACAATTTTATGTGCTATAAACTCGCTCAATGCTGGACTCTGGAGGCGGCAAAACTAATTTTGCCGTTATGTTATTTTGTTATTGTAATAATTATCACGTAGTATTAGTAGAAAACTACAAAAAAGAGGGAGTACAAGACAAAAAAAAAAGCAGTACGTTGACAAAAAAAAAAAAAAAAAAAAAAAAAAAGCCTCATATCTGTGCTATAAGGGCGTCATATTGGACGGGGACTAGGGCTCAGTCGGAATTAAGTCCGCCACTGAACTCGCCAATTTGGATTTTGGAAAGCCTAATTTATTTGGGTTTAATCCCAATTTTTGTATAAAATTTGAAAGTTTTCCTTATGAAAGGACTAAGAATGTATTTTAATCTTTTTTATTTTTCATTAATTATCACTTAAAAAGGAATCATTCCAATTCAAAGTGCATGTGTCTTAAAAACCTTGGTATATTAAAAAAAATGTACATACATATTTAAATAATTTTTTTTTTCAAGTTAGTTTGAATAATTCAATTGAATTTTTTTAATTTCTATTGTTCAATTTAATTTAATTATTATTATTACATTTATTTTCCTTTTTCTTTAACATAATTGTTAAATACCTATGTAATAATTTTGTTCTTCCATTTTATTATTATTGCTGTTATTATTATAATAATTAAATGAAAAAAAAGGAAAAAAATGAAACTTTTAAAACTTTAAAATTTTATTTTAAATTTTTTCTTTCTGTTTTTTTCAGGTGTTATCATCACAACTTTAGGAAAATGTCAACAGAAATTGGAATAGAGAATAATTTTATTTTGAAACAACAACAACATACAAAAAAACAAACAAAAATGTAAACGAAAAATATAAATAAATAAAGAAACAAGTGCTCATGAAATATTTTAGGAAAAATAAAATTATTGTAAATTAAATTTTTCAAATATGTAAATAAAAAATAAATTGAAATTATTATAAATTTAAAAAAAGGTTTTTACAAGTGCTTTAATATTACTAAAAGTTTAAAAAACATGAAATAAAATATTTTAAAAAAATGTGTTTTTATTCGAAATTAATTAATTTTATTAACCAGATATTGTAAAAAAATTATTGCAAGTGCTTTAAAAGAAAACAACGCGTTAAATTTTAGCTTAAATTAAAAAAAAAATGTACAGAAAAAAAGGAATTCAATTATTTTGTTATTTTTTTATAAAATTGAGTACTTTATTTATTTTTTCTTTAAATCTAATTTAATACAATAACATTTTTTTGTACATTTGTAAAATAAAATTTAAAAATAATTTTTTTTTTAATTACAAAAAATTAAGGTGATTACAATGTTATTAAATATTTAAAAAATTTAGCGTTTAGAAAAAATATTTTAATATTTTTTTTGTGATAATTAAATTCAACGAACATAATTTTAAAAAAAATTAAAAATTTAGCTTCGAAAAATAATGAAACAAAATTACATGCTGTAGGAACTTAGAAAATAAAACTAATTTCTAATTAAGTAAAAAAGAAACTATAAAATTTAAAAAATATACATATAACAAATTTTTATGCATTTTTTGTACGTAAAATCAATGCGTGAAGTGTCTTTTTTTTTCTCATTGTTGAATGAAATTACTTTTTTTTTATTAAATTATTAATCGACGTACATAATTATATAGAAAAATAAACTCAACATCAAGTAGCCTTTTTCCGTAATTTTTATATATTATATATTATATATATATTTATATATATAACTAGATAATATTATCTAATATGCGAAATTTTTTTACTTACGAGATGTATTATATATTATACTACCATCGTTTCATCTTTTAAATTCAATTTAAAAACAAGCAAAAACTGAATAATAAATTAAGTGAAATTGAATTAAACAAGAAAAAAAATAAGATTAATAACTTATCTAGAAAAAAAGTTTATATTAAATCAAGTTAAATTAAAATTAATATAATATATGTATATATATATATACATGTTTAAAAACATACATAAAGTAAATTGGTTAAAAGTGCAATTGTAGTGATTTGTTTTCAGTTTTATACATACATATATGTATATTTAAATATTAAAATATTTTTTTATCCTCTTTTTTTTTTTTGTGAAAACAAACAATTAGGTTTCGCGTAGAAGAAAATAATTTTTGTGAAAACAAAGTTTTTATTTTTGTTATTAATTTTAAAAATGCCGGTACGAAGAGGACACGTTGCACCTAAGACTACTCTCATTGAGACAATCATCAGGAAGTTTGATACTCACAGTAAGTAACATGTACATTTTTTCTCTTGAATAAAAAATTATTATTGAAATTATTAGTAGGAAATGAAAATGCTTATACGACAAATTGTAGAATTCACAATAATTGAAAAAATATTTTAATTTTTCGAAAATACATACATATTATGTAGTTAAAAGTGACACGATAAAACTCTTCATGGCATCCCTTTTATTCTTTCTGTGAATAACAAATATCTAATTACATATTTATTTTTTTTATGATTAACAATGTAAGATGATTCGATCGCAAAAAAAAAAAAATTATGTCATTAGTTTTTCTATTAAACTTTTAAAATTTTTAATTATTCTTGTTCTCATACATTTTTTGCTTTTGTATTTTTAAATCGATTTTCTTGCGAAAAAAAGGTAGGTAATACTATAATAATTAACAATTACACAACTCAATTTCGGGAATAATTTTTTTTTTAAAAGTTACTTTAACAACAAAATAAAAACTTTCTTGTTAAGTAGAAAAGGTAATTCAGAAATGACTTATAAATTAAAATTTAAAACCAGCAATTCTTTTGAAGAAAAAGAGTACATTAACAACGATAAAACAGCAGATAAACATTAATGGCCAGTTCCTAAGTCGAAGCTTAAGCAGAATTTAACTCTTAAACTAAGTTTAACCACTTTTTTCAGTTTCACAGTGAACGCTTAACTGTTAAACTGATTTTAACTTAAGCCGTACGAATTGAAACAACTGCCATCTATCTATCTGTTTTGTCCCTAAATTTATTATAAATTGAAATTTATAAGAAAAAGTGTTAGAATGTCACGACAATTGCCACTGCCATCTAGCGGCTATACAATGACATCTAAAAGTTTTTCAGGTTTCAACCTAAATTCATTCACAATGATAGCTTTAACTAAAGATAGTTAATGCTGTTATGACACGGTATTAATTTCATGATTAATTTCGTTATTAAAAAGAGATAACAAGTATGCTTTACGGAAAAAGCAACTAGAAAGAAAGAGATATGACTAACACTTAAGTATTTCAGTATTAATACTGAAAATGTCAAAAAATAACTCTCCCAATTCTCCAAATTCCAATATCCTTCTATTAATCATGAAACTAGAAAGAAAGAGAGATATGACTAAAGGCCCAACCACAATGCTACGTAACGTAACGTAAGATTACGTAACGTAAGGAACGAGAAATGTAAAATAATACATACGGCCATAATGAACATAAGGTTACGTTCGTTAACTTTCGTTTACTTTAAAATGTCAAATTTACGTAACTTAACCTGCCGTAAGCTTCGCACTTTACGTAAGATAAGTGAGGTTATATTAAAATTATTGTAAAATGTGTGAATTCTCCAAGTTCCTTTTATTTATATAATTCATTTTCCCACTAATCCATTTTTCTTTTAAAGTTATTTTTGAAATATTAAATACAATTTAAAAAATTTATTTATAATTACAATAAAAACTTTCACCAAAAACTTGTCAAGTACACATTACACAAGCAAGCTACGTAAGTGACTTTTTCTATTGTGGTTCATTTACGGAAAAATGACAGCCGTAAGCTTACGTTCGTTCACTCTTACGTTACGTTACGTAGCATTATGGTTGGGCCTTAACACTTATTTCAGTATTAATACTGAAAATGTCAAAAAATAACTCTCCCAATTCTCCAAATTCCAATATCCTTCCATTAATCATGAAATTAATCATGAAATTTGAACATTAATATTATTTTTGTGTTGCCATCGTGTTTAGACATTTTTCATAGTTTAATATTATATTTAAACGAGTGTGACGTGTCTAATTATTTATTTCTAATTTTTTTCAGTGAGTCCAAACAAAATGAATAGAATAGAAATAATATTCACGAACATTTATTTACTAAATTATATAATTGCCATTTACTTTAAACAGAGATACCGGCAACACAACTTTAAGAAAATTTCAGCTGATTTTGATAGTGTCTCTGTTTCTCAAATCCGTTGTCTCTTTTTTTAAGTACTTAAAATTTCCAATAGTATTAATACCGTATCATAAAAGCTTAAGCTACAAATATAAATTGACTGAGGAACGAAAAAAAATTTAAGTGAAGCTTAAGCCATGTTTCAGGTTTAACCTAAACTCTGCTTAAGCTTCGACTGTGGAACTGGCCATCAGTATTTATTAATACGAGGAAAAGTGATGTACGAAATAAAAATTCGTCTTTTTCAAAACTCTCATTGTTTTAGGTGTTGCATCAATCATACTACATACTTCGATTTTTTTTAAAAAAAACAAATATTCCTAACTTTTTGGGAAGAGAATTCTGAAATTTTTGAAATCTTTTAAGACTATAGAAAAAATTATAAAAAGTTTTTGGAACTATTTTCAAAATTGATTCAAAATTATTTTCGAATTTGTTCCACGTCAACAACAGTCAATACTTAGAGCATGAACACATTAGTTGGTTATAACAACTTTCGCAAACCGGTTTAAAAACCTGTTTTTACAACTACTCAAAATAACATCTGAAAGTGTAACAACCATTTGTAACGAAGGTGTGATTGCATTACAACCGTGAAGCTGAAATTATTTTAAATGATTCTTATTATACCAACCAGCGCAAAATAACCGGTTAAACCACTCAATGTATTTACAGTGTTACGAGATCAAGCTATATGGAAAAAACTGCTGTTATCAAACCTATCCGAGTATGGTGTTAGCTCAACATAATATGAAAGAAGTTTGTTCGAAAAAACTTTGTGCCTATTTTTAGAAATTACAAGCACAGAAAAATCAAAGGTTCTGTGTTAATTTTTTAGTGGTTTACTTATGCTTCTAATTACAAACATTCCATTAAATATTTATCTTGAAAAAAAAAAATTTCACTTTCACTTATGACCAGTTCCTCAGTCGAAGCTTAAGCAGAGTTTAAGGTAAACCTAAAACATGCCTTAAGCTTTACTTAAATTTTTTTTCGTTCTTCAGTCGATTTATATTTGTAGCTTAACTATCTTTAGATAGTTTAAACCTATCATTGTGAATGAATTTAGGTTGAAACCTGAAAAACTTTTAGATGTCATTGTATAGCCGCTAGATGGCAGTGGCAATTGTCGTGACATTCTAACACTTTTTCTTATAAATTTCAATTTATAATAAATTTAGGGACAAAACAGATAGATAGATGGCAGTTGTTTTTTAATTTTATTTTTGACTTTTACTTAAACCTTAAATAGAGTTCAAGTTCTCAATTCGTACGGCTTAAGTTAAACTCAGTTTAACACTTAAGCCTTCACTGTAAAACTGAAAAAAGTTCTTAGGTTTTAGGTTTAACTTAAACTCTGCTTAAGCTTCGACCGTGGAACTGGCCATAAGAGTTAAACTCTGATTAAGCTTCGACTGTGGAACTGGCCCCACTGTTAAGGTTCTTTTATAACAAAATTTATATGTATTATGTATTGAATAACAGGATATTACACTGTTAACATTTAAATAAAATAAATCGTTTACGCCTTTTTTGTAAAATAAATAAGAAAGAAATTCTATTCTATTCAAGGTTGGTAATTAATGAAGTATTGATAATAAATTGGTTAAGTGAATTACAAGTAGGTATATCTACGAGTATATTATTTTTTAGGGTTAAAATATATATTTAAGACATGTACGTACATGCATATATGTATGTAGATCAATATTTAAAAAAAAATGATTTAGCTATTACATAAGTATATTTTTAATTGATATGGAAGATGATATATAATATTTTGAATATGGTATCACATTTTTAAATTTATTAAAAACAAAATTATCATACTATTAATGAAGTTTATTGAATCTTTGTTTTTATTATTTTTAGCCTTTTTATGTTTTATTTTCTTCGAGGACAACTGCGAGCCATACTAAGTAAATATGTACATATAGTATGTATTTAAATGTACAAACATATTATTTCTTTTGAGTTATTCAAAATAATTCATTTTAAATGTAATAATAAACCACACCGTAAAACATAATTATTGGGCACGGTGTGAATTGAATTGATTAAAAACATTAATTACCTTCAGTAATGTATTTGCGATTATAAAAACTAAATTTTAAACTTGTCTTTATTGATAATACAAAAAATATTACAATTTGTTTTTGTATATCGTCCATTCCATGCATGACGGACGGGACATTGAAGAAAATTATTTGAATTTTTTATTCTTTTTTACCTTCATATAGTTCAAATGTATTCCAGTTAAATGTAAGTAAAAATGGTCCACCCAAAGACCTATCAAACCGAAAAAGAAGATGTTTTCCAAGAATTATAGTTTTAATTTTATAGGGCGATAAATGACTATGACGGACGGGACATGAAATGACACTCGTTTTCACAGTCATAAATTCAACACTATTTTTCTTTGAAGTATATAGCTTCACACCTCCTGTTTCATAGTAAATTTTTAGGTGGTAGTCTTAGCAAACTATGACAGAAATTTGTTATTTCTCCAACTCGCACAAGCTAAGATATAATAAATTTTGTTTGCCATGTCGTATGACGGACGGGACATGACGGACGGGACCATTCAAAACTCCCAAATTCTTTTAGTAAAAAAAGATGAAAATGATAAAATTGAACACTGAAATTAATTTTTTTTAAATAGTTTATTTGTTTTTCTTTTTGATAATGCACATTGTGAAGATAAAACAATACTGTACTATTTTACATAAAATGCATTTGGTAACTAGTAATTTCAACTCAAAAATAGTCCCCGAAAACCTAATTAAGGTCGGTGTTATGTGTGTGTTATGTTTATGTACATGGTTTTTTTTAAAACAAGCTGTAGTAACAACACAAACGTACCGTAGTGAAATATATACCTGGCGAACCTATTTACCCTATTTATTTAGAAAAAACTGAAAAAAATTTGTTATGTTTGATGTAACAGGTCGCGTGGAATGGGCGATATCCAAAAAGGATATTAATCATACATATTACTTGAACAAATGTTTTTAAGAACCACAACCATTTGTTGACAATCTTATCTACAATAATATAAAATTGAGAATGCATTGAAATTATGACACATCCAAATGCAATCTACATATTATGTAAAAACATTTTGGCTTTGTTTTATTCATTACTTGTAAAAATGTCAATGTAATACATACATAATTTTCTTATTAAAATAGAACAAAATTTTTTTCTATGTTTATAAATTTCAACTATTACCATGTATATACCCTCTCTTAAATCGACATAAAAGATATGTCGATTTAAAATTGGTTTTATTCTGAACCCATCTCTATGTGTTTATACTCTTTGTAACAACCATAAGAATCGTTTGAACCGGTTATTTAAATCGGTTTATTTTATATCGATGTAAACTTTAATTCGATTTAAAGAAGCGTTTATACCATGGGTCTATTTTGTATCGACACATTTTATGTCGATTTAAGTGAGGGTATATACATGGTATATGTCTAGTTTTTTCATGGTTCTTGATAATGATCTTCCAGATAAAGTTGTACTACCGATAAATACTAGATTTGTTTTCTGCATCTATCGTACAGATAACTTATCATCTAGATATAAATACTAATCACAGCCCTAAAAATTAAATACCGAATGTCTGAATGCGAAATGAAGCCAACTTCATAGTTAATTTTGAATAATTTTAAATTTTCAAGTCCGTCAAAGTCAAGTCCGAATAATTAAAATGATTTACTCGACCTCTTGAAGTGTATAGTCTTCTTAAATTTTCCACTTCATTAGTATCATCATTATCAATATCAAAAATATTGATATTATTTGATATTATTAATAAAAATATTCATAATCACTGCTAATAAAATAAAATCCTAATAAAAAAATATATAAACACTTACAATTTAAAAAAAACTTTACAACTTTTGAAAGTTATTTTTCTCTAGTTATTCGAAATCATAATTGTTGTCAAATTATTTTTAATTGTCAAAGATATCCGATACCATCATCACCAGATAACTTTATCCTCTTGATAAATTCCATCTGATAGTGAAAAAAACTAAATTCTTGATTTATCCTCAGTATAAGATTATCATCAAGATAATTATCTCGACCTGAAGAAATTGGGCACTAGAGAAATTACACTAAAGAAAACAAAAAGAGAATGACTTTTATAAGAAAAATTGAAGAAGGGCCAGCAAAAAAAAAGACTTTAAAAGTTTGAATAAGGAAAATGTGCAACTTAGAGAGAATTTCAACTTCGACTTAGAGGAATTTGACTGTAACTATTATATTTTTGCTTGCTAAATTCATTTAAATAATTTACCAAAATATAATCTACCTGTTTGGTAAATAATTTAACGTTTTTTATTAACGGTTTTTTTAAGATGAAAATTTTTGAATTGAATTTTTGGATAATAAATTTTTCGTATTATTAAACTGAAATACTTTACTTTTATTACTTTTGTATGCATGGTAAATTTCATCTTTTATTTCGATTAATTTGAATAAGAAAATTTATGTTTTTTTGGTATAAAAAAGAGACACCTACACATATGCACCTAACATATTTTCACATCATATAAATAATTCTGACAAGTTATAAATTCCCAATGACTTTTTTACCTTTTAAATGAAAGACAAGTTAAATATGACATTATGAAATGTAAATACATAATTTTTTAAAGAAACATTTTTTATTTTAATTTTTTAAAAGTTATTCTATGTTTCTTTTCAATAATTGTTAAATTTTTTTTGTCTCTTCTCTTAGTTATACATTATTCCTCGTCCTCTTATAACTTTATAACTTTGATTTTTTTAAAGAAAATCTTTTCACCAACATTTTTAAAGAAACAAAGAGAAAGAAGTAATTATATATAGATAATTATAAAATAATAAAAAATAGAAAAAGTAAAAAGAAATTAAAAACACACCCACATATTTTTATCGACATTATTTCATTATAAAAAATTTTACAAATTCCTACATGCACTTTTTCTCCCTTTTTTTCAAAATGAAAAATAAATAGCGAGTCATATATGTATATACATTTTTTTATTTATAGTTATCATTGTGGTGTCGCAGTTCTTTCTCTATTGATAATTATTGTAATCACACAATAATTAAGTTTATTTACAATTTACCTACATTTTGTCCGATTATAAATAAACATATTGCAGCAAATAATAATTTATGACTATACTTTACTTAGTTAATTTAATTTCTTGTGATGCAATATTTATTTGATGAAACTGTTGATGTTTTGTTAAATTAATTTCAATTAAAAAATAAAATAATTAAAGACATGACTACACTAAGACAAAAATTTAATTTAAAAATTTGAAGGATATTATCGTGCTGAATCAGCCATTTAAAGGGGGTTTTTCTAGTGTAAAGTCAATTTTTAGTTGGAAACAAAATGCTTTTTCAATCCAAGATTTGTTAAATGGATTACTTTTAAATTAAACAGCATTGAAATTTAGACCATTTAATTTAAGGTTATGAAAATAGAATTAGAATTTTGTCAGAAGACTGATTTATCAATGACAATATTATAATTCTATAACAGACTTTTTAGTTCAATATATGTACATGTATTAAAATGGTAACAGCTAGTGCGTCTGTCAACCCTAAAAAAGGTACTTTTTAAATTTTAATATTATGCTAACAATGTGTTTAAATTGTACAGAAATCAGAAAAAGGCAGTTTCTGTATGAATTTCACATTCCTGTATATTTATATTTGATGAAGAAGTAACTTGAATTGAAATATCATAAAAATTTTTGATTTGTAGGTACAATATTTTGGAATTAAATTTGATTTTCATTTTGTACAGGCCAAAATTTTCGATTAAAAAACAATCTTTATTTAAAAAAGAAGAAAACAAGCATGGAGAAAAAATATTGATTTACATAGGTGAATGATATGATTCTATCTCATCACATTAAACTTTTTTAAAACACATCACATTAAACGCTTGAGCTTTTTTTTGGTTTTTCTTATTTTCATTAGAGAAATGAATAATGATATAAAATTTTTTAATAAGTTATTTCGAAATTTTTTCTCTTATCTAAAAACTATTTAATTTTCATTCTAAAAAACGAATTGAAAGTTATGATTTATTTAAAAACAAATTTTTATTAGATTGAAGAGTCATTGTGAGTTGTGATTCTTAAGAGGAAAACTGGAAGGTAAAAAAGTTCTTTTATCACTTTTACTTAACAACAAAATAAAATTAATAAATAAAAATTGAAATAAAAAATAACAAAAATCAAACTGTTAATTGAAATTATAAATACTAATTATCTTATGTAATTAGAGTATCTACCTATGTATACGAGTATTTACAACATAAATGAAATTGCAGTTATGTCATATTGTTAATGAATGTTATGATTCATGCATGACATTGCAAAATTATAATGAAAAAACGAAAACAAAACTGTATATACAATAAAAGTTGTTATATTATAGTTTCATTTGTTCTTTGTATTATGTTATGTGACCCAGAAAATCAATATTTAGAAAAAATTTATTTCTGAAAAAATAAATTTACATATTTACCATTTAATTAATAAGGGAAGAAAAAAAGCTCAAAAAAATTCAATATGAAGTTATTCATGTATTTAATGTTTTATTTTCGTATTTTTGTGTTTCTTGTTCAATAATTTGTTTACTATATGTATATATGTATATGTATATATGTATTAATGATCCTTTACACAAAAAGAATATGTTGCATTTTTATTTTTTTTTTTTACACATTAGTAGTTTCGAAATTTTTTATCATTCAAATATTTTTCTCACCACCCGATGTTTTCTCGAAATTTTTCGATCAATTAAATAACATTTATTTTAACTTATTCCTGAAAAAGTAAATAGTATGACATTTTATGTAAATTATTTAATTATTGAACTCTAAAATTGGCTGATCATCAATTTTTCTATAGAAGAGTAGAAAGGACTTACTTATATTGACTTCACTTTTCGTTATCTGTGTCACGACACGATTCTAAAAAACCGAATTTTGTCGGGATGCATACGAGCAAAGTAATATCATAAGACAATTAATAACAGATACACAATTTCATATAAGCAAATTGTTGTAAATTTGCTTGTCTATTGAAAATCTGATAGCCAAGTAAAAGCTTTTGTGTTTTGTTACTTGCCGTTCTTGTTCACCTAAAAGTTTGAAAATTCAAAATTTATATGATTTCACCACAGAACAAAGAATTACTTGGATTATGATTCACCACTACTCGTGTTTCAGGCTGAAATTTTTTTTCATGTCGTTTTGTGTGTATTTAAATTTTACAGTTACATCATTATGCATACGGTTGATTCTCTAGTAACATAGAAGACATTTTTATGAGAAATTTTATTGAAAAATTGTTGGATAAAACTACATAGCATATTCCTATTTATTTGACCTTAAATTTATCAAAAAAAAATGTGGTAACGCAGAAAAATCACACACAACCTTATAATACATGTTTAATATTTCCTTTAAGAATTCTGTGAAATGTTAAGTATTTAAGAACTATCACTTATATAGTTTTATTGTAACTCATGTCCTTTAAAAAAGTACTAAATAGAAAATCTATATAATTGATCTTTTACAATAAACAATCAAAATTTATGAGGAAATTCCAGGTAACGCGGAAGAAAAATCATAGGTAACGCAGAAGACATTATGAAGAAATTAAAATCAAAAATTAAAATGTATATTGTACTTGTAATAATATACTAAAAATCAAAGCCGATAACAGGTCAGCTGCCTATAAAAAACAAAATTTTTTATATTTAGTTATTCCTTTCAAAACCTTTTCTGAAGAATGCGAATATTTTGGTTTCATTTTACAGAGAATCGACTACCTACATATATGCATGTTTATTTAAGTGTACTTCATACTTGACGATCTATCTTATGATTTATTATTTGACTAATGTAATTTGTTGTTGTTACAAAAACAAATGATAAATCATAAGATAAGTCGTTAAGTGTGAAGTACACTTTAGTTTGCTACTTTTGATCAAGTGCTATTTGTTGTTATTCGGAAAATTATTTTCAAGTGATCTGTAAATTAAATATTTAAAAATTACGTTGAATTTGTGAATTTGTTTTTACATTGAATTTGTGAATTTTTTTACAGTTTTATTAAAAAAGTATTAATGTTTAAACATTACATTGAATTTGTGAATTTTTTTACAGTTTTATTAAAAAAGTATTAATGTTTAAACATCATACCCACAGTAAATTTTTTTATCATTATGTATGAAAAATGGTTTTTCCTCATTTACATTTAGCAATTTAAAAAATTTTCTATTGTTTGGTCCTTGATCAGAAGTTATAGTCTTCACTGTTAAGCCAATTTGAAAACAAACATTCAAAGACTGAAATACTTCTAATTTTATTGATTCGGCTGATAAAGAATTTGCGCATGCCACATAATTTAGAATGTGCTTGAAATTACCACAAAGGCTTCTAATCATAAAAACACAAACACTTCCAGCAAAAATATTTTGGCGATTATCATTTCCGAGATCAACAAAGCCATCAATTTGATCATTAGTATGATCATAAACTATATTTTCCTGAATATACATCTCATCAAAAATCAACGCTATTTGTTTATCTTTCTCATCTAAGGTTTGCACTTGTTTTTGAATTTCTTTTACGATATTATTATTTAATCCAGGAGTAAGAGCTTTAAGGGAAACCCAATGATGTAAAGAATTAATATGGGGCATATGAAAGCCCAAAACATCCCTAAGAAATATATAACCTGCTGTAGACCTGAAAAAGATACACTGGGAAAGCCATTTTTCCTCTTCACCATATCTTTTATGCTTTCGCAATATCATTTTTGAAAAAGTTTTCGCATAATTTGATACTTCTTCGATTTCATCTAGGTATATTTTGAGCAATTGATTTTTGATTTCTCTTTTTCAATTTCTTATTTATTTCTATTATTCTTTTCAATTTTATTTCACAATACTGCTTTTGTTTTTTTACAGCTTTATAATTTTTCTCAATTTTTTTAACCTTATTCTGCATATTTTGTAACCTACGTCTATAAAAATGTACAGCCTTTTCATTTTTTAAGCACATTTTACAATAAATTGAAGGTATATTAGATTCAGGACTTTTAGAATTATCTAAAGAACATAAAACAGCAGAAGCATGATTTAAGTCATCAAGAGAAAAATCGGTATTTTTTGGCTTTCTAGAATAAACTTTTATTGCACTTGAAGAAGAAAAGTGCAAAGATGAAGATCCCAGAGAATTTGAAATATTATTCTCATCGTGAATGTCTAAATTTGATGTTAAGAAGAGAGTAGGAACGGCTGCAGATTTCAAGAATTTTTTTCCAATATATTTATTTTCAAAATGAATTTGACATATATAAGGTTTTTTTTTTGACTCTATCAAATTTTTCGAGTCTTTACATAAATTAATCCAAGTTAAGTACTTTTGACAATTGGGTTTTGGAAATAAGAAAAATTTTCTAGAAGAAAATTTATCTTTTGTGGCACCACAACTGCTAATACTACATTTAACACACCACTTCTTCCTCATATTTAATATCCAATAGGTACTTTTTTGAAACTGTAAAAAAATTCACAAATTCAATGTAAAAAAAAAATCACAAATTCAATGTAATGTTTAAACATTAATACTTTTTTAATAAAATTGTAAAAAAATTCACAAATTCAATGTAATGTTTAAACATTAATACTTTTTTAATAAAACTGTAAAAAAATTCACAAATTCAATGTAAAAACAAATTCACAAATTCAACGTAATTTTTAAATATTTAATTTACAGATCACTTGAAAATAATTTTCCGAATAACAACAAATAGCACTTGATCAAAAGCAGCAAACTAAAGTGTACTTCACACTTAACGACTTATCTTATGATTTATCATTTGTTTTTGTAACAACAACAAATTACATTAGTCAAATAATAAATCATAAGATAGATCGTCAAGTATGAAGTACACTTAAATAAACATGCATATATGTAGGTAGTCGATTCTCTGTAAAATGAAACCAAAATATTCGCATTCTTCAGAAAAGGTTTTGAAAGGAATAACTAAATATAAAAAATTTTGTTTTTTATAGGCAGCTGACCTGTTATCGGCTTTGATTTTTAGTATATTATTACAAGTACAATATACATTTTAATTTTTGATTTTAATTTCTTCATAATGTCTTCTGCGTTACCTATGATTTTTCTTCCGCGTTACCTGGAATTTCCTCATAAATTTTGATTGTTTATTGTAAAAGATCAATTATATAGATTTTCTATTTAGTACTTTTTTAAAGGACATGAGTTACAATAAAACTATATAAGTGATAGTTCTTAAATACTTAACATTTCACAGAATTCTTAAAGGAAATATTAAACATGTATTATAAGGTTGTGTGTGATTTTTCTGCGTTACCACATTTTTTTTTTGATAAATTTAAGGTCAAATAAATAGGAATATGCTATGTAGTTTTATCCAACAAATTTTTCAATAAAATTTCTCATAAAAATGTCTTCTATGTTACTAGAGAATCAACCATATGCATAATGATGTAACTGTAAAATTTAAATACACACAAAACGACATGAAAAAAAATTTCAGCCTGAAACACGAGTAGTGGTGAATCATAAGCCAAGTAATTCTTTGTTCTGTGGTGAAATCATATAAATTTTGAGTTTTCAAACTTTTAGGTGAACAAGAACGGCAAGTAACAAAACACAAAAGCTTTTACTTGGCTATCAGATTTTCAATAGCCAAGCAAATGTACAACAATTTGCTTATATGAAATTGTGTATCATTCTGTTATTAATTGTCTTGTGGTAATATAATACTCTAGAAAGAGTAACCACTCAATGTATTTTATTGTATACAGTAAAATTTTGAATTGGATTTATCATAAATCCAAGCTTTAAAGCTTTGAAGTTGTTGTTAGAGAACTTTCGTGGTACAAATAATAGGAATAATAAGTGCGTTCGAATCACACGATTTATCTGAATATTATCAGTTCCACAGTTCCACATTTGTTCTACATATGTTCCACTCACCTAGTTTTCCATTCTTTTCAGTAGATGTCGCTAGCTTTTAACTAATCTTAAAGTGAACAAAGTGATAAAAATTTTTTTGGTTCAGTTGCTGTGTGGAACTAATCAAAAAGAAGAAGACATGTTTAAAAAGTTGACTTGACATTTATTAATTGTTTATGAAATTCAAATTGTCAAGATGGAGTATGAAGTAGAAGTACTTTCAAGTAAGTATATTTATTTAGTTTAAAATAAGTGGTTATTTATTTTTTATGTGTTTTTTGGAAACTTAATAAATGCCGTATATAAATTTATTTTAGATCGGGATAGTTTTTGGACTGACTGTGAAATTTTGCTTCTCATAGACACTTACGCCACATATAAAGATACATTTTCAACAAAAAACAATAAAACATGTTGGGATATTATAACCACCCACCTAAACAGTGAAAATGTACAGGTAAAAAGTGTACATATATATACATAAATGAATGTGAAATTAAAAGTCTTAAAAAAATTTCAGAAAACAAGTCAGCAAGTGGCAAGAAAGTGGGCCAATCTTCTACGTACATATCGAGCAATTAAAGCTAATAGTACAAAGACCGGTGGAGGAGCAATAAAATTTAAATATTTTGAAAATATAGATGAAATTTTAGGCCAAAAAGTGGTTTACTGCAAATCAGGAATTAGCGTCGGTCTTGTAAATACAATTGAATTAAATTCAAGTGCAGAAATTGAGAATACATATGAAAGTGACCCTGCAAATGATGACGAAAATGTTGAAAATTCAAAGAAAAATAAGCAAAAACGAAAGACTCCCAAAGAAGAATATTACATTGCAAAAAAAATTTTTTTATTAGAGGAAAATGAAAGAAGAAAAAACTATTATGATGAAAAATCTAAAACTTGCAATGAAAAACTTAAACTACTTAAAGACTTTATAAACATAAAAAAAAATGATGTAAACACGTAAAATAATGTAAGAGAGAGTGGCCTAAAATGACATACCACTTTTAATTTCGGCTGTGTTCACTTTGTTTTCATACTTTTTTTTTTTTACATATTCTCATTTTTACAATCACATGAAGTGATATTTTTTGTTTTTTAGTTTTATGAAAAAAAATAACTTTTTTTAAAGGAAATAATAAAATATTTAAAAAAAATGAAATTTCTCAGAATAACTTTATTTTTTATTACGAAAAATTAATTTTAAAAGGTTAAAAAAATACATATTTTTTTTGAAATTTAAAATTTATTCAGAATATTCAGCAAACATGTCATTGAACATTCTTTGTCTTCTTGAAATGCTGATAGATCCAGAATCAACTAGTTCTAATTGTTCTTCTTCGGGTTCAGGAATTGTATGTTCCAATACTTCAAATTGTATGTCATCTCCTTGATTTATACACATATTGTGAAGCATTACAGAAACTATTGCGGCTTTAGTAATAAAATTTAAATTAATATTATCGAATTTCCTTATTCTTCTGAATCTGTTCTTCAGAAGACCAAACGCATGTTCTACAATAATTCTTATTGATGAGTGAATTTCATTAAATTTAATTTGGTTATTTGTTAAATGACCGTTGTCTTTGAAAGGCGGAATTATCCAGTCCAATTCAGGATATGCAGAATCACCCAATAAAACTGATCCTCTTAAAGCTGAGGATGAACTTTGAACATGGCTATATAAATCCGACTTCCTTAGAACACGTGCGTCATGTTGTGATCCAGGTTCACCTATGAAGATGTCAATGAATCTTTTTTTTCTGTCAACAACACCTTGCAAGATTATACTGTGGTAGCCTTTTCTGTTATAGTATTCTTGTTGATTTTCTGAAGACCTACAAATTTCAATGTGAGTACAATCAATCGCTCCCACCACATGGTTGATTCCTTTGTTCGCAAAAGATTCCACATTTTTTCTTACTTCATTTTCATCCGGCCAAAAAATAAATTGTGTGGAGAAATTACAAAGACAGTCAATCATTCTGTAGATAACTCTATGTGCGGAAGACTTGCTGACATCAAATCGATCCGCCACTTGTCGAAAACTTTCAGTGTTCGACAAATACCACACCGTCATTAAAACCGCTTTAGTAACAGGCACTTGTTCTACACCTCCATGTGATTTTTCCGAATATTTCTCATGAACCAATTCTAAAAAAAACAAAATATGAAAACATTGGAGCATATAATTTTAAAATTCTATACACATGAATGTTCAACTACTACTTACGAAGGAGAAATGAAATAGTTTGTCGATTAAGTCGAAAATGACTTTTAAACTCGACATCCGAGTATTTCGGCACAACATCTTCAACATAATTTTCTATATTCACTCGTTTTACATTTTCTTCTTCCGAATCGGTAGTAGATGAAAAAAAAGAATTTTCAGACGTGTCTGAATCAAAATCAGACATAATTAATAATTCCTAAATAAAAATACATTTTTTATCTTCTGAACAAAAAGATATCAATAAAGATTTGACTTTTTTACTTACTATAACTGTTTCGTCCATAATTTTATTCACTAAATTTAATAAAGTTTTTAAATTAAATCAAACTACCTACATATGTACATAAAAGAAATCGAAACTTCAACTGACAGTCAAAAATCAGCTAGCTGATATTTTAGACGTTCCAGTCATCCAAATTTTTCAGTTTAATATCAGTTTGTACGATTTGAAGCTTCGCTTATTTTAAATCAGAACCGAACTGATAATATCAGGTAAATCATGTGATTCGAACGCACTTAATATCGAATAAAATTAAAAAATATTGTTTTGCACATTTTGTATGGAAAAAGAGAACCGTTAAAATGTGCGTGACGTCACCCATATAATTTAAATGATTCGAATTTCATAGTTTTAAAATATACATAGGGGAAAATACCCAATAACGAGCCCTCCTCCAGTAACGAGGTGTTGGCTTCATTTTACTGTATGTATGATATGTGAATTTTTTCTATATATTTAGAAAAATGTGTTATCTTTGCAATGCATGGATGGTTTATCATTACAAATTCTTATTTAAATATAATTCTAATAAATGAAAAGTGAAACAAAAAATGTCATTTTTCTTAACGTTTTCGTTCAGGAGATGTATAAAAGCAATAAAAATATTTTTTATCTTAAAATTTTAAAAAAAAATCTTTTTAATTCAGTTTAAAATGAAGGGCTCGTTACTGTCTCTTTTCAGGGGCTCGTTGCTGATCTTCACGAATTTTGAGTTATTTTCTTAATTTTAATAATTTTATTGAAATAAAAACATTTTTTTTGCTTTAAATTGAAAATTTATTTTACTCTTTATTATTTAATAAACACTTTAAGCGTGGTATAAGGAGAAGGTTTAAAAATTTTCCTTAAGAGGGCTCGTTACTGGGTATTCTACCCTATATATATACAATATGGGATACATAAATGTATAATAATGTATAAATTCTTCGAAGTAAAAGAGCATCCCAGCGGCGATATTTAATATTGATGACATTTTCCTCTATGTTGTCATCAATGAACGTAAGACAAATGGAACAAATAGAACAAATTTAATATATTATGAGATATATATAAAAACATAATTTGTTTAAATATGTTTTATTTATTGATTTTTTAAAGTCAACGATGTTGTCATCGAAAGAGTCAGCTATGGTCAGTTATATAGCCATCGATTAAAGCATTTATGTTGTCATCGATGAAGGCGCTGTTGGGATGGGATGTAAGAACAATATAATCGAAATCATAGTATCTAATTCTATGTTGTCAAGGCATAAACGCATAAACCTAAAGTTGCATTTTTAGACATAAGCGGTTATGCCTTGCCGTGGTATGACGCGATTGCTATGAAGAAAAAAGAATGAAATTGAAATGTTTGATTATGGTACACGTACAGTACAGGCACGCATGTAGCCATGTACATTGTACATGTAAAGATTATGTATGCATATATCGAAATAAATATATATGTATCGTCTTTTTTCGTTCTTTATTTGTATGAAAAAATTTAAAAAAAAACTTTTTTTTTTGCTTTAAAATCATGAGAATGTAAAACTTGAATTTGTTGTTGAAAAATGCCTAATTTACTTGCATCATCTTTATAGTAATTATACCATCTTTGATACGAGTCAATAGTAGAGTTGCAGGTTGCAGTACATAATTCCAATTGAGGAATAGAATGTTGCCTTATTGGTGATACCTTAGTCTTTGAAGTCACAATTCTCACTGAAGTTTCACCTTTCATATATTCAGCTCTGCAATACACCACCGCTGTATATATCTAGCTATTGATGAATCGTTGAATTTTGATGTCATTGATGATAATGTACCGTGGAATTCGTAGATATTGTATAGATGAAATAATTCTTCATGTTAAGTCAACTATTTTCCACCAGCTACATTGCAGCTTTCGTCCCCTTGAAATGTTTCTAGCCAAAACTGTTGTAAAATTATTTTGAACAATAGGGTCACTGGTGAAATGAGTTGTAATGGATCAAAAACCTTGCTGAATTCAGATAAAATATTTCGTTTTTTAGGAGTCACATTTAGCCATAAAATGATGTCGAAAAAGAAACAGTTTCATCTCAGTCCTAACACCTTTTAGCACCTTTACTGCATTATTGGATTGATATTATGATTGGACGTACATAAGATTAAAATAATTTCCTGGAAAACATTTACCATCAAATACGACGTACGTATATTGTTAAAGAAAATTTCAAAACATAAACTAAAATTTAAATAACTGAAATTCACATAAAAAAATAAAATTAAAACTAATAAAGTATATGACCTATTTCATCGTTATCCAGAAAATCTAAAATATGCACCAAAGTTTTCTTTATCTTTGTGGAAAATTTTGCACTTGTAATTACAGTATCCTTATGAACCAAAACTGATTTAATAATTTTTAATTAAATTTTAATAAATTTTTTTTTTAAATTAGCTTATTTTTTAACTATTTTTCTGCATTTCCTTTTTTTTCAGATCGAAGTTTCCTGGTGGCCAATGCCCAATCAGAAACACATCATATCATTTGGTGCTCGGATGGTTTCTGTAAAATGACTGGTTATACACGCGCTGAAGTGATGCAGCGCTCTAGTGTTACAGATTTTCTTCACGGACCAACTACATCACAATTTGCTGTGAACCTAATTAAAGAAGCTCTTAGTAAGGGCTATGAAAAACATTTCGAGATATTATATTATCGGAAAAATGGTATGTTTAATTAGTTAAAAAAAATAATAATAACACAATTTATTCAACAAATTTATGTCATATATTATTAGTAATGACCGCTTGAAAAATTATGCCATTATAAAAGTAGTACATAAAAAAAAAAACAGAAAAAAAGTAGACTTTGTGGTACAACCATGGTTATGCTTACACGAAAATCGTATATGTATGTACCATAAATAAAAATTGTATTTAAGAGCCAAATTTAGTGAAAATTTTTTTTCGAAAACAACAACAACATCGTCTGAAATGTATTTGTGTCTTCATCAACACAAGCAAATAAATTTCTTCTAAGTGTTGGTGTACATGATTTGAAAAAATTTCTAACCCAGTTAACCATCGATGATATATATTCCACCTATCTAATCTTAATGTCAACAGAATTTGTTCTCGTGCTCTAAAAATCCAAACTTGATATATCAAAAATACGTTCTAGGTTAACTGGGTAGCGATCATATTGCATGGTAAAATGTGTACATCTTTTCTTTTGTTCTACAGGCTACAGCTAGCATACAGCTGTTATGCTATGCTATGCTGAAGTTGTTATTGTTTCTTCTCAATGGCCAGTACCAGACCTGTCTTCTTTCAGCTTCCCCACTTTTGGATAAAATGTACTACAACTCGCCTTCTGTCTTCAGAAAAAACCGGTTATTGAAGCTGAAAGAAGACGGGTCTGGTACTGGCCAATCATTATTTTCCACACAGTACGTACAAATTTACCTACGTTGAATAGTTTTCATTCTTTTATGAAGTCTTTGCTGTTGCCTAATTTTTGACTAATTTGCTAAATAATTTTTAAATAAACGCTATGCACTAAAAATGTGTTCCATTTAAGGACCACAATTCCCTTGCACCTATCTATATTCAAAATTTCATGAAAATCGGTTGAGAAATGTAGGCTGTAGGCGGTCACTTTGCAGGCCATTTCACTAAATTTGGCTCTTAAGCTAAAAGCTACAAGGATAGTAGGTATGAAACATTTTTTTCTGGAAACATTTTTAATACCGTGGGAACTTTTTTCACCGCCTGGTGAGTTTTGGTGGGGCAGATGAGAGTTTTTGAATATCGATGGACGAAATTTTTCATAGAAGCTGTGAAACATTTGCAAAAGAGAGTGGTATTAAATATACATACAGCATATTAAAAAATTATATCATCTAAAACTAAATGCCGCGGTTTATATTTTTAATTGTTATTTTTAAATAAAATATGTGATATTATAGCGTTTTTACCATTTTGTAAGTGTCAATATTGTTACATTTTCTTTCTTTCTTATATTCCTTTTTTAAAGTAACCTATTTTTCATATTAAGATACTTAAAATGATAATTAATTATTACATTACCATGATTATTAATGTTATTCTTGTTATGGCTCCGTTACAAATAAAACACTTTTGTAAAATTTTTTTAAATTAATATTTATTTCACTACGATCTTTTTATGTTCACAAACTTATTATATATAAAAAAAAAAAAAGAATTATATGATCTTTTCAATAAAAGAAAAATTTTATAACTTCTATTTAACTTAATTAAACCTTTTTGTTCACAAAATTCAAATTTATATTTAATTTATTACATTGTTTAATTCAAATTTCAATTTAATTTAATTTAATTGTTTAATCACAAAATTCAGTTTTTTATTTAATTTATTAAATTGTTTAATTCAAATTTTAATTTAATTTAATTATTTGATCACAAAATTCAGTTTTTTATTTAATTTAATTAATTGTTTAATTCAAATTTTATTTTAATTTAACAAAATTCAAATTTCTTTTATTTTATATTTTATTTGAATATTTTGAATAACCGAATAACATTAACACGTTACAAAGTACACTAATTTACTTTCAAAAATCAACTTCGACCCGTTTGACCAGAGTGTGCCAATTTATAACAACAATGATTATAGATTAACACAATAGATATGTATTTCGCGTAGTACATTTGTATTTTCACTCTATTTCATTAAAGGCTCCTAAACGAAACCTTCTTGTCTGTCCTATCTGGCGAGGAAAAATAGAACTAACGTTTTGAAATTCAAACTTTAAAAAAATGATCGAGTCGAGTGATTTTTTTATTATCCATTCGCTCATGCTCTTGTTATTTTTTTTTTTTGTGTATAACCAAATCAAACCAGTTTCCAGTATAACTTTGTGTATATGTAGTACCTATATTTATATAATATATATAACAATGTATATTCATATATATATGTACATATTTTTGCATGTACACAAATGCGTGTTTACCGTCAGTGCACATTTCATTTAATATTTATTTTTTTTCTTTTTTTTTTAATATTTGTTTCATCGGTTAGTATAATATTTTTTATTTTTTCATCCATAGAATATCAATATGTATGTACATACATTATGTATTTAAATATATTGTATTGTATAGGAATATGAATTAGAATTTGTTTTCTGATTATTGAATGCATGATAATATGAAAAATTTATCCAATTATTTTTATTTTTTTTATAGTTTTTGAAGCTATGAGAAATTTTACTGAAATCCAGAATCCAGATCCCGCTTTTTTTTGTTTTTATTTTATGTAACTATATATTTTTTTTGCAAATGAAAAAGGAAATTAAGATATTATGTTTTCAATTCAAGTACCTAATTAACAACATTACAATACACATTTAAATACATTTTATTTACCCATATTTATATTTCAAAATGTTACATAATGTGAGGTAGTTAGATATATGTTGGACTCTACAAATTTTGATTAATTAGGTGTACCTATAAAATTTTATTAAAACCTTGCAGCCGGGAGATGATCACAGTCATTATTAGAAAATTTGAAAATCGCTAATGCTTGCAAAGTGTTAACATTATAATAATAATGTACGTGCATTATAATATACAGTGCGGTCATGAAAGTCGCCTAACTAATAATTTCTAAAAACTTTTCTCGATACTATCTTTAAATTTTGGTGGGGATGGATGATGCCCTGGTAGACAAGTTATCATTAGCTAATCGATTAACTACTTATTAGCGTTTAGATGAAACTCATCATTACTTTTATTCTAGCGGTGGGAAAAAAGTCATCTATTTACCTCCTTATTTACTTTACACATACAGTGTATATGAGTAATGAGCACTTCGATGACCCCTAGATTAAAAAATGAACATTCTTATCAATAGGTAATCGATTACCATTTCGATTATCTATTGATGAAAAGATGGGCAAAACCTGAAAATACTCATCGATTACCATCTTGATGAGTTCCAGATTATAATATGAACATTATTATCAATAGGTAATCGATTACCATTTCGATTATTTATTGATGAAAAGATGGGCAAAACCTGAAAATACTCATCGATTACCATCTTGATGAGTTTCAGATTATATTATGAACATTCTTATCAATAGGTAATCGATTACCATTTCGATTATCTATTGATGAAAAGATGGGCAAAACCTGAAAATACTCATCGATTGTGAATGAGTGAATGGGTTTTAAAATAAAACATACATACGTATAGTTTTTCTTAGTTTTATTATTATTATTATTATTATTATTATTATTAATATTATTATTATTATTATTATTTATTATTTATTATTATAATTATTTATTATTTATTATTTATTATTATAATTATTTATTATTTATTATTTATTATTATAATTATTTATTATTTATTTTTTATTATTCATTATTATAATTATTTATTATTATTGTTATAATTGTTTAATGTTGTTGTTATTGTCAATATTTTCTTATTTATTACATTATTTTGATTTTTATTTTTTTTAAATTTGTTTGAAAATCTTGTGATTGTTGTGTTTGTTGTTGCTGCTGCTGCTGATGCTGCTGTTGTTGTTGTTGCTGCTGATGCTGCTGTTGTTGTTGATGTTGCTGATGCTGCTGATGTTGTTGTTGTTGTTGTTGTTCTTCTTCTTCTTCTGTATGTACAGTCTTGTGCATAAGTTTAAGACCACCAAGAAAAATTGTCGTACAATCAATTTTAACTTTATATATTTCTAAAATAAAATAAAATATTTTCTTCAGTTTTTTTATTTAGAAACTTTATTATGTTTTGAAGAGGATAAAATATAAAAAATTCAATAATTATTACGAAACTTATTATTTTAGAATTTTTCTTGAAATTACAGCTGTGCAAAAGTTTAAGACCACTTGATAAAACATTCCATTATCTTAGATGTTCTAAATTTTAATGTTAATTTTTACTGTTATTTTCTACAAAACTTAACATGAAACAAATTTTCATTAGTTTAGATAGTTGTTAAAAGTGATTTTTGTAATTATAATTTTGAAAAAAATGTTTAAGTAAATTTATATAAAATTTATTGGAAAACAAGTTGTAAATAGTAGTACTTTGTGGCAAGTGAGTTAAATTTTACCAATTTTTTTTATTAACTCAATAAGGATTTAACGCTAAACATCATTTTAGATTTTGACCTTACACAAGAAAAAAAACCAAAGAGAAATTGAAGAAAACAAGGAATTCGCAAAACATGTATTCAACAAACAATAGAAAGATTTGCGGATACAGGATATATAGAGCGCAGAGTTCGACCTGGACGACTCAAAATACTACTAATACTGCTTTTTTTTCTGCTTTGCAGTCCAATTCCGGTGTTGTCTGCACCAATGCCTGCGATTTAGTGCATTTTCAAAAGTTAAAAAGATTTTTTTTACTGCCGTACGACTTTTATGATTTAATTTACAAAGAGTTTTGTGGATGTCATTTGCAATTTCTCGACTAGACATAAAAATGTTTTGCCTGTATGTTTATTAATTTAAATTTTATACTTTCTGTAAGTATTTTCGGTCGTCCCAGTTGAAAATTTCGTCAGCTCCCATCCACAAAACTCTTTGTAAATTAAATCATAAAAGTCGTACGGCAGTAAAAAAAATTTTTTTAACTTTTGAAAATGCACTAAATCGCAGGCATTGGTGCAGACAACACCGGAATTGGACTGCAAAGCAGAAAAAAAAGCAGTATTAGTAGTATTTTGAGTCGTCCAGGTCGAACTCTGCGCTCTATATATCCTGTATCCGCAAATCTTTCTATTGTTTGTTGAATACATGTTTTGCGAATTCCTTGTTTTCTTCAATTTCTCTTTGGTTTTTTTTCTTGTGTAAGGTCAAAATCTAAAATGATGTTTAGCGTTAAATCCTTATTGAGTTAATAAAAAAAATTGGTAAAATTTAACTCACTTGCCACAAAGTACTACTATTTACAACTTGTTTTCCAATAAATTTTATATAAATTTACTTAAACATTTTTTTCAAAATTATAATTACAAAAATCACTTTTAACAACTATCTAAACTAATGAAAATTTGTTTCATGTTAAGTTTTGTAGAAAATAACAGTAAAAATTAACATTAAAATTTAGAACATCTAAGATAATGGAATGTTTTATCAAGTGGTCTTAAACTTTTGCACAGCTGTAATTTCAAGAAAAATTCTAAAATAATAAGTTTCGTAATAATTATTGAATTTTTTATATTTTATCCTCTTCAAAACATAATAAAGTTTCTAAATAAAAAAACTGAAGAAAATATTTTATTTTATTTTAGAAATATATAAAGTTAAAATTGATTGTACGACAATTTTTCTTGGTGGTCTTAAACTTATGCACAAGACTGTATTTTTGTACATGCAGATTGAAGTTTATACAGTAGCGGAAAAAACCCATGACTCAAATAATTTTCATTTTTCTAAAAAGAATTTATTTATTAAACTGTATTACAGAATCATGTATGGTTTTTCTTTTCTTATAGAAAAAACCTTAAAAAAACACACATATATACTTAGTGTGTATTGTAATGTTGTTAATTAGGTACTTGAATTGAAAACAAAATATCTTAATGCCCTTTTTCATTTGCAAAAAAAATATATAGTTACATAAAATAAAAACAAAAAAAAGCGGGATCTGGATTCTGGATTTCAGTAAAATTTCTCATAGCTTCAAAAACTATAAAAAAAATAAAAATAATTGGATAAATTTTTCATATTATCATGCATTCAATAATCAGAAAACAAATTCTAATTCATATTCCTATACAATACAATATATTTAAATACATAATGTATGTACATACATATTGATATTCTATGGATGAAAAAATAAAAAATATTATACTAACCGATGAAACAAATATTTAAAAAAGAAGAAAAAAAAAAAATATTAAATGAAATGTGCACAGACGGTAAACACGCATTTGTGTACATGCAAAAATATGTACATATCCTAGTTGTGAAACGAATCAATTCAGAACTAATTCAGAATGAATTCTATTGATTCCGAATTGATTCCACTTTAGATTACCAAATGGGAAAAGAATTGATTCTTTTTACATGGGCATGTCATAGGCCAGTAATGAATTGAGTCCTATCTGCATTACTCTAAATCAATTCTGAATCAATTCAATAAAATTGATTCTGAACTAATTCCGCAGAATGCATTCTGAACTAATTCCGCAGAATGCATTCTGAACGAATTCTCCAGAAACCATTCTGAACTAATTCCGCAGAAAGCATTCCGAATCGATGAGGATTTATTTTTAATATGAGCCGTTAATTTAGAAAGTGGCATAAGCCAACATTATAAAACTATCTAAGTCAAATTTTTTGAAATAATAAAACAGCAAAAGCTTTCCTTCATCTTATTTATTTATAAAAATTTCTTTAAAACATGAAAATTATACATACTAATAAAAAATAAAAGATTTAATTCAACAATAATGAAATTCATAAAAAAAAAGTAGTTAAAACTTAACATAAAAAAAACAAAAACATTATTCATTAATTAAATTTGTTTGCGATTCCCGCAATTCTTCTCGTTCCATAAATGCCCGCTTATTTATGCGGGCTTTTACTAAATGAAAAGATTTTCTAATCATTTTGACATAGTCCTGGCCATCATAAGCTTCTGAAAAAAATATATAATAATTAGAACGGTAAAAACGCCCGTAAAAATATATGTATATTTACTTGCAAATAATTTATTTATATTAGTAAACTGCTTAAAAGCAAGTTTTCCATGACTGCCATCATAATTTTAAGAAACTATAAGAAAAAATTGTATTTTGTATTTTGTTCTATCGATTTTGAGCTAGGAGTTTGAAAATTGAGGTGTATTTAGAAAACCCTCTAAAGAAGGAATTGGTGAAGTTTCAAGGTCCAAGCTCAACGGAGTCATATTTAAAGTAGGGCTCAAAATACGAATGTATACATTTGTATACGATCAGGCAATCTTAGGGTAATAAGATTAATATGTATCTCAAATTCTAATATATAAAAACTTACCTTTCAATGATAATTCGATTTAATTTTAATTTTTATTATTAATTTACTAATTGTTTTTATACTGATAACTATTTGCACTGTAACTTAACACATAAAACACAACTTCACTTCTAAAATTTTAACAATGAATGAACCAAAAAGACGTGAAAACCAAATAAGCAAATAAAATAACAACAACAAAAATTTTAATTTACCGTTGTTTTCATATTTTTATGCGAGCATATAGTAACACGTGCCATTATGTTTTTTGATCATTGTTACATTGTCATTATAGGAAGCCAGAAAAGGAATCAATTGATTCTCTCTGCATTACTAAGAATCAGAAATGGAATCAATTGATTCTCTCTGCATTACTAAGAATCAGAAATGGAATCAATTGATTACTTTGGAATAAGTTCAGAATTAATTCTTTTAGAATCTGTTCTTTTTTGGACAACTGGGATATATGAATATACATTGTTATATATATTATATAAATATAGGTATACACAAAGTTATACTGGTAATGAAATGTGCACAGACGATAAACACGCATTTGTGTACATGCAAAAATATGTACATATATCTATGTATATACATTGTTATATATATATCATATAAATATAGGTATACACAAAGTTATACTGGAAACTGGTTTGATTTGGTTATACACAAAAAAAAAAAAAATAACAAGAGCATGAGCGAATGGATAATAAAAAAAATCACTCGACTCGATCATTTTTTTTAAGTTTGAATTTCAAAACGTTAGTTCTATTTTTCCTCGCCAGATAGGACAGACAAGAAGGTTTCGTTTAGGAGCCTTTAATGAAATAGAGTGAAAATACAAATATACTACGCCGCATATCTATTGTGTTAATCTCGAATCATTGATTCCAGTTTACATTTTTTTTGAAATTATAAAATTGTAGTTTTCCAAGCAATAATAGATGGCGCAACCAGGTAATTCCAATGGTAAAGCTCATTTTTGAATTTAAAATTTTGATTTTTTCGTTGATTTCGAAATTCGATAATTTTGTATAATGTTGCAATTTTGTTTACATTACCCATACAATCATTATTATGTATGTGTAATAATATGCTTAAATGAATTGTTATGAGTATGCATATATGTATATTTTTTACAACTGTATAAATGTTTTTCATGTGATTGATAATGACTTGAATTATTTTTTGTTTATAATTTTTTTTCAGTTTAATTTTTCTTAAAATTATTTATTAATACATATTAGTTTAAATAGTTAGATAGTTTTTGTTTAATAATTCTATTACAGATTTTTATTTTTAAATAGTATTTTTCTTTTTCTTCTTTTTTTAATATCCTAAAGCATATCAGCTGACTTTTATTTTCGAATTAGTAGGAGGAATTAAGAAAATATGTAAAAAGAATAATACAAATTATAAATGCATTTCACTTTTTTGAAGATAGAGAAAGACAGCAGACAAAGAAGAAGAAGAAGAATTGACCAATATCAATATCAATTATAAATATAATATGAATGTTTTATGTAATAATGATAAACATACTTTTATTGTTTTTTTTTCTTACAGTTCAATATTTTTTGAAAATATTTTATCAGTTTAGAAAGTTTTTGTTTAATAAAATAAAACTATTACAGATTTATCCTTCAAAAATTTCACTTCTTCTTTTTCTTTAAATATCCTAATGCATATCAGCTGACTTTTGTTTATTTTCAAAGAAGATAAGAAAAGTAGGAAGGATTAAGAAAATGTGTAAAAAGAAAAATACAAATTATAAATGCATATCACTTTTCTGAAGATAGACAAAGACAGAAGAAATATTTGTTCAATGATCAATATGGAATAAAATATGAATTATATTTGAGATACGGTATTAGATTGGTAATTTGAACCTCTATATTTTCAACACCTAAATTTCTGTAATTTCGGTTTCTGTATTTTTGTAAAGAGGTTTTTTGTGATTTTACTTTATGAAATAGCATGAAATAAAACCAAGTTAAATATGTTGTACCTAATTTCAATCACTGATTTTTGCAATAAAAAATTAATTTTAAAATCGTCATAATCAATTTCGTAATTATTGTTTTAATAATGCAAATGAATTTTATTACAGAATTATGGGGTGTTTTTGTTTAAAGTAGTGTTGAAAGTGTAAACTGGTTTCTATATAAATTTTTAAATTTTAACAAGGTCGGTTTGAAATTAGTTCAAATTATTGAGATTATACTGTTATTTATGTTTATTGAATGGATATAATATTGAAAATCATGTTTGTAAAATTTAATTTTTCTTCAATAGTTGAAAATTTTTACCTATCTACATTCTTTTTAACCCTAGGATTGCCTGATCGTATACAAACGTATACACGCGGACTTTGACCCTTGATAAAATACGATCCCTTTGAGCTAGGACCTAGAAACTATTTTTATACTAAAACATTTATCAAAGTGTTCTTTTTAGTATTGTTCTTTACAGTATTTTTTTAGTTTTTTTAGTTTTCAAGATAAAGTGCATAATAACATGAAAAACGTGAATGTTCCATACATTCTTGTACATTCATAAAAGCAAACATCTATTGTTGGCTTTGAAGTTCTATATCTCAGCATCCTCTGAACCAAAAACTAATATTTTTGGATTAAAATATTTGCTGAAGTATTGCTTAAAAGCTGTCTTATACAGTAATTCTGTAAGTGCCACAGTTTTCAACCAAAAGGACAAAATAAAGAAGTTCAACATTTTCAACCTTATTTTCCATTTTATCTCGGAAACTGGAAAAAATATGAAACTGTAATAGCAACAACATTAATGATTTAATAAAGATTTCAATATAAAAATAATAGTTTTTGGTCCATGGGATGCTGAGATACAGCTCTTTGAAAAAAAAATTTTAAAATTTCCATATAAAATGTATGGTATACATATTTGTATACTCACGGCCAAATTTGTGACATTCTTGATCAGGCAATCCTAGGGTTAAATAACAATACAATTGAGGGAAAAGTTAACTGCAAAATAAAATTTGTAGGTACATGTACATTTTTTTTTTTCATTTTATACATACTTTACATATTACAAGACACATTAGTATCATAATCAACAATCATTATTCTCAATTGTATTGTATTGTTTTTGTTTTGCGAAACAAAATATAAATATCCAAAAATGTATACAATCAGAATCAAAACAAAATTTAAAAAAATCATACGGTATACAAAAACAATTAATACAATAATGTGTGTGAATGAAATAGAAAATAAAATAAAAATGGTAGATTTCGACGATATTTACGAAAATTCGAAATACATATTTAAAAAACTTTATACTTGTACAATTGTACTTGCAGAGCTTGAAGAACTCAAGAGCTTTACTATTGGAAAATAACGATCAAATTTTGTTGATTGTACGTACAATGATGATTATGACGATTTTAAAATTAATTTTTTATTGCAAAAATCAGTGATTGAAATTAGGTACAACATATTTAACTTGGTTTTATTTCATGCTATTTCATAAAGTAAAATCACAAAAAACCTCTTTACAAAAATACAGAAACCGAAATTACAGAAATTTAGGTGTTGAAAATATAGAGGTTCAAATTACCAATCTAATACCGTATCTCAAATATAATTCATATTTCATTCCATATTGATCATTGAACAAATATTTCTTCTGTCTTTGTCTATCTTCAGAAAAGTGATATGCATTTATAATTTGTATTTTTCTTTTTACACATTTTCTTAATCCTTCCTACTTTTCTTATCTTCTTTGAAAATAAACAAAAGTCAGCTGATATGCATTAGGATATTTAAAGAAAAAGAGGAAGTGAAATTTTTGAAGGATAAATCTGTAATAGAATTATTAAACAAAAACTATCTAACTATTTAAACTAATATCACAAATAATATAATAATACAGATGGGTATTGTAAATGAACTGAAATGTTATTCAGTGGTAATAAAGAAGAAGAACAAACAATTTTTATGTTTGCGTCTTAACTATAGTTTTTTTAAAAACTTAAAACAACAACAACATTACCGAAAAAGTTTGAGTTTTTTTATTTATGTTTCCACTTTTCATTTCATCATGATTTTTTGATTTTTTCCATTTCTAACTTGTAGTTGACATTTATCTTGTTTATGCACAAAGATTAAAACGTATTAACTCTAAAACGTTTTAAGCATCGTTTTGAGATAATACATTTTAATTAGTGTTTATGTGTAATACAACATTTCGTTCTCACTCAAAACGTTAACCATCTGCGTGTGTAATAACAATTACTTAAAACTAATAAAATGTATATGCATTATGCACACTTTAAATGCGCATTGAAATTTGGTTTATGCATCCGTATTTAGTCAAGACGGAGTGAGTTAATGCGAATTTATGTGTCGCATAAACAAGGTAATTGTTTATGATTTGTTATAAACATAGGTTTAGAAAGTGGGGCATCCAATTATCAAAAAAGTGAATACAGTAGAATCTCGATAATTTTACTACCTGATAATTTCCTATATTTACAGCGAAAGAAATTTTGCCTACTCTATAATTTCAACAGCCATAATTTATACATGAATTTACACATAAAATACATATTTGAACATGTAAATCGCAAAAAATCTAAGTTTGATTTGATTTGTGAAAGGCTTTATTTTTGATTTTTTTTTGTGTTAATTAAAAATTGAGAAATATGAAATAAATAAACTACCCTACTAGAAATCACTCATCAATAGTGGTGTTTCCCTTTCCCTGCAAGGGGGATATATTATTTTGCTTTATATATTCTCTCAAATGCAAAAAAAAGTACACAGCTAAAATTTTAAAATTCCTTTCACCATCAAAATTATTCGATGAGTTTTCTAATGAGTATGACATGAGTACTCAGTATATAATGAGTTTTTTCCCGTGCTTAGAATAAAACTCAGTAAGAAGTTCATCTAAGTGCTCATGATGAGCTCTATAATTAAATAATCACTAAATTCTAGTAGGGTAATCTTTTATTAATTTCATGTGTGCGTTTTACTTCCATACATATGTACATATTTAGTTTAAATTTTGTATTCAATAATTTCTACTATCCCGTAATTTCAACGAGGGTAGTTTTAATTAGGTAAAATTATCGAGATTCTACTGTACATAAATCTAAAATACCTATAAAATATTTATAATTCTTTAAACCATACAATGTCGGTTGAACTGAACAGTTACTTGTGCGTCAGCAAAAGTAAAATTCAATATTGTATGTATACAATATACCTACGTACAATAATAATGGCTTTTATTTGCTTGTCACATATTTTTGTTGTTGTCGGTTAACAATTATTGTACCTAAAGGAAAAGGAAACAAAAAACTGAAAACTTTGTCAGTTCATTTTATTATATAACATCATGATAGGTTTATGTCTTTGCTAATCATATCACATTTGTCAGTTAATCGTTGTCAGTTAACCAAAATTTATATGCAACATTTTGTACAACAGTTTTTATATATCTGTATTGTTTGTGCAAATATGCATTAATAAATTATTTTAAGAAAAATTAAACTGAAAAAAAATTATAAACAAAAAATAATTCAAGTCATTATCAATCACATAAAAAACATTTATACAGTTGTAAAAAATATACATATATGCATACTCATAACAATTCATTTAAGCACAAACAATATAATAATACAGATATATAAAAGCTGTTGTACAAAATGTTGCATATGAATTTTGGTTAACTGACAACGATCAACTGACAAATGTGATATGATTAGCAAAGACATAAACCTATCATGATGTTATATAATAAAATAAACTGACAAAGTTTTCAGTTTTTTGTTTCCTTTTCCTTTAGGTACAATAATTGTTAACCGACAACAACAAAAATATGTGACAAGCAAATAAAAGACATTATTATTGTATGTAGGTATGTATATTGTGTACATAAATATTGTATTTTACTTTTGCTGACGCACAAGTAACTGTTCAGTTCAACCGACATTGTATGGTTTAAAGAATTAGGTATTTTAGATTTATGTACAGTAGAATCTCGATAATTTTACCTAATTAAAACTACCCTCGTTGAAATTACGGGATAGTAGAAATTATTGAATACAAAATTTAAACTAAATATGTACATAAGTATGGAAGTAAAACGCACTCATGAAATTAAAAAAAGATTAGTTTATTTATTTCATATTTCTCAATTTTTAATTAACACAAAAAAAAATCAAAAATAAAGCCTTTCACAAATCAAATCAAACTTAGATTTTTTGCGATTTAACATGTTCAAATATGTATTTTATGTGTAAATTCATGTATAAATTATGGCTGTTGAAATTATACAGTAAGCAAAATTTCTTTCGCTGTAAATATAGGAAATTATCAGGTAGTAAAATTATCGAGATTCTACTGTATTCGCTTTTTTGATAATTGGATGCCCCACTTTCTAAACCTATGTTTATAACAAATCATAAACAATTACCTTGTTTATGCGACACATAAATTCGCATTAACTCACTCCGTCTTGACTAAATACGGATGCATAAACCAAATTTCAATGCGCATTTAAAGTGTGCATATACATTTTATTCGTTTTAAGTAATTGTTATTACACTACACACGCAGATGGTTAACGTTTTGAGTGAGAACGAAATGTTGTATTACGCTTAAACACTAATTAAAATGTATTATCTCAAAACGATGCTTAAAACGTTTTAGAGTTAATACGTTTTAATCTTTGTGCATAAACAAGGTAAATGTCAGCTACAAGTTAGAAATGGAAAAAATCAAAAAATCATGATGAAATGAAAAGTGGAAACATAAATTTAAAAAACTCAAAGTTCGGTAATGTTGTTGTTGTTTTAAGTTTTTAAAAAAACTATAGTTAAGACGCAAACATAAAAATTGTTTGTTCTTCTTCTTTATTACCACTGAATAACATTTCAGTTCATTTACAATACCCATCTGTATTATTATATTGTTTGTGATTTAAGCATATTATTACACATACATAATAATGATTGTATGGGTAATGTAAACAAAATTGCAACATTATACAAAATTATCGAATTTCGAAATCAACGAAAAAATCAAAATTTTAAATTCAAAAATGAGCTTTACCATTGGAATTACCTGGTTGCGCCATCTATTATTGCTTGGAAAACTACAATTTTATAATTTCAAAAAAAATGTAAACTGGAATCTCTAATGATTTTATATACTTTTTGCTCTCAGTTAAAAAAGTTTTGTCTAAATTTTTTGATTTTTTGAAGGAACAAAATTTCTGTGTTCAGAAGTAATCGCACCAATCCGTTCCGAAGCTGATGATATCTCATTATACATAATCAATTTTGAAGACTTATCAAATCCAACAGCAACAGAACCACCACTTATGGAGAGACTTAGTAAATGTAAGAATATTTGAAAGTAAAATTTCAAATTTTGATTTTTTGAATTTTCTTTTTTTCCAAATTAAAAGAACAAAAAAAAAATTTTATTTAAATAGTTGATAGAGCACGTGCTAGTTTTAGAGAGTCATTTAAATTTGGTAGTTTAAGGGAAAGAGGGCTTAGACTAGCTGGTTATCTGACACCACCTTCAGATGTTACACAAGAGGAGGAGGAAGCTCATGAAAAGTAATTATATTTCTTATTTTTTTTTTTTCAAATCCTTGAATCCTTCAATATTTTTAAAACTACATTTTTATTTTAAATAAAAAACTCTAAAACTAATTTTAATTTTCGTTCTTAAAAATATTTAGCCAGGTAACTTTACCAAAAATTGAATCGGGTAAAGTATGGACACCAATGTCAACACCAACACTACGAAGTAAAGAGACTGAAAAATTACGTGATTCCTTACGTTTAGAAGATTTAAAAATAACTATACCAGACGTAAGTAAATTTTATTTTAATTTGACTAAAAAAAATTTAAATAAATATTAATTTTTTTTTAATGATTTTAAAATGCGACATGTCATGTGCTTACTTTCACCTTTCCTTTTCTCACAAAATGGACAACTCGCATTGTAAAATGATGATCCTTCAAATTTTCTATATTGGTTGAATTACCAATTTTAACTTTCAATCTTCGCTTTTTTTCAGAAACCTGTTAGAACGAAAGACAAATCAGAGTTTGTACATACTAAAAGTTTGGATTTCCAAGACAATCAAACTAAAAGTAAGTAAAAGAAAAATAACCACCTACGTAATTTAGATTAAAATTTTATTGTTGTGCCTTTAAAAATTGCTTAATGATATTTTCTAGCATCCTATTTTCTAAGAAAATATTAAAATTTTTAAAAATTATATGCATTAAAACTATAAAAATACATTTTGAATAAAAAAAAGAATTTAGTAGAAAAAAAGAAATTTTTGAAAGCGTAACGACGAGTTAAGGGGCTTGGACAACAGGTTGGCCTGTTTCCATAAAAATTGTTTGTTAGCAGAAAAAAGCCTCGGATAGAACGGAGACAATGATCACGACAATGGCTAAAATTGAAGAATAACAAAATAGGAAGTTTGTATAGAGCATCTGCCTTCAAAGAAACGCTAGATGAATTAAAACGATAAAAAGTGATACTATGTGCCCTACAAGAAATTCGTTGGCCAGGAAAACGCAAACTGCAGAAGAAAGATGGTGTTCTGTACTACAGTGGTAGCGTAGACACAAGAACAGGAATATATTTTGGATGATAACTTGAAGATACAGTAATAAATTTCGACCCAGTTACTGAAAGGATTTGTAAAATTAGAATAAGAATGGAACCACATAACTTAACAGTCATCTCAACTTATGCCCCAACCGAAGAAAAAGAAGACAATATTAGGGAGAATTTTACTCAAAATTAGAGCTAACCTATGATAAGTCACCACGATTTGACATGAAAATATGTATAGAAGTTGCTTATCAACCAAACTATTGATCAAAAAATGAACTATTTGCAGATGTGTACAATGATCTACACATAGAACAAATAATTTCAACGTGAGTAAAGGTTCGTTGTGGTTAGTTAGGTTAGATTTCTACTTATAAAAATACAAATAAAAATATCTCAAATGTAATTTTGCAGGTGATCAATTTTATATTATTATACTCTATGGTACCCGCATAAAATTTTACCGGAACTGATTGACCAGTATCGAGAATCGTAACTCTATACGAACCCACATGCCACCATCTTTCTTTTCAATGTCGATAGACTTTAGGTATAATAACGATTACTGTGTCTCGACTTTAGAGGATGAATAACTTTTTTCTATACTGATCAGATGTTGATGCAGTACCGGTATTAAAGTTTACTTCAGTCATGCCACCATCTTTCTTTTCAATGTCGATAGACTTTAGGTATAATAACGATTACTGTGTCTCGACTTTAGAGGATGAATAACTTTTTTCTATACTGATCAGATGTTGATGCAGTATCGGTATTACAGTTTACTGTAAAAAAAAATACCCCCGCAATATTGAAATCTAACTATAGACGCATTGTTGACCTACAATTCCGATAGAGTACTGGAAAACGTGATTTAACACGCAGTATCGATACAGTACCTATACAATACCGTTTAATTGTGACTGACTTAGTTTTAATTGTGTCGATAGAATATTGAATATAATTTTTCAAAACCATATCACTTTTTTAGAACCAATATTTATTCCGATATTAAAAGTATATACGATAAACACCGGTTTGCGATATTACTTTTGTAAAAACAATTACGTTTTTTGATACTCTTTATATATTGGGTGAATGCTGGATTAAAGCACTATAGAGTTTTGTATGCTAAATATCGAATTATTTATATATAAGTATATAAGTACCTATAATCGAAACTCATCATTCGCAGTAACCATAGAATATCGATTGAATTTCGATTTTCGATACTGTGTAGCTTATATTTAAAATTGAATCTTGTTTGAGTACACGGTGATGTGGCTGAAGCGGCTAGGGAAAAGATACTGTATGTGAAAATCTTCAGGTCGTGAGTTCGAACCTTGGTCAGGTAATTTGATTTGGTAAAATAATAAAAAATTCTTGTGTTTTTCACTGTTTTTTCAGCAGAGCGATATGTCTTCGAACTAAAAAACATTCCAAATAATTATATAAAATTATTATTAAAAATATTTAAAATCCACTTTTATTTTTTTTTTAATATCTGGAGCTCGGTACTGTATAGATAATGAAATCCGATACCTATCCGATACTTAAAAACAAAACTAAACGAGTACTGAAAATGTTCCGCTAGAGTTTAGCATGTTTCGGTACTGGAAGGGGAAATTTATAACGATAGAGTTCCGATAGAGTAACTAAAATTTATGCGGGTAGCTATGTAGCCCACCAAGGTCATGTTACTTGTTATATTAATTACTCTACGGTAAAACTTGATTATGACAAAGTCGTTACAAGCTTACTTGATCAGTTACAAGCAATTTTTTGAGTAATATAATATGTATATAAAAAAAGGGCTCATTTTAACTTGGTAGTTGATTCGGTTCAATTTGGATGAAAAATATAAGGTTTTTTAAATGAAATTGAAGCTTAAAAAATTGGTTTTCTTTAGCTTGTTTTGAAAGGTTGTAAATTTTTTTCAAATTTCAGGAAAAAAGAAAAAAAATTTTCTTCAAGTTGACTTGGGAAAAAATTTAATAAATTTTTTTCAAAGTTAAAAACCAGATACAGATTTGATCTTGAAGGTAGATTGAAATGAACTTTTTGATAAAGTTGAAAATTGAATAAGATTTCAGTTTTAAATTTCTTTTCTTTCGTCAATACTCAAAAGACCGAATCACATTGAAATTCGAACGATTTTAACTTAAGTTAAAGTACATCCCGAAAGTTTCCTTTTTCCGGTCAGTATCCAAAAGACAGAAAATTGCCAAATATAATAAAAAAAGGATATCTTCCGGTCAACATCCAAAAAATTAAAATGCACCAGTCAAAAAAACATGACTCACGAGATCAATACTCTTGTAAGTTTCCTTACTATTTCGCTTCTTTTGGCCAATATCCAAAAGAAAAAGAAATAAAAAAAAAACACCAAAAAAAAAACTTCTAATTGGGTCAGTATATCAAAAAGAGGTGTTGGTTGGTGGTTGGTTGACGTGGCGGTCCGAAGACCCAATTAGCATATAGTGCCGTTTTGATACCACACACCGACACACCTCTCAGTTGTCAGTCAAAGGGTTGTAAGCCCTTCTGTCATACATGCACCTACAGTTTAAAGTGGAATGCGAACCACTAAATTCGTTGGTAGAGAAAGAATTTTATTCGTATGACAGGGCTTGGTAGTAATATCTCTTGTAGTTTTTTTTTGTGGACTTAGCTTATGGTCTCGAAGCAAAGCCATCAAACTAATTATTACCTAGCACTTATACCCAACTCAAAGTGAATTGGTACTCATTCAAAGCTGAGTGAACTCAGGCGGACTCGAACCCGAGATCTCCAGCATCAGAAGCCAACACTCTACCGCTTCGTCCACTGCCCGCCGTCCCGAGGTGTACTCGAACAAAATGTTGACTTACGTGATCAATACTCTCGTATGTTTTTTCAGCGATTTCTTTCTTTCGGTCAGTATCCGAAAGAAAGTAGAAGACTTCTAATCAGGGGGCCGTTTAACGTACAATGAGAAATGGAAAATGAGTTCATTTTCAGTGACTTTTTTAAAAATGTGTTTCATGTTCAATGAGAAAATGGGATTTAACTGTCAAAAATTTCTCAGTGAGCAAAACTTTATTCACTGAGTTTTTTACAGTGAGTTCGATGAGTTTTTTTTTAAAGTTAATAATATATAGAGTAAATAAAAAAAATTAAATAATAAATATGTATGTATATAAATTAAATATGTGTATAATTAAAAAATATGGGTAAGGTAAAATGTGAGTATAAAATTTAATTTGTTATTAAATAATAATAAATAATAAAATATTATTTTAAATAATTTGTGAAACCTTTCTAGCAAAATGAGTAGGTACTTCTTTTTTATACAAATAATGTAATGAAATTTATAAAAGACTATACAAATTAAATTTAGAAGCTATACCTATACAAACAAATACGCTATTTTACTGTACATCATGTGTATATTGACAATTTGACAACTGTCAGAACTAGTTTTTCCAATGAAAAATGAAATTATTCCATTTTCCGTTTCACACATTGGAAATTTCTCATTTCATGTACAAGAAACACTTTTTAGATAGAATGAGAAAATATTGATGAGTTTTTTGAATAACATGAGAAATGAGATAAAACTCATTCTCTCATTTTCCTCATTGTACGTGAAACGGCCCCCAGGACGCACAGTGGTCCAACGTAGTACAAAAGGCTGGCCAAAATTAAATTTTTGATGTCAAAGAATGGGGTAAATGGTGTTTGGGTTTGAAAGATAACACTCCAAGGATCATAAAACTGCAGCAGGATATAAAAATCGGGCACACAATTCAATATAATCACGCCTTGTTTGAAGCGTAAAGTGTTAAGTGCTAATTAGCATACGTTTAAAACAAAAATTTGTATATTTTTCACTTTTGTGTAGTTAAAAAAAAAGTGTTTATAAAAAAGTGATAATTATGTCTTCGAAAGATACAGGTAAGTAGAAAAAAAATGTATCTTAGTTTTTAACATTCTATGAAGGATAGGTGTATAATTGAAGAAAAACTTGTAATAGTCAAATTTTTCTTAAAAAATTATATATACCTATTTATCCTTTGAGTTTTGAAAAAGAATTTCGCCACATTACGCCTTCATTTTTACATATATTTGAAGGTAGGTATGTATACTAGAAAATTTAAAAAAAATTGGCTGCCCGTTTTTGCCCCTTTTTTTTTAACGGAAAAAATTCATTTTTTGTACCTGGGTTTGGGTTCCATTACATTGGATTTTTATTAATACATAATGTCAATTATTTTTAATGTTTAAAAATTTTTTTGGGCTGTATTTGAGTTTTTTAAAAAACTAAGATAAAATATAAATGAAATACAATACAAAAAATTAATTTTATTTAAACAATTTATTGTTTATCTATTTTTTTTTCTAATTTACAGGTTTTGAAGATGAAATATATAATAGAGCACCATAGGTTCACTACCATCATCATCAAATGCCGGCAGACCAAATCCATATATGTATAGATTTTTTCCACTTTATTGAAACAATGGAAATATCTAAATAATATTATCAATAAAACTTCAAAAATACTTTGAAAAATAAACGCCTTTTTATAGAATTTTATTTGGTCTAAGCTTTTTTAAAAGGTTTTATTTTTGCATTTCTGCGGTTAATGCTCGTTAAAAGGTCATATCTCAAAGGAGAGGAAAGTTAGACCTTTGGTTTATAAGGCAAAATTTTACTACGTAGCGTGGGCATTAAAATTGTAGAGCATATGTTATCAATCAAATTTACCGTTATTTATAGCGACGCCATTTTATTCAAAGAAAACAGGAAAATTTACTGAATTTTTCACTTTGAGACTTAATAACTTTTGAACAAATAGGGGTAGAAAAGTAAAGTGGGCATCAATGTAAAGGGCAGAATATTCTCTATTAATTTCTTAAACAACTAATTCCCCTTTGTCTTACGGTTCTCAATAAACGGGTGTTTTATGAAAACTGAGCCAACAACATTCAGCGCCCTCTAGCGGCCAAACTGTTAAGATTGACTCTCTCCTCCTATACAATATTTTGTTAGTCTTGATGAGGTCTATCGTTCTGTATATTTTTTACCATTAGATATGAAACACCCTGTTTATATGTCTATAACACCCTGTAATTATTTTACATGAAAATTGAAAATTTGGTGTTTTTGTTAATTATTAAGTTTAGTTCCATTCTAAATACAAAAATTTTATCAAAAATAATTTTTTTCGAAGATATATAATTTTGACCACAAAAACACCCTTTTTGGACCACTGTGGGACGGTATCCAAAAAAGAAGTAACAAAACAATGGTTAACTATAGTACCGCATTTATATGCGATTTGGATCATATCGTTTTTTGTACCAGTCAACCATGTCGTTAAATTTGATAAATGGTGTGTTTATTTTTCTCGTTTTTTGATTTGTTTTTGTTTTAGAACGTGAAAAATAAATGTAAAAATTCTTATTGAAATTTTTGGCAGGTAATTAGATAAATTAATTTACACAATTTTTTTAAAATTTTTAGTAATTTAATTTTTTCGTTACAAATTCACCACAAAGGTGGATAGTAGTTAATGGTATGTTTAGGTTAGTCATCGTTAAGTGTTGTAGTTTTGTTAGTATAATGAATAATGATATATTTTCTTTTTTAGATGATTTCAACAAGCGGAAAGTACAAAATAAATTGTAAATCAACTGTCAATCAGTTTTTCTATTAGTCAAACTTATTACAGAAGCAGAAAGATCACTTAATCCAGAACAACCATCGATTAAGATTAAAGTGACCAGACGTCCCGATTTGGGCGGGACAGTCCCGCTTTTGAGGTGACTGTCACGCTTATTTTAAAACATTAAAGGTGTCCCGCTTTTCCAAAATTCTGCACGCTTTTCCCGATTTATACATAAATATATTCACACACTTTCCATGCACACTGCACCAAAGATCTATTCTGTTTTTACCTTTGAATATCAATGAACTCCGAACTGTTCCTATTATGGTCTTTTACAATGTCAACTATAAGCTCTAGTACAATTTCGTCATTGTATGTGTATTTGACAGGTTAGTGGGAACCATTTGCAATTTTTAATATTTTATTTTTGCAAACTACAATTATTTTTGCAAATTACAATTAATTAATTTGAATTCGAAGGTATTGTTTTATAAATTAAGGATTCAATTTTGTATTTGTTTTGTTTTCTATTGTTTTGAATGAATTATATGAATTACAAACAATGATAATGCATTATTATTCTATATACACAATATTATTACATAATGTCCTGCTTGTCCCGCTTTTTATATCTGAGAATCTGGTCACTTTAATTAAGATTCAAATGCGGTGCCTTGAATATAATGGAAATTTGGCAAATTCTCTCTTCGATTTTAGATTCTGAGTACGCCAAAGTTAGAGCACATTATTAAACAACTCAAAGGTCAAGATCAACAGTTTCTGAGAATAATTAGAAATCAAACCTTTATCATGAATCACACGGTTAAATTGATGAATAAGATAAATAAGTAGCTACTAAAAAACGCTGCAGAATATGATAAATTGTAAATCAATAAGTATGATTACTATAGAATTCAATCAGCAAAACTGTTCAACAAGCATTCAATCAAGTTGAATTTTCACTTATGACAGAAAACTACAGACAGGTACAACGTATAATATAAACTTTTATCAATTAAAGTGAGAAATTATGAACATAAAAGAATATTTATCATCAACATTAGGACTACCATCAAAACAAAACAATATACTGGAGTTGTACAGTACATATGATGTCTATTAAAGAAAAAATTATAGAAAATTATGTTGTGTTTCGACTAAAAGTTTCACTCACACTGCAAGAAAAATTTGAATTATTACATGTTGTACCAGTACCTTTTTCACACAATGTTAGAACGGCAATTTTGGTTATAAAATCAAATTACCTTCTGGTAGATCTACACAGAGATAATTATTACCCAATCTCGGAATCAGAAATCTTACCATATACTATAAGTGCAGGCTTAAACTCATCAGTTATACCGGAACACAACAAAACCTTCTAGCTGTGAAATGAGTGCACTGAGCCAAATATCAGCTTTTAGAAATTTTCAAATAAAAAAAGTTCAGGAAGCACTAAGATGGACACAATTATTACAGTGAAATCAATAGCTATATATATATGTATATATGCCAAAATAACACAACACAAAGTACACTAAATGGCTCAGGAATAATTGACGCAGACAATCATTATGTAATTACAGATGAGTTTATCACCATTCAACCACATCATTTATATACATCATCTTTTAAAACAGCATATGTTTCATCTGAGGGTCTATTCTGTTTCGTCGAAAAAATGAGAATGAGAAATTTCCAAAGTTTTTCCCAGTGTTCCGATTCTAATTCAATGAGAAAATGACAAAAACTGTCAAATTATTTTCATATGAGAAAAAAAGTTTCATCACTATATCAGCGTATGAGAATTCTGAAAACAGTGTTTGAAGTGCATTTTTAAATTAATAATTTAAAAAAATAGTCGATTTGGTAACGAAGAAGACATATTTTATGAGAAATTTAACTAAAAATTGTTGGATAATAAAATTAGAAAAAAAATATTGAATGTTCTCTGAATTTTATTTTCAAATATCAAAAAATTCATATTCAGTATTTTTTTTCTCTAGAATAATTATTAAATTTTTAACTTCGATGAAAAACATTTCAATAAAAAAAAAAAAATAAAGAAAGATGAATTAGGTAGATTAATTAGGAATTAATATTCCCTCTAAGAATTCTGTAAATTGTTAAGTATTTAATAATTGTCACTTTTACTGAAGAAAGTGAAGATTTTGTTTTCAATTTACAAAGAATTGACCAAATACATAAATAAAATAAAATAACAATTTTTATTTTTATTAAAATAATTTTGAATGCAAGTAATGTGATATATTTCATATTTTTGTAATTTATTAATTACATTTTCTATAATTAAATTTTTAAGTATTCAAATATTTCAAGTATTATTTCAAGTACAAAAATGTAGTTAATGTATTACATTTTTACAAACCGATGAAGTAATGAAGTAAATAATATAGGTACATATCTAAGAAGGTAAATAGTATAACCTGCTGTCAAATGTCAAAATTCCAAAATCAAATGAGAATTCCAATATAATTCCATTCAGCTGGAAACTCAGCAACAATGTTTCATTATGCAAAACAGAATCGCTTTAATGAGAAAAATGAAAAATAAAATGAGAAATTGGAATGAGAAATGAAATGCGAAGTTTTTCTCATTCTCATTTTTTCGACGAAACAGAATAGACCCTCTGGTCAGGTTTTTCTTAAAACCATGGTGGAATAACATATGTATGAGGTGTGTGCTTCCCGATGTAAACAATCGCCATTATCAATTAAATTCAACCAGACCAATCAGAGAGCATTTCCAAAACAAAGAAAAATAACATTTGTGATATTACCCGCCCAAATAATTTTTATAATTTGTTGACTAACTTGCTGCTTTTGGTTTTATATTTGATGGCTTGGGCATTATATGAAATTTAATTTCTATTTTATCGTCTTGAAGTGTAGTGATTTGAGTGCAAGATTTTTATTTTTCAAGAAACAAACAAAATATATAATTACATATAATATACATATAAGCTAAAAATAAACATAGTGCGGTGTAGTGTACTAAATTGTAATAATTATTACAGGAAACAAAGTATGAGTTTTAATATTAAATTTCATAGATTTCCTAAAAACAAGGATATTTTAAGTGAATGGATTGAAAAATGTGAAACAAAAAACATAAAAATAAACTCAGCACGCTATTCCTACATTGTTTTTACCGTATGTAACTAGAAAGGTTATTTATTGCACACAAATCTCAACTTGTAAAAAATAAAAATATATGTACTTAAAAAATTAATATTTCAAACACAACATTTAAATGTTAATATAGAAATAGAAGTGGTGAAATTATTTTTTAGATAATAGAAACAAAAATAAAAAAAATTCATAAAGTTATAACGTACAATTGTGTTTTAATCTTGAGAAATACGAAATCCCTTTTAAAACTATCTGGCAATGCTGCTTGGATCAATCATTTTTAAAGAACACACCTTATACATACAGTCGCGATCAGAAGTATTGGTACCGCTAGGTACCAGAAGGTTTTTTAAAAATAAGTCTAAATATAATAGAGACATTTTTATGGAATTTACTATGATTGATTCTTTATTAGTCCTTGATACACTCACGAAATTTCATATCAATACAATAATTATTTCTTAAGTTTTAAATAATTAAATAAAAAAATGTCATAAATTTACCCTCATAAGTATTCGTACACTTTGTAATCATTCTGCACGTGAGTTTCCAATTTACCGTTTAGATTTTCTTCAACAAACTTTTATTGATTTATGCTATTACTAACAAGTTCTAGGTAAAAAGTACTAGCGTATTAGCATATAATTGATTAATTTTCTGTTAAAAAATAATATTAAAAAAAAATTAAATTTTAAGTAACAAATAATGAGACGCAAAGGCAAAGAAACGACTCTAGAAATTAGAAAGTTAATTGTTGATTTGAAAAATGAAGGTAAAACATCATAAAACATCAGTATAGTTCTAAAAAGACCGAACCAAAGCAACCATTTTCGACAAATCCTTGCATGTTTACTTCAGATCCTCATCATGTTGCAATGTCCACTGTCTTTCAAGTTGAATTTTACGGACACTTGATAAAATATTTTTTAAAAGATCTTCAAATAACCATGAGCAGTCACTGTAGAATCAATGAAAGCCAGATTATCAAGCCGACATACACCCCCACATAATTATCGAGCCTTTATAACCCTTAATCGCAGTCTGAATATTTTTTCCAATAGAGCTTGATTCTTCTTTCTCAATACTTGTTGACTTTTTAAGCAGTAGTTGACACAAATTTTGGTTTTATCCGTAAACAAAACATTTTTCAAAAATTCTAGTGGTTTATTCTTATGTTTAGCAAATGGGAGTTGTTTTTGTTTGTTTATTTTTGATATTAAAGGTTTAAATCTTGATACTCTTGAATACAATCCACTTTCTTTCAAATATTAAGTGCTATATATGTCACATCGCGTGAAGACAACTGAACTGATTTATTTTATTCAGTTGTCGCCATTTATTTTTATGAAAAATAAATGCCGATGTCCACTCAAAGTAGTAAATGTTGTTTGATTCGTGTCAGCGGGAAGATGAGTATAAAAGACACAGTGGAATGTGGAATAACAAATAATAGATTCTCTTTGTAAAAGAAAATGATAAAATTTCAGGATTGCCGTAGCCATTGGAAGTATTGCCTTGATTTATAAATAAGCTTGAAGTTTAAAAAAAAACTTTTAAAACATATACCTACTTTTTAAAAATTCATTAAAAAACCACTGTAACTACGATGATATTCGAGTAAATAGTTATTCGAGGACGTTTCGGAAGTTTCTCAGTAACAGCTTGTTCTTTAAATTTATATTTTCCGAATATTCCATCATATTTAATCATTTTAACGAAAGGATCGATTCTAGACAGGAAGCCTTCTATTCACTCATCCTAAATCCGAAAACCAAAAAATTTCACAATTACGTCACGAAGAACACTCTTTCGGACAAAGATCCGTTAGTAAGTGGATAAAAAGTATATAATAATAATAAATATAAATAATAAATATTTTTTTATATTTATTTTCAAATTTAAATTTATTATTTTTAATAGTTTGTAATTGTTAATTTTATGTTTTATTTTGAATAAATTGTTTATTTGATGTTTGATATTTTGTTGTCTTTTTTTTCTTAGAATAGAGAACAAAATTATTTGCATTGAAATTAAGTAGAATGTTCAAAAAGGAACAGACATAAATTAAATTTTTAATTTATTTAATTTTGGTAGATTTTTATTGTAGAAATCGAAGTGTTTTAAGTGAATTGAGAGTGTCGTATAGTGAATGGAGTGAATTTAGTGCTAATAAAATATACTTTAGTTGGGTAAAAATTGATTTTTTTAGTGATTTACAGTTTTAATTCAATAAAAGTGGCAGAAAATTAAAAACAAAATGGATGTAGCTGCAAGTTCATGCAACAAATCTTTAAAAACCGACAGGCGAGTTTTGGAGAAAAGAACATATTCCACAAAATTTCCCAAAATGACCCTTTTTTGTAAAATCGAGAAAAAAAATGTTTTTTGATCTGGCAGCCCTTGCTAAAATTTTATTAAAAAATTTCCCTTCGATTGAAATTGAGATCCAATCACCCCACACACGAGACAGATTTATATAAACAAAATGTAAAAGAGTATAGAAAAGTATGCCTACCTTGCCTGTACTGACTTTAATTGTTAAATAAAGTATAGATATGGTATAGATAGAGTGCTAGAGCTAGACTAGATTTAACTGCTAAAGTGCAATCATAATGATAAGCAGCAGCTGCAAATTACATTCTTTGAAACTTATTTAGATATTTAGATTTTATTCATTGAAATATTTACGTTTGAACTTTTGATTTCAGTGTTTTATCACTTTGTTTTTCATATTTTGAATTTTCCCTCATTTTTACTAGCCTACTAAAATTTTCCCTTTTTTCTTTTTTGAATTTTTGGGTCTGAAATTCCCTCAAAAGGGATTTTTCCCGCGATCTGGCATCACTGCTTTGAGTGGACATCGGCTGCGCATAAGGTTCCCAGACATTACAATTTACAATTAGTTAGCACAGCAGTTAGTGGCAATACTAATAGGAAGTTGAAATGAGAAATATTAAAGTATTTTTCAAAATGTTTTTCATCATTGGAAAAATACAAATTATAGTCAGCATTGTAAGTAAGAAACAAACAAATTGAAAAAATCAAAAGGAGAAAGCTGAATAGCAGATATATCTTTGTAAATTGTAATAGTGAAAAACCTTTTCAAAAATATTGTAACTATATACCTTTGTGATAAGAATAAGAATTTTCGCATGAAAATGAATAATTCCATGGAAATTTTTATTAATTGTGTTTTTTATTATGTTATTTCGTTATTTTTTTATAAGTTTTGTAAATGAAATGTATCATAAATAAACATAAAAAGAAATACATAATATGCATTTGTATATTCCTTTTAAGTGTTTATTTTTTTAAGTGTCCTCTTTTCTTTTCAAGCCAATTTGGGAACCGTAGCTGCGCAACGAATTTATATTTTTTACTTCGGTTTTTTTTTTCATAAAAAGAAATGGCGACAACTGAATATAACAAATCAGTTCAGTTGTCTTCAGACTTCAATCTTCACGCGATGCGCATGTGACAGACACAGTATTTCGAACCGTCAAAATTATGGGTTCGGGTTAAATACATTAAAAAACAATTGGTTCAGGTTCGGGTGCGGGTTCGGATTCAATAAAGTTGAATAAATAAATAAAGTGTCTTGTAATTATAAAATCATTATTGTTTTAAATTTAAAATTTTTTTTTATTTCCAAAACATAAAATTTTATTTCCTTAAAAAATTTCATTTAATCTTACATATAAAATATTTTTTAAGGAAGTTTCACTTAAATTAACCCTTTGTGATGCTAATATAAATTTTAGTCCTGAAAAGGCCCGTTCTACGCTTAGTTGCGTCGCAGGTACAGCAAAGATGACTTTAGCAGCTGCACTTAGCATCGGTGTTTCAGTTTTTGGTTGTTTCTAAAACTCTTAAACATTTTTATCCTTCGACATCCTAAAAATGTTTTCATAGATTTCAAATTGTTATTTTTTTTAACCATATAGGTAGTACATATAGAAAATACAATACAAGTTATAGTAATAAAAAAAAAACAACATTGATCATGTTCACTCATGTTCCCTTTTTATGTTGCATGTGTATCTAGTTCAAATTTCAAACCAAATTTGAGTAAAAAATTGTTTACACTTGCGACTCTCATTGCATTTTTAGAATTTTAAGTATGTACATATATACAAGGAGGATTGAAATATTATATAAGAAGATTTTTTTAGAAAAACAAAAAATTATGACAAAATTTGAGGCAAATGACTGAACCGGAGCGGGTTCAGGGTTCGGGTTCAGGTTCGGTTCGAAACGCTGGACTGGACAGACAACATCGAAGATCGAACGGGAGGATGTATACTTATTTTTTCCATAATATAAAAAAATAAAATTTTAAAAGTACAAGATGATTCGTTCTTAGAAATTAAAAAATTAGCGAACACAAATTGGAATATCTCATTGAAAATCGAAAATGTTTATGATATTTCCAATTTGAATTACTTCTTTATCAAATAAAAAAATACAGGAATGTAAAATTCGTACAGAATCTGTTTTTTTAAAAATTTTTTTTTGAACAAAAAAAGTTGAAATGATTTCTGTACAACTTGAAACACCCCGTTAGCATATTTTAACATTTAAAAAGTACCTTTGATAGGGTTGACAGAAATATGATTTTTAGAATTTCTTACAAACAATTTAGAATTTCCTACAATTTATATGTGAAGTTATCACAAACTCATCGGGTACTGCCTCCATAAGCACAATACTGACTTTCAAAAACAAAAATACTATAGTGATCATGATTTACATCAGTACACAGTATCCCACATAGGTGTTTTATTAATTTTATTAATAATGGGGCGCCTCTGCTGGCATCATATTCGACAACATCTAGCATTAGAGATCCAGAAGAGATGAGTACAAACAATAGTATACAAAAACAATCTGCAACTCAAGAACCAAAAGCAATAATATCAAGACAACAGGAAACTCGAATCAGCAAGGAACTTAAAGATCCTAAATCGACCATCCATTTTAATTTGAGTGACTCATCATTATTCTGAATTTCTGATCACAGATCAATAGGGAGGAATGTTAAAAAAAATAAATAAACAAATAAAAAAAAAATTAAGGTGCCTATTGCGGTCATCGATTCGACAACCGATCGAAGAATTCTTTTTTTTGAATAGTTAGCAAATTTACACAAAGGGAAATGTTAATTTTATTAGAATTTAATATTATTGTTATTATTAGAATTTGGTTGAAAAATTTTTGTATTAAAAGAGAAGCTAAATTTAAACAAATTTAATAATGATTTGGACTACGAATCTTATCTTATATCTTAAGCTATATATTTTCCTATTGAGGATGCTAAAATCTAGAGAATTATCAATACATATTGAACTTCATCGAATCTGTATTTTAATATTCTCTTATAATTTATTGGTGTTACTTACTATCAAAGAATTCCAACTATCAAAAAGACACAACGGCTGCTAGACTAGATACTTTTTAAATAATACTTAATTGAAAAAAAATTCCATTTTATTGTACTATATAATCGAGGACAAACTGTTAATTGAATTACTCAAAGAAAAAGAGTATGTTATTTAAATCCTGAAGTAAATTTGTCATATTCATATTCAGATTTATAAAAACCGAACCATTATTAATATAACTCAGTAAAATCGCAATATTAATTTGTATAAATCCCGAAATTTACAAATATTAAGTACTTTTAATTAAAAAAAAAAAAAAAAAAAGAAATATTGAAAATCTAAAAAAACGAAGAAAACATAAATTATTTCTTCTGCTGTATTTGAAATAAAATAAGAATGTAAAAAAAAGTTATTTTTAAAACTGAAAAAAAAAAATCTTGGTTTTGTATATTTTAATGGATTTTCCATTTGTTATTTCAATTTATTTACAGGTTCAACTGGACGAACATTAAGACAGTATTTTCCTTATGTATCATCCGAAAGTGATCTCCAACGATATAAGACAATTTCGTTCCGTCAAAATTCAGTAACAACTGAACAACACCCACAATATCAAAGAACAACTAGTTCATCACTGTCAAATGTGCCTTCAGATAGGGTAAAGGTGAGATTTGAATTTTTTTTTTTCATCTGATACACAATTTATTTATTTTTTTAATTATTTTATACATATACAATATACATATGTATACCTAACTATTTCTACAATTTGAAGTCAGTATTGTGCTTATAGAGGCAGTACCGCATGTGTTTCTTATAACTTCACATATAATTATTTCTGGGAAATTCTGAAAAATATATCTCTGTCAACCCTAAAAAAGGTACTTTTTAACTTACGTTAACTGGATGTTTTACATTGTGCGGAAACAATTTTATATTTTTTTCACAAAACATTTTTAAAACGGAGTTTTTGTACGAATATCACATTCCTGTAATTTTTATATTTGATAAAAAAGTAAAATACCTTTTTTAGGGTTGACAAAGATATATTTTTCAGAATTTCTCACAAACAATTATGTATATGTGAAGTTATCAGAAGTACATCCAGCCCCTATAAGCACAATACTGAACTGACTTCGAATTGTAAAAATAATTTAGAAATTTTTTTTAAATAAATTCTAAATAGTATATAGTATAGCGGTGCGGTGCACATAATATTTCTTTCTATCTCAAATTTTTATTAATAAATTAAAAACAAAACATTTTCAAATAAATTATATGTGAACTGAAAATTATTTTAAAAAAAAAGATGAATCTGAAATAATTTTATAGATTTACATAAATTTAAGATTTATTTTTACTAGAAAGCTTTTTACGTCAGAAATAAATTTCCTTTCAATTTTTCAAAACGTGAAATTGAATTTTTAAAAACCAACTCTATATTGGAGTCTCAGGACTCAAGACGCGCAAGCTCATGAATAGAGTGAAAATACAAATGTACTACGCAGAATATCTATTGCGTTTTATTATTGTTGACCATATCTAAATATCTGCTTCAATTTCACACTGCTACTATACTTCATCCACTAAGTTTTTGCACCACACAGTTAATGAATGTCTCGTTTCCTCTCGTAGAAACCACAAAAGCTATGTCTCTGTTTCGATCAATTTTTTTTGAAACATATTTATTTTGGTTTCTGCGAGAGGAAACGAGACATTCATTAACTGTGTGGTGCAAAAACTTAGTGGATGAAGTATAGTAAGTATTCAAAAAAAAAAGATTTTTTGAATTAAAATTTTTTAAATCCAGTTGGAATCATCTTGTCATTGAAATTAAAAAAGGAGAAAATTTTTCTATAGTATTTTTCTTTTTGAAAGTCAGTATTGCGCTTATGGAGGCAGTACCCGATGAGTTCGTTGACCTTGGTAATATTTAATTTAAAAGATTTCCCTCGATTGAAATTGAGATCTGATCACCCCACACGAGACAGATTTATTCAAACAATTTGTGAAAGAATATAGAAAAGTATGCCTATCTTGCCTGTACTGACATCCAAAAAGAAAAATAGTATAGTTTTTCTATTTACTTTATTATATTATATTTATTATTAATTTTCCACAATTTTTTTTTCCATTTTTAAAAATTTCAAAAAAAAAAAAAAAACGGAAAATATGACAAGTTTCAAACAACATATTGTAAACCACAAAGCTGGCATTACTGATACCAGTAATAAAATTTGGTACAGCACGCGGGACGAAGTAAATTATTACGAGGATAAAATTTGGTCTTTTTATCTTTAATATAGATAGTCACTGAGTTAGTGAGTTGTGAGAGGTCAAAAATAGCTCGAAACAGTTCGTGTAAATAGTGTACGACGTGCATACGGCCTGTGTATAGAACTTGGCCGCGTATTGCCATGCGCTTAGATATGCGTATACTTTTAATTTGATGTATGTACATATTCAGATATTCAAGTTGGGTCTTCAAATCTACTAGTCCCTTTTACAAATCAAAACTTCGGGCGACACAGTTTTCTGTTTTTAGTTTTGACATTTTAAAATCAGTAAAATTTACATTACGTTTGTATAAATCTGTTACTTGTGTGGGGTGATCAGATATCAATTTCAATCGAGGAAAATTTTTTAATAAAATTTCATCAAGGGCTGCCATATCAAAAAAAAATTTTTTTTTTCGATTTTACGAAAAAACGGGTAATTTTGGGAAATTTTATGGAATATATTTATTTCCACACCACCTTGCGGTAGAACAAAACCAAACATAATTAAATTAAAAATAACAATGGAAAAAATAAAAACTAAATATTTAAATTGCAAAATTCTTCTAAACTGCACTATTCGTTTTGTGTGTTCTTTATATAATCACCGTGAAATGGTACCGTGAATTTGTTGTAATTTATTTGGTTTTCGTTTTGTTTTTTACGATGAGCTTCAGTTAATAATTTTTTAGTTTTTGAACATCAATACTGCCTTCCTGAAGCGGTTTCTGGTGAATGGTGATAAAATTTGCTGATGATTCTAAAATGTTGTTAGAAAATTTATTATCATCACGTTCTTGAGTATTTTGCGGCGTTTGTTCTTGAACATTTTCCGGCATTTTTGTTCATGAATATTATGTACATTTTCTAAAACATTTTCAACGTATTTTGAATAATCGATTGCATTTTCATTAAATGGATAGAGGCCAAATGTTTGAAAATAATTTTTTATTATTTGACTTCTATCCTTTGATTCGATTAAATTTTCCAAAATTTTGCAAAAATTCTGCTTATTGATCTACTGTTTTTTTTTGTAATCGCTTTTCAAGCTTTTAAATGCACCAACATATTCTGCAGGTTGTAATATGTGTGTTATAATCGGTGGAAGATCATCAAGTAATATGCTATTTTCACTGCAGAAATTTCTTAATTCTATAGACATATGCGATTTATGGCCATCCAAGAAAAATAAAAACTTAATTTTTTATTTTTAGGAATGGAATTTAAGTAATATAAATATTACACAATGACATTAATTTGCGATTATTTATTATTCATTCTACTTTTTATACACACATCTATACTATTCAATCAACCAAATTTTAGCTCATGAGCGTATGTGGCCGCATTCATAATTCATAATTCGTTTTGTTAATTTTTGTTCATCCAGAATACATATACATATATGTATGTATGTTTATTGCTTGAGTTGAAATACATACAAGAAAAATAATCAGTCGCAGTATAATACAACTGTGTCACTGGCAGAACAAAGAAATGGTTGTTATTGTTTTTTTTTCTATTTTCAAGCGTCTCATTGCACATATAGCAGATTGGGGTATGAGCAGTTTATTATACAATACTACTATTAAATGTAACGGCACGGGATAAATTGAATGTATTCTCATATGCTAGAATAATTTTGACACTTGAGCTTTTTTGCGTCTTGAGTCCTGAGTCCCCAATTTGGAATTGGCCTTCCATCATCGATCATATCAGTTAAACTTTTTTTTGTTGTTTATACATATTAACTTTTTTATTTCTATGATAATTTAATTTTTCAAAGCTTCGATATTTTAGGACATAATTTTAAAAAAAACTATGTACATATACATATATTTTTATACATACATACGTACATATAAGCTAAATATGAAGAATACGCTATCGCTTGTATCGCTTACAGGATAATGGTTCAGCAAAATATTTTCAAGGAAGTCGACATACACCCAATATGGGGGAAAAGGTTGCACAGGTAAGTGTGAAAATTTCTGTAAATAAGAATTTTGTTCGCCTTTTACAAAAAATTTTTAGAAAAAATTTCTGTATATACATATGTACAAATTTATTTCGCCTTCATTGTATCATTGTAAAGAGGCTAAAATAACCTTTTATATGACAAAAACATATATGTACAAAGATGTATCATATAATAATCAAAAGAAATGAAAAATTGTTTTTAAAAAAACACGGTTTTGACCTTAAATTCCTATATCTCAAGAACTATTAATCCGTTTGGAATGAATGAAATGTGGAAGAAAAATGAGTTGTCTTTAAAATCCATTATTAAGTGTTATCCTGGAGTATCCTAAAACGGAGAAATAACGGTTTTTGTGGAACATTCTATTATCATAATGGTACACACTCAGTGCTAATGAGGTTTCGGCAGCAGTGAACGGTGGTATGGTTCAGGACGCTCATCCTGATATCGTTATACATCTGATCAAAAAATGTTCTAATTAAATTAGAAAACAATTTTTTTTCTGGTAACAAGAAGAATAAAAGAAAATAATACAATTTAAACTCTTTTTCAATCCATTTTCCTATATAGATACATACATACATACAAATCTAACAAAAACGGTTATTTATACTTTTATTAAATTTTTTGATATACAGTCACCAGCAAAAGTGAGAGCACACCTCTCTTGAAAATTTTCTTTTATGAATTTGAGGCCAATTTTTATTTAAATAAAAGACAATAGTATACTTAAATGAAAGTATGATATACATTTTATTTATTTTTATAACATTTATTGAACAAAAATTCATATTCATTTAAAAATTAACAATTTAATTCAAAAAACCCAAAAATCACGTTGCAAAAATAAGAGCACACTTTTAAATTATTCTAATAATTCCAGTTTTTTGTTTTATTATGTTGATAAAAACATTTGTTTTCAATATAATCCAGTGTGTGGTAGTGCACATTTACATTTTTAAAATAATTTACTTGCAGTTAGTTTAAATTAGTCTACGTTTTTAGATCTTTATCAAAATGAGGGCCAAAATAGCAATTGTAACAAGAAAAGTTATAATAAATTTATCTAAAAATGGTAAAAGTTTAAGAGAAATTGCAAGTATCGTTGGAAGAAGTGTTACTAGAGTACGAAAAGTTATCGAAAAATTCAAAAAATTAAAAAAAAATAGATAATTTCAAACGTTCTGGTCGACCAACATTAATAAACAAGAGACAAGCAAGACAAATTTAAAAAGAAATTAGAAATAATCAAAGTACAAGAGCTGTAAAACTAAGAAATAATTTCAGCTTGGAAGTGGAAAACAAAAACAAGATGCTAAGAAATCAAAATAAAAAACTTTTAAAACCCGTTGGTGTTGATACAATAATTCGAAGAGTTATCTCTATAACTATATATTATATCATAAATATATCTAAGTCAAAATAAGTGAAAATGTAATTGACGCGATTAGCCTTTGTACGGTAGAGTTGTTCTAGGTATAACTTAGCATTATATTCTCCAACACCCCATACCATAACAGAATCTCCATCTATTTGCATGCGTGCTAAGTAACTTTCCTCCTTTCTTAAATTATGGAAATAAAACCTTTAATCATCTGATTCATTTAAATTAAACTTTTTTTCATCGGTTAAAACCACTTTGTGCCATTTTGCCTTACATGGTATGTGGATTGTGGTTCTTTTGTAAAGTTAAGGCGATATTCTCTATGTTTTTTTGTATGGCCCAGATATTTTGTTATTTTTCTATGCGAAATGTTTCAATGTTCGTAGTATTTTATAAACAGCAGTATTCGTGAACATCCGCTACTTATTTCTCTTTAATTTGATTCATTGCTAGTGTTGAATAAGCAATGTATTCGAATGGCTCATTTTTTCCCATGTGTTAATATTGGTGGCCGGCCAAGATTTTTTGGGGTTACGTTTTTTTTTTCATTTAAAAAAAAAACCATTGACGGCCCTTGGACTTTGACCCAGTATTTTCGAAATTTTTCGATTTGCCTTTTTTCGCCCTTTAGTTACTTCATAATTTCAATTTCTGTTTTATTTAACAAATTGCCCCGTGCCATTTTTGTTTAATAATTTTAAAAACCTATCACACAATAAAAAGATTTTAAAAAAATATTCAAAATCCCTATAAACACTTTGAAAAATTCACTTTGAGTGATGGTGAGGTTATATTTTGAAACGGTTTTTATGGGCACTCTTTACTTTCTTCCCCCACTCCTGCAATACGGTGGCATTTTCCGAAAATTAAATTTCAAAAATTTTTCTAACACAACAGGTCCTTCAAAATCCTAGAACAAAGTTTTGTAAAAATTCCACTCCTTATATGAGATATACACATATGATAGGGGTGAGGTTATATTTTGAAACGGACTGTACGTATGTATATCTTTTTTTTTTCTCGAAATTTTAGTTAACTGAGGTATGCACATAAAATGAAATTTTATAAAATTTTAGAACGAAGGTAAAGTCGGTAACACTTATCAAAAAGTTCATCCAATTTTACATAGCCAATTTAAAATAGATGGCAACACTGTTGGTGATGAAAATGAGAAACACATTCATGTAATTACTCAAAGAAAAAATAAGACAAAATATGTCCATAAGAGCTGTGGTGCAAAATCTTTGTGGACAAGGTATAAGTGAAATTTTTTAATCATATAATCAATCATATCATATATCTTGTTTATGCACAAAGGTTAAAACGTATTAACGATAAAACGTTTTAAACATCGTTTTGAGATAATACATTTTGATTGGTGTTTATGCGTAATACAACATTTCGTTCTCACTCAAAACGTTGAACACCTGCGTGTGTAATAACAACTACTTAAAACGAAGTAAGTGTTTATGCACATTTCAAAAACGAAATGAAATTTTAAATGCGGATTTAATAGTGTATTAACTCAAAACGACGTAGAGCTTTAATGCGTTTTGAAATTTTGTTTATGCATCCGTATTAAGTCAAGACGGAGTGAGTTAATGCGAAGTAACGCTTAGCATAAACAAGATAATAGAAAATAATGAAAGTAAAATAGAAAGCCTCGTAAAAAAAAAAAATCCGGATGACAACTAACAATGATAATGATGATGTTGATGGTGATGATAATGGCAGAGAGGATTTAAATGAGATGTTGTAAAAAAATCTAAAAAGCTTTTTTTACTCGTGCGATTACGAAATAGGTGTAAAATTTATTATGGATGTATGTATGTTTTACACAAGGGAATGTGTTTTTTGATGTAGCTTTTTTTTAAAATAAAAACGAAATAAGCTTGAATATTAAAAAAAACTTTTAAAAGATATACTTTTTATAAATAAAATACAAAAGTAAAAAATTGATTATAAAGTCTCTGTAACTACGATGATATTCAAGTAAAGAGTTGTTCGAGGACGTTTCGGAAGTTTCTCAGTAACTTTCTCCGTTCTTTAAATTCATATTTTTCGAATATTCCATAATATTTAATTATTTTCAAGAAAGGGGTCGATTCTAGACAGTAAGCATTCTATTCACTCATCCCAAATCCGAAAACCCCATGTAAATCTGTTCACGTTTACTATAGTATTTTTCTTTTTGGAAGTCAGTATTGTGCTTATGGAGGCAGTACCCGTTGAGTTTTTTGCCTTGGTAATATTTAATTTAAAAGATTTTCCTCGATTGAAATTGAGATCTGATCACCCCACACACGAGACAGATTTATTCAAACAATTTGTGAAAGAATATAGAAAAGTATGCCTATCTTGCCTGTACTGACATCCAAAAAGAAAAATAGTATACCTTAAAACTCTTTCCAAAATTTCAATTACGTCACGAGGAACACTCTTACCCACAAAGGAATTTAGTCAAGGGTTTGTAAGTGGATAAAAAGTATATAATAAAAAAAGAAAAATAAATGAGGGAAATAAATAGAGAATAATAATCAAATAATAATATGTATGTAAATAGAAAAAATACACGTCTTTTTTTTAAACCATTTTATCTATTGTGTTTTTCTTCTTTGTTTGTCCTTCTATATGTGGGTGTACATATGTATAATGTTTAATATTAAAAATATATATGTATGAAAATTTATAAAAATATCTGGCAAATGTCTAACAAAAAATTTATTACTCTTATTATTGCTGTACTTATAGAGTAAATATGAAAAATTAAAATTAAAAAGAAAATTTCAATAACCAACACAATAGAGAAAAATTTTAGGTGACAGTAATATTAAAGAAAATCACCTTATAAATTTTACAAACATTTATAATGAATTTTTGGGTACACTTAAAAATTTAAGAAGGAAATAAAATAAATTAAAGCTACTAGTATATTAAACTTATAACAAGATTTACATTCAATTATGTACAATATGTTGAAATATAATATAAAAAGCTTTCAATTACACCAATTAATTTTCAGCATTCACCAACACGTACAAATCACAAATTGCATAAAAGCCATTTTAATACTAATATAACACATAACCAATTTACCCTTTGTAGGACATACAAGAAAAAATGAAGAAAAAAAAACAAACAAAAAACAAGAAAAAAGAAAGCCGATTTAACCTTCTTCAGCGGTAAGTTTTCTGTATTATTCACCTTTTTATAAAGCTTAGGATTTGGACTATGTCAAAACCTCCGAGAGAGAATACAATTTAAGCCCTGAAGTAATTAACAAAAATAATAGAATACAATATCTATTGCAATAATGGCGATTCGTGAGTTGAATGTTTTCACAAACATACATACATATGACGTATATATAATTTTAATAAAACAAAATATTTTTTAATAAATTTTATGTTGAAAGAATTAGAAATAATACATATTTTATATTAACAAAACGTAATTTGTTATCAAATTCACATATTAAACAAAATGTAATGTCTGGTGTATGTTGCTTTTTACTTTTCAGTACAAGTTTTTTATTTAAAACAAAAAAATTTCTTTTTATTTAACTAATAATTTCAAAATTAAATAATTTTAAAAACTAAATTAATCAATCACTTGGCTTGCATATTCTATCTCTCTCGGAGACTTTGAGTAGGTATATACATAAAATTTTTCAGAAAAAAAAACTTTTGCCATTTTCACCACTTATATTTTTTACTCAACTTAATTCGCCGTAGATACTCTTCAATCTTCATAAATCATATCATAGTTGTATTTCCTTAACAGCTTTTGTGAGGGTGGATATGAAGAGAAATGTGACTATTTTATTATTCTCGCTATTATTATTATTACTTTTTTTCGTTATTGCATCTCTCTAATAAAAAATAACTAGAAGAATTATTTTCTGTTAAAAAAAAAATACGAAAATAAAATAAAAAACAAGAATTTGCAAAACAAATTAAAGGATAAAGAATTTTTAAAAAACAAAAAATAAAAACTAAATATGTTTAGACATAGAAATTTATTAACACGATAAAAAATTGTAATAGTGGTTTTCTTGTTTTATAAAAGAAAAAATAAAATAAAATAGACTACATGACAGAACTGAAATGAATTTAGTGTAATTCTATTGTGTTTTTCTTTTTATATAAAGTCGTTTTCTTTTTTTTTGTCTTTTTTTTCCTGAAATATGTGGGTATAAAGAATATACATGCAATTTGTGTAATCGTTAAATAAAATAAACTAAAAAATTTTAAATTTTCTTCTTAACAAAGGAAAATATTTTATTCGGATTTTTTTTCGAAATTTTATTTTTTTATATAGAAATTTTATAACTTTTTTTTTTTTGAACAAGTTTATATTGTGTTCTCAGAAATAGGGACTATAACTATAAGGGAATAAAAAAAACAAACATTTATGTAAATTCAATGAATTTAGCAACAATAAAAAAAACAATAACAAAAAAAATAAACAATTATTTTTAAATGATAACAAGTGACATGTGTTTTTTTACTTAATTTTTTCTCAATTTCTTCTAGTTAATAAAAAGAAACTAATTTTTAAAAATTTTATAAATTAGTGATAAAAAACATACTTCAACTTTTCAAGCTAAAAAAAATAAATATGATTATTCATGTGTATGTGTATTCTTTTGTTTTTCACGTTTTGAATATCACAAAAAAAAATTGTTTTTTTCCTAAGTTTTTAATTTGTGATTTAAATTATGAAATACATAAGTAAAAACACAACAACAAGAAAAAAAACATAACAAAATAAGAGAAGATGAAAACAAATAAATCTAATTTTCACACGGTTTCCTTGACGAATATATATTCCAAAATTATAATAAACACATTTTTAAGTATATTCGTTATAGGTAGAAGGTATTTTACAAGGTATAAATAACCTAAATACAAACAAAATTCAGTTAATTCTGTGTAATTTTGTTTAGATCGTGACATAACATTTTGTCTTTTTTTCCCTCGCTTTTGGTTTTTCATTTATAAATAAAAAACAATAGTATTAAAAATTTTGTAGTAATTTTCAGTTTAATTCTACAAGAACTGAGAAACTTTCAAATTAATACTTAAATAAAATTTTAATACGATAAATTATGTAGAGAAAAAAACCGTCTAACAAAAAATATCATTGAAAAAGCTTAAATATTTTATTATCAAAAAATAAAAATTTCAATTTTACTGTTTTGATTTTCTTTTTAATTAAAAAAACACTTTCCGGTTTAATGAAATAATCACAAAAAATGTTTTCTGAAACTCAAAAGCGTGAATTTAAAAAAAAATTCTCTCCTTCGATAGCTAATTCGTGTTGCTCTTTTAGCTATTAAGTAATTTAAATTACATATATACATACATATGTATATACGCACATAACAAAATACTTATTATACTTTTATACCATAGGTAGGTTAAAAACAATAATAAAGAAAAAAATGAATAAAATATAAAATAATTAAGTTATGAAAAGCAGGTCGAGTGCTGAGAAAATATTTACAGAGTCGGTCTGGTCCTGCAAATTTATGTTGTTGATTGGTTCATACATATCTTTAATATGACGTTTTTTGTTTTTGTTATTATGTAGGTACTTATTGTCAAAATTTTAAAGTTGAAAAAAAAAAAAAAAAAAAAAAATTAGTACCTATATAACATATACGTACATACCCAGTATGATTTTGATTTAACCTTATTGAAGGGATTTTAATTTTCTTTCAAAATATGTATATGTACATATGTATATAAATATGTAATTCATCTTATTCTGTTATACATTTTTTTCCCATATATTTAATACATGCACATTATGTGTATAAACAAAAAACATTGAAATAGAGAAGAACTCTTAACACAGTATCATCACATAAAATATTCTCTATTTCAATGTTTTTTGGTATAAAGAATATACTCCAAAGCTTATAATAGATCTTAAAAATATAAAATGAAAAGAATCTTGTCTATAGTCTTCATCTTATTACTACAAAACAAACAGTGAACTATTAGTTAGTTATACCAGTATTTTTTTAGTTAAATAGGGTAGACCAATCGGGAAAAAATTACCTTAGGTATATAGGGTATCCGGCTTAAAAGTAGCTTTACACTACTTGATTTGTCATATCACTTTATGTATGTTATTTTACATATGTATTGTCATACGACTTCTCATAATGCTGAAAATCCACTGAAATAAAAAAAATCAAATATTACGAAGTCGAATCAAATGTCATACGAAATTAGAAAAAATCTGTTTTAATGATATGTCGAGTGTAAAGCCGTATGAGAAAGTTTCTCAACAAAATCAGACAGTGTAAACGCTGTCAAACTTTTACCAGTGACATATAGTATGTAAAGTGATATGAGAAATCAAGTAGTGTAAAGCTACTTTAAGGTGTTAATACTTACTTACTTACTACATGGCCACAGCCCGACAAAAGCCTTGTCTTCCCTCGGGTTTCGTGACAGTCCGTTTTTTTTAAGATGAGGTTGTCAGCCTCATGCTAACCCCCTGTAGGAGGGCCATAGCACTCGCAATTTTTGCCTGACTTTCAAAGTCAGTTTCCAGGGGCCACAACGCACAGCGAGGAAGTAAAGCGAGCACTTGAACAGGAGCTCAATCAACAGTTGTAAGTTGGAATGTGATCTCATCCCGGACTTAAGATTTACAGAATGAGCTAATTTGTAGAAAAAGAATTGTGCTTTTTGTTTATTTAAAAATCTGTTATAATGGCTTTTTCGAGAAATCACTGGGTTTTTCAAAAAATTTACGTAAAAAATTGCAAATTTTTGACTTTGGTCGCAAACAGCTTCTGCCATAAGGGGGCTGAAGAAATGATGTTTATGTTAATTGACGAGGCAAAAGGTTTCTTTTCGTTGGATATGCGAATTATTGCTATACAATAAGGGAGAACGAAAATACAGGGTTTTTCACAAAAAAAGTTTCAAAAATCTTTAACCCCCCTTACTTTGGAACCCGTTAAGATTACCCTCTCCCATTCCATATGATTTTTTAAACTAAGAAAAAAAGTATAATACGTAATTTTACAATACATAAACTCTAAAAGTATACATTATGTATTTGAAACTCTTTTATTTTTACATTTATGCCCGAATAAGTGTGTTTTTTTGTTTTTAAAAAGGATAAGTTATATGAGAAATGTATGCATTAATATACATATTATGTATGTATTGTTGCATTTTTTTCCGTGTTTGCTTGTGTTTAACTTTTAATTTTAAAATATAGTCATAATAACTAGCATTAGATATTTTATGTAAAATAAAATAAAATAACATGTCTGCTGATTGTGATCTCTTGATCAATTACAGATAAAATTTTCATATTTCTTAATGAAAATAAACAAACCACGAAAAAATTTAAAATACTTACTTTTTTTAAATAGCATTTTAAGGGATACATTTTTGCTTTCTCGAACAGCATAATATGTATACATATAATATTTTGTACCATTTACACATGAATGATGGTAAATAATATATTATGCGTTGATATTTTACGTTTGAATTATATATATGTAGGTACATTACATATGTATATATATTGTTTGCAATTTCTTCCTTCCTTAGATTGATTATAGTTTTTGATCTTTTGCGTTGAAAAATATCGAGAGGTGAAGTATGAAGGAGGTATGAGGGGCATAAGGGGTATAAAGATATAAGGATAATAAATTTTTTATATTTGAAGTGATATGTAAGCTGTTATTCGGAAGCATACACCTCCTTGTTTTTTTGTTATCGCCAAAATATACCATCAAAGAATACTAATATCACATGGAAGTAATTTTCATTTATCTCTCTACAATGAGTGAATGCTGAAATATGTTGCGAAAAGTAGAACTAAGTAGTTACTTTTTGAAAAAAATTGTCTTTGACCTTGAATATTTCGATAACTATTGAGAATAGAAACCAAACCACCCCCCCACTCCCATACGATTTTTTTCGTAAATATGAAAGTTAACAAATTTTGATATTAATACAGAGTCCAGACGAGACTTTTTTATGTCAAGACTTATGTCAGGACATTGTTCATGTCTTGCCATATTTTTCATATCTAGGCATTTCATGTCTTGCCATTTCAAATAAGTGAATATAAAGTGTAAAATTTTTGAAATATGTTTTTGTGAAATTTTGTCCAAATAACTTTGTAAATTTAAAAATTAATTTAAATTTATTAAAAAATTCACATTTGCAATTTTTCCTCTCGATGAAAGTCTGATAAATCAGATACATTTGCACAAAACATATGAAACCGCCATTTTGTTTGCTCATGTCTGCAAGACATCGTAGCAAAGACATAAGTCTTGACATCGATGTCTTGCCATTTATGTCTGCAAGACATAAGCGGTCTAAATGAGACATATTCGATGTCAAGACACAAGTCTTGACATAAAAAAGTCTCTTCTGGACTCTGTATAAAAAAACATCGAATATTGGTAGTTATGGTATTGCCACATGAATTTTCATAATGATAATTCGGAAATAGAAAAAAATATTTTTTGACTTTAAATGTTAAGATGGCGTTAAATTTCGAGTTGGTTTAATTAACCGTGGCTTTTTTAAATATAATTTTCACTACAATGCAATGATACAATAACTTAAAAGAATAATCCGGAGAATTCGTTTAACAACATATTATTCTAAATTACTGCTGTGCTACGCCAAAAAATTGCTGGAAAAAGACGAGGAAAACTCAGCCGAGGTGTTCGTTTGCTTCACGACAATGCTCCAGTTTATGAGCTGCAGCTGCGATTTTCAAGGGCAAGGTAGTAACGAAAGTGTGGCTTCATAGAATTGGATCATCCTCCTTGACCTAGCTACATCAGATTATTTTCTGTTTTATTTTATTTATTTATTTATTTTTTTTCGGTAGAAAATATGAGGCTCTACTAATGCGACTAAAAGTATAGAAGAAAAATAATATCACATGTACACCTATAGGTTCTTTGTACTGTTAGTAGCTGCTTTTAAAAAAACCAAGGTTTTGATTAAGATCGACATCGATTTTATTCACGAAATTCGACGTCAGCTATAAAAGATTTCGATGAAGAGCTTTATAGGAATCTGTATAGAGTGTTATAGGAATCTTTGTCGGAATTTATAGACATAATTAAAAAAAAATTTTTTTTTTCTTCTTTTTTTTTTTATTTATATTATATGAAAACAATTCAATTTGAAAAATTTACTCTTGAGAACCTTCGTGTGTAAAGCTATCCTCTTTGCATTGCACCATTCATCACTGTACCGACTGTAGAGCTTATTGTAAATATAAATTGTTCGTTTAAAGACCGATAACGATTATTGACGATTCTTTATAGATTGTCATCTTTGAAATACTTTGAAAATCGATAACGATCAATATAGATTTTGTCTTTGAATCTCGTTATCGTCGATATCTTTATTTCCCTTTATTGTACTATATTCTCCTTTAATCTTCGTTAAGGATCGATATAGATCTATATCCATAATATTTTTATAATTCTCTTCTCTCTCTGCAATATAATTCTCTTGAGAGCAGGATTTAGATATCGATAAAGAACGCGAAGCTTCTTTGTATGTCTTTGAATTTGAATAATGTTAAATATCGTGCAATATCTATAAACATCTATATAGTTGGACAAAGTTATTTCACGACTGGTTGCACGGGATTTGTATGAGAAATAGAAGAGAATATCTGTATTCCAAACAAGATCAGAGGGAATATCTTAGCAAATTTAGCAGAAAAAATATAAATGTATACATAAAAATGTGATTCATGGCAATGTGATTTATATAAATTTTGATGATAATATAATTCAGGGAGGCTATTCTCGAAATCACTCGTAACTTCACGTATACGTGAACTCTCCATTTACGAGTGGTTTTGATGTATGGTTTATTCTCGAGATTCGCATACGTAAATAAATAAAACCTAAAAGAATTTTAAAATGTGCAACATAATATGTATTCAAATAGGTGAAGCACACACCCTTAGAGGTCATAACGTAAGAATGTAAGACACATAATTATGTAAAATAGAAAAATCACATGATTTCTTAAGTGGCTGTACTGTACGTTTGTTATATACATTTACCACCCACACAGTATAAGTATGTATAATTAAAAATATTTTTAGGCTTCTTATTAAAATTTCAAGAAAATATTTAAAACTGAAACAAGAAAAAATCATATGAATTTAAATTACAAGTACAAGTAGATATGCATCAATATTTACACATTACACAGTTTCTTACAATATTTTGTACTGAATATTTAAATTTAAAAAAAAAAGCAAAGAACTTCCTTACATTTTCCATTTTAAAATCAATAGCTTACATGTTGTGTACTATAGGCTTAAATTCTTTTGTTTTCTTTTGATTTTTAAATCAAATTACATAACAATGAAATCAAGCATTAATTATGAATAAAATTAAATGAACTGGATAAATTGTAATTAAATAAGTGATTCAACAATTTGACATCTTGTATTTTTTTTCGTAGTTGTTTTTTTTTGTTGTCACAATTATGGATTGCGACAAACTATTCTACAGTGAGACAGCAGACATTTATTCAATTACATACATAGTATGATTTTTTTTTTCTTAGTTTTTTCTACTTTATTTTAATTTAATTTAATTTTTTTTTACGAGACAATACAAGTTAAAATTCCTATATCACCTTTTTTTATTTACGAAATGTCAATAAAAACCTATACATAAAATAATTGTGATTGTCGTGTACCAAAGTTAAAACTAAAATGATGAAGCTTTATCTCAAAATTATAATTTCATCTTTTCCATTTTGAAAATAAAGCAAGCCAAAAATTCTTCTTAAATTAAAATTCAGCATTATTTGACTTTTCTCTAATTATTTTTATTTTTTTATTTCTCTGTCGTTATTTTGTTTTTCTTATTTTATTTATAATTCTTAAGAATTTCAATTTTTTTCTTATCTATCATTACCATTCCAGTGTCAAATTAGTTTTCAAAAATAATATTTTGGCATCTATTTTTAATTGATTTAAATGATTTTTTTTTGTTATTTTTTTCTCTTTTTGTGATTAAAATTTGAAATTTAATAATAAAAAATATATTCGTCATATGAAAAAGATATTTAAAGTCATTCATGAACCATGGAATATTTATTGCTTTTTCAATGTAACCAATTAAAATTTTCTAAGGAAAAAAAATCTTTTTTCTCTTTGTAATATATACTATATAAGTATGTATGTATGTAGATAACTTTTAACCTTATGAAATAAAAAAGTAAATAAATTTTTCTATAAGTTTTCAAAAAGATGTGTCAAAAAAGAAATGATCTCATTTATTCAAAAAACTTTTAATGTTAACTAATCTAAAAATTAATAAAAATAAACAAAATTTTCTATATGTTAGTTAAATGTATAATAATTAAAATTATTTAATTTTGTTATTCTTTGTATTTAATTTTTTATGTTACAAACACATAACTTAAAAACCAAAGTATACGATTTTCTTTTATTTAAAAAAAAAAAAAAATAAAAAATAAAACATCATTGTGATAATGAGAACATGCACAGAAAATGAGATAAATGATTTATAACCCACGCCATAGAACAAATTTTTTTAAAAATATTTTTTAAAAATTACAAAATAAGTAAATTTTAAAAAACTACATACATATACATATAATAATCTACTGTATGAAAAAATAAATAAATAAAATAAAATTAACACATAGAAAGGCATATATCGATGAATATAATATTTTATTATGTGATTAAATACACATAAAATGTCCGATTTAGACATTCGTACAAATTCATGTATTGAATTATCTGAAATACGAAAATTAGATAATTTATTAACACAATGTGAAACAAGTAGTTGTGAGAATATATGTATGGAATGTTGTGAAAGTTTAGGTACATCAAGATGTGATATTAATTATATAAGTAATAGTAATAATTTATTAAACAAAAATAAACATTATCAGCAGCAGCAACAGCAACAACAGCATCATCGTCAACAACAGCAATATTTTCAAAATTTAGAAAATCAAAATCAATCATCAACAAATAATTTATTAGCTCTTTTAACAAAATTAAATCGAAATAATATCGATACAATATATAATCAAAATCATAAATTTTTAATAAATACATCTGATGTTATGGAAACCAATTTCTTAGCAACTCAATCATATAACAATTCAATTAGGAATAATTCATGTGATGATACAAAATCGAATATAAAAAATTCATCAAATTGTAATAGTTTAAATGGTAGTAATAATGATATTATTGATATTAATAGAAAACGTCAATTTGAATCTAAACGTTATTTTAGCCTTGATAAAGAACGTTTAGATAAAGATAGGCAAAATTGTGATCGTGTTAATTGTGAAAAAAATAATTTTGTTGGTGGTTCAGAAAATCATTTATTATTAAATACGAAAAAACATGGTTCATTTGATCGTTCGGTTGTGAATAGTTGTGATTATTCACAGTATGGAGGGGTTAGTGGTGCAGGTGTTACAGGTATTACTATCGAAAGTAATAGTAATGGAGAAAATTTTAGTGGTAAATTGAGAAGTTTTTCAATAAAGCAACAGTCAATATGTGTATGTGAAAATTGTGGAAAAAATGGTAATGTTATTTGTTTAAAATCACTTATTAGTGGTGGTGTTGGTTTTAATACAAGTGGATCATGTTTAAAACGTTATAAGGATAATAAATCAACAAAAACAAGTCAAACAAGTTTAAAGGATAATTTGAAAAGTTGTAAAAGTAGCTGCCATGATATATTTGATAAAGATTCAATACATGACAGTTTAAGATCAAAATTTTCACCACAAGCACTAGCTAGAAAAATATCATCTAGAACACATCATGAACATGATCATCATGAGTCAGCTGATAAAGAAGCATTATTAGGACATAAAAAGGATGGTTTTCATCATGAAAAGAAACTGCCAGAACCAGTTGAAACTGTACGTTTATTTATTACATTTTTTCTATAAATTTTTTTTAAATATTTAGTTGAGCTGTGACATTCATACTTACTTTTCTCGTATAGTGCATAAATTATAAATATAAATATATAAATAATCTAAGATACTCATTGCATCATGAAAACTTTCAGATTAAAAGTTTAGAATAAAATTTTCCATTTCACATAATCCTTTAGACCTATCGTTGAAAACAAAAACGAAACGAAAATCAAAAGATAAGTCGACACGAAAAATCTCTATTTCGGTATTGTCAACCACATAATAATATATTATGTATGTATAGTATAGTATAACTGGACAGAACAACTATTTCAAAAAAAAAATTTTTTTTTTCAAAGCAAAAAGAAATTCAAAAGCATATATTACGCCAACAATGCAATCATTATTAATTTTTGTTATACATTTGTAAAAAATGGAAATTTTTAACAGAAATCTGGCAAATAATGATCAAAGTAATCATAATGTATCACATCATAAAATATACTCAAAATCAATGACGTAAAAGTTTAGAGAAAATTTATTAAAGCTTTGTAATGCAGCTTTTTCTCGCTGTGGAATTTCGTAATTTTTGTATTGTTGGTATACAGGGTGTTTCCGTTATCTCCGACCAAAAGGATACCATATATAGGTCTCATCGAGACTAACAAAAAATCGTATTGGAGGGGGGGGGGGGGGAAATCCCAACGGTTTGGCCGCTAGAGGGCGTTGAAGTTTTTTTGCACTTTTTCCACCAAACACCCCATAACTTTTTGCAGGGGCACTCTAGGGTCACTTTGTATTAGAAGAAAATATAGAGAACCCTTTTTCCTTTCTAACGATGCCTTAGTTGTTCCTCTATTCCTAACTTTCAAAAATATATACGCCCTCAAAATCAAAATTTTGTGAATTTTTATCCATTTTATTGCAGAAAATGAAGGCTCAATTAATTCTACATCGATTTGCTATGGTTCTTTTTTTCAAAAAATGCATAGTTTTCGAGATATTGAGGAAGACCTCTTAAAAAATCTGATAATATTAGTCTGAAATTCATTATATTTGGACACGTGCTTTTATTACAGTGTAAATTGAAAATAGGTGCTTGGAATGCTAGTTTTCAAGTGCAAATATCTTGAAAATTATGCATTTTTTGAAAAAAATGAAGATAGCAAATCGATGTAGAATCAATTGAGCCTTCATTTTCTGCAATAAAAAATGAGGGTTAATTTAAGCCTTTTTTGAGTAAAGCAGGGTTAAAGTCCAAAAATCTGTGAAAAAATGACAAAATTATGGTTTTGAGGCCTTATAACTTCTGAATGGTCGGATACACAGCAGCAGGTAAGATGTTGATGGAAAGGCAGAGGAGTCCTCCACAATTATGTAGAAGAGTTGGTGAGCCTAGCGTGCCCTTGTAAAAAGTTATAGGGTAAAATATGAAAAAAGTACCAAAAATCTTTAACCCCCTCTAACTCCTAAACCGTTGAGATTGCCCCCCCCCCCCCCACCAATACGATTTTTTGTTCCCCTCGCCGAGACCTATCCGTAGTTTCCCGGTCGGACACCATAACGGAATCACCCTGTATATATGTATGTCTCACTCTTAGGGAATTAACGAAATTTGTTTTGAGCCCACATGAAACAGAAGTTGTACAGTCCATATAAATATATATAAAGTCATTGATCTTAATGTTCTTTTATTATCTTTGGTATTGTTTATCTCTATCGTTTCGAACAAATAGCATTACCATAGTGTATCATGTATCAAAGGATCGATACCTTTTAGTTACCAAAACTGAAATTTTTATATGGACCATGTCCGAATTTTGAGCATTCTGATTGGTTGAATTTGAAAAAGGGGAAATTAACTGTGATTCCTTGCATCAAATATGTATCGATACTGTATTGATATTTTGTACTGATGCTGTACTGAAGAGTGGAATCAAAAACGTAATATTTCTTGCATTTTCGTTAACAAAATAATTGCAAACTTTAAATTCTACACTTTTCATGTGTAATTTTTTGAATTTTTTTAATTACATACAAAAAGTGTAGAATTTAAAGTTTGCAATTATTTTGTTAACAAAAATGCAAGAAATATTACTTTTTTGAACAATGAGGAATATTTTCATTGAAATAAACTATTATGTTTTCTATATAAGTCACACTTTAGTGAATGAGGGATCAAAGAAACATCAGTACTATATCAGTCGTACATTCTATAATTTTTTCGCCTTAATAATACGGTGGTAGGATTCTGAAAAAAATCAATTCTACATCAGTAAAAATCATCATTTCGTTTTCTTAACAACACCATTTTGACTACCACCACCAAACTCATCGCTATTGATGATAGGAATCAAAATATCTTTATTAAATCATTATTAGAAAAGGGGAAAAATATTGAAGACTAATTGATACCCGAGTATCTATACCAAAATGTTATCTGGGTTTAGAGCTTAAAATTTTTTAAAGAAAAAAAAAACAATTTTCCGGCTCTTAAGAGACAAAAAAAGAAAAAAAAATTAAAAACAAAGCTTTCCCTAACTTATTAAAAAAAAATTTTTTTCCCGTACTAAAAAAGCCTAATAAAGTAAAGATATTTTTCATAAAAAATAAACTGTTAAGATTTATTTTGTGTTTCAGTTAATAATATCATATTGCCTATTGGCAATTATAGACTAAATTAGGGTTACCATAATATCTCTTTTAAAGAGGACATGTCCTCTTTTTTACCTAAAATCTTTTTTACTCTTTTTTCCTCAAGTTTTTAATAATTGTCCTCTTTTCTTTTTTAAAAAAAGAGGACTATTTTGTTCAACCGTTCAACGTTCAACTGAAAATTTTTTGAAGTAAAACTGACTTCAATCTGTTTACGATGTTGCGCGAACGATGATAGAACTGCAGTAATAGAAGCTACTCTTTCTTTTCACGCTACTAAGCACCACCATAGCTTTCATTCTACAGATTGTACATTAAACTTGTTAAGGAAACTTTTTAAGGATTCCGAAACAGCCAAAAAACTTTCATCAACCAGGAAAATACAGAATTATATTCAGAATTATTGAGAATTTGTGAATATTTTTATGCAATTTCAGCACAAAACGCGAACGTTGAACGTTCATTTTCATTGTTGGGATCGCAATGGACTAAAGAAACAAAATCATCTAAAAAATTTTAACAGTACGGTCTATTTTGTCGATTATGTTATTATGTATAACTTTAAAAACGAAGGATGTTTAGAATTTTTCAAAAAAAATTAAAGATGACGCAGATTTTTTAAGAAATGTTCAATCATCTCAAAAGTATAAATCTGATTCAAAATCAGAATCAGATTCAGACTAAATAAATTTTGTTAGTTTTTGTTATGTTTTTCACTTTTTTGTTTTAAAAAAAGAACCATAAATTTTTTAAACGATTGCTTTTTTATTATTTTCTAAGTTTTAATTTTAATTTTAAATTAAAGCTGAATTTGAAAGACTGGATTTGTAACGCTTTTTATTCAAATATTATTGTTTTCTTGGTGTCCTTTTTTTGTCCTCTTTTTCCAATGCGAAATGTCCTCTTTTCTTACAAAGGATTTCTGGTAACCCTAGACTAAATGTAAATTGATTATGTATAATTAAATATTATAATATCATGTAAAACTGTAAATTAAGATTACAATTGTTAATCCGGATTGAGCATTATGTATTTTATAATTTGTTAGAATCTCTTTCAGTATTTATTACGACTCTGTAAGGTTAATTTGCATTTAATAAATTACAGTTAAGTAATTTAACAATACATAAATAAAGTAAAAAATTGCACTTGTTTAGCTCTGTCAACAAAATGTGTGCAAGTAAAAAAATGTAGAATCTAAACTACGAACAAAATGTCATCGAATAAAAAACAAAATTTTTGCTTAATTTTCGGATCGTTTTGAGTACAACAATTTCACTTTATCTAGTTTCGATCAATCGTTTTCGATTTCTTTCTTAATGATAGAACTACTAATAATGTTTGTAAATTTTTTCAGTCTTTTAAATTTGATATGTAGGTTCAAAAATTTCATATTAGGTATCACAGTTATTTTGCTTTTCCTAGTGTAATACGCAAATTTTTCATCGCTCCTTCTGACCGTCTCGTTCTATTTCAATTCTAAGGTAATAATCAATTGGACCTTTGTCGATTATCTCGAAGTTTTGACCTATGTATGTCTAATTCAATTTTATCTAAAGTTGCTTTTTCAGAAGACACCAAAATTGAATCATCAACATAGACCACAACTACAGTACAGCCAAATAAGATTCGCGAAAAGTTGCGCAGGTGGGAGAAATTTTAAAAATATTCAAAATATCCTTTCATTTCTCCTTTTTTGAAGAAAACTGCAAAAGAAAATAAAGATTAAATCTTCCACTCAGTATGTATAATGAGTATTGAGTAATGACTAGCGATCATCTATCGCACACACAAAGCATATCCTCTTTTTAGCTGACAAAAATAACAACATCCTTCCATCCGATGTTGTTTGTATGACGAACGCCATACTACTGAAAAAAAATTTAAAGGAAAGTGAAAAAAATGCAGAATAACAAGAACAATATGAGTGATCAGTGATGATAAGTATCCTTTTAAAATAGGAAATTATTATGAATAAGAAAATGAAAATATATGTGTATAATAAATTCCTACTAAAGTAACAAAATGCGAATTTCTCTTTCCAAGAAGGATTTTTGTAAAATGTGATGCTTACATCACAGTGAAATTTCAGTGGAAAGGATACGCAGATCCTACTGCGCATAGTTCCCTTTTGCCAATCTTATTTGGTTGTACTATATGTTTTATTCCTTTTCACTATTCATAGTGTATATATGTACATACAATTATAGTATTTTTCTTTTTGGAAGTCAGTATTGTGCTTATGGAGGCAGTACCCGATGAGTTTTTTGCCTTGGTAATATTTAATTTTGAGAGGCCTGGGTGGCCGAGAGGTTAGTGCGCTCGTCCATCACCCCACAGGTCCCGGGTTCGATTCCCGGCATAGTCGTGGTCCAGCACTTTTTCCTCAATACCTGTTTTTCCATACTTTCTAACCCATTCTCTATGTATAAATGTATATATATATATACATAGAGAAGTCCTAATCTCCTCCTTTCATAACAACAACAACAACTCCATGAGCCAGTAAGAAAACAGCAACCACATCTATCAACAACAAGATGGCGCTACATCCTGCAGAAAACTGGTATCATAGACACAAACCGGAAAGTGTGATATTACTCCTTAGCAATATCACCAACAGAGGGCGCAGGAGCAAGCTAAGGATATAATCGCAATAGGCTAATCTCCTATTAGATTGAAAATAACAACAACTCGATTAAAGAAACCAACACATGCCTCGGACTAGGTTGGAAAATACCAATGAAGACTATGCTAAGATTAGGCCAATGGAATGTAAGAACCTTAAGAGAAAACACACGTCTAGCACAATTAGAAAAAGAAATGTTGAGGTATAACATCGCAGTAATGGGCATCAGCGAAATGAGATGGCAACAATCTGGCTCAATCAATACATCAGATGGAAATATCGTCATGTTTTCTGGCAATAATCAGGCAAGAAGCGGAGTTGGCATCATAATAGCAAAAAAATGGAAAAACTGCATAATAAATTGGCAGCCGATATAAGATAGAATTATTACAGTAAGATTACGAGGAAGGCTAAGGAATATTACATGCATCCAATGCTACGCGCCAACAGAAAATGCAACAACAGAAGAAAAAGATGAATTCTATGAGATTTTAACACAAACACTAATTAAGACCAAAAGAGGAGACATAACGATATTAATGGGTGATATGAATGCAAAAGTGGGTAACGATAACACAAATGCACAAAGAATTATGGGTAGACATGGATTAGGAGAAAAAAATAAAAATGGTGAAAGATTCATAGAGCTATGTCAAAACCAAGAATTGGTAATCGGAGGCACAATTTTCAAACATAAAGATATACATAAGTATACATGGACCTCACCAAATAGTAGAACTCGTAATCAAATCGACCACATTTGCATAAGTCGAAAATTTAAGACAACACTCAGAGATGTGAGAACCAGAAGACGTGCAGACATCGATAGTGACCATCAGTTAGTAACAGCTGAAATAAAGTTTAAGCCAGCAGCAACCAAAAAATGTACAAACAAAGTAAATAAGAAAATAAACTTAGAAAAATTAAAAATTGAAGAAAATCGCATGGCTCCTGATTGAAAAAAGAAAAAATATATAATTTAAAATTAATATGAATATCGAAGAAGCCCAAGTAGAATATAGAAAAATTGCGAAAGAAATTAAGAAAAGTGCAAAAAGCGACAAGAGACAATACTTTGAAAAACTGGCTAAACAAGCACAAACTGCAGCAGAAAAACATGATATAAGAAAAGTCTAACATTAACATAAGAAATCTATGTGGCAAAAAATATATGACAGAGAATCCAATCAAGAATGAAGAAGGTGTGTTAATATCAAATGAACAAGAACAAAATGAAATCTGGAAGAAACACTTTGAAAAAACATTAAGTTCAACCAATATAGAACATGAAGAAAATACAGATAACATAATTGAAGATAATGTAATGGTGGATAAACCAAGTAGAAATGAAATTAGAAATGCAATCATGAAAATGAAGAATAATAAAGCAACAGGTCCAGACGGTTTTCCAGTAGAACTGCTTAAATGCAACATCGAAATGGCAATAACAACACTAAAGCCAACATTAGAAGCAGTATGGACTACCGAAGAAATACCAAACAAATGGAAAGAAGGTCTAATCGTAAAATTACCAAAGAAGGGTGACCTGAGAGATTGCAAAAATTGGAGAGGCATTACATTACTAAATACAATTACGAAAATAATTGCACACATAATCAATCAAAGACTAGTAAACATGAATAACATAAAATTAGAGATGAACAGGCAGGATTTAGACCACATAGAAGCTGTATAGATCAAGCAAATACGCTAAGACTAATAATAGAACAATCAGTTGAATGGAATTCAACCCTATACGCAACATTTGTAGACTTCGAAAAAGCATTCGACTCCATATATAGGTCAAAGATTTGGCAAGCACTAAGGAACAAAAAAGTACCAGAAAAACTAATCAGAATAATAAAATCTATCTACAAAAATGCAGAAAGTGCAGTACTACACAAGTCAACTATAAGCTCCAATTTCAAAGTCACAAGAGGAGTAAGACAAGGCTGTCTCCTATCACCACTGCTATTCACACTGGTGCTAGATGACATAATGTTGAAAGTTCAAGAAGAAACACAAAATGCAGGTCTACAGTGGTCACTAAACAGAAAAATTAGTGATTTAGATTATGCAGACGATATATGCCTGATGACACACACAATAAAAGACATGCGTGCAAAATTAGCTAGCCTAATTAAAAATGCAGAACACGCAGGAATGAAGATTAACACAAAGAAAACTGTTGCTATGAAAATTAATAGCAAAACATCAGACGACGAGATAATAAGTAATGAACAAAGTATCCAATACGTTGACTCATTCTGTTACCTTGGAAGTATGGTAAATAACACAGGAGATGTCAACATGGATATCGATAATAGAATTACTAAAGCTAGAACAGCAATAGGACAATTGAAAAAGGTGTGGCAATCAAAGCATATATCGGAACATACAAAAATCAACATATTCAACGCCTGTGTAAAGTCAATACTGCTATATGGATGTGAAACATGGTGCTTGAAAAAGAAATCCATACAGAAGATCCAAGTATTTGTAAATAAGGTATTAAGGAGAATTCTTAAGATCTTCTGGCCAGCCAAAATATCAAATGTTGAATTATGGAAAAAATGTAACCAGAAAGCAATAATTCAACAAATCAAGATGAGAAGATGGAGCTGGATAGGTCATACGTTGAGAAGACCAATAAATAGTATTACACGTATGGCCTTAGAGTGGAACCCACAAGGACAAAAAAAATATTTAATTTAAAAGATTTCCCTCGATTGAAATTGAGATCTGATCACCCCACACACGAGACAGATTTATTCAAACGCAATGTAAAAGAATATAGAAAAGTATGCCTATCTTGCCTGTACTGACATCCAAAAAGAAAAATAGTATAGTATTTTATTTATTATTCCATTTTAGTATTTCATTCACGACCAGACTGCTTCAAGCCATATTCAGAGTTTAGACGGTCACTTTTTTACCCGTTGTAGAACGTAAAAACCGGTTATACATAGGAAATAAGTAACAAGTATGTGGTGGGTAGTCACTGACAGGTTAATCAATCTTTTTCTTCAATGTACGAGTTTATGCCTGATTCGCTTTTAATACGGATTTTGGTTTACTCCCAATTTTTTGTGGTATAAACTCGATAATTCGGATTTTGGCTTAAGCCCAATTTATTTGGGTGTAATCCCAATTTTTTTATATGTATGTGTGAGGTAAAATGCAATATGGCGGATTCTAATTTTTATGGTGAAAGTGAAGCTGTCACGTTCTTCTTCTATTTTTTATATGGAAGAATAATAATATGTATACTATAAGTGTATAAAAATATCAACATTTGCGTGTACATTTTTAATCCTAATTTTACCCTTTCTACGCTACTCCCAATTTAATCCAAAATTCGGATTATTTTTGTGCTGTATAAACTCTTTAAATCACGCCTGTTCCTTTTTGTGCTATATTCGTAATTTTGAAATTTTTTTTATATTATTGCAACTCCTTTTCATTTTATATTTGTAGTGACACAGCCAGTGATGGGAAGTCTACTTATTTATAAGTAGATCTACTTATTTCAACCACCTTCTACTTACTACTTACCAAACCTCTAAATTCTACTTATTTTGGTGTAGGTTAAATTAAAAATTAATTCATGAGTTTTTGTAAAAAAAAAAAATGAGTAATGTGAAGTAGAAAAATGTGGTTAGAAAATATGTAATATAAATTCAAGTAGATTGCATAAACAAAGTAGTTCACTACTTAAATTAAATTTTATATTTAATTCTATACTATGTGCAACAAATCGAACTTTCTTTTAGGCTTTAAAATGGATAGATTTGTTATAAAATCATCATCATCATTTTTTTATTTTTTTATTTTATTGTTTATTTTAATATGTAAATAAAATTAAATTATATTTTTTTATTTTTAAAATTAATTTAAAATAAAAAACTATATGAAGTAGGATATGTGTATATTATTGTTTATTATTATTATTTACACATTTTTGGGAGAATAAAAAAAGTAAGTTTGGCCAATTTTTGATTCTACTTACATAAATTTACTTACTTCCATACATCTACTTATTTTTGAGTTCCAAATCTACTTACAAAATTTTTTTCATATTCCCATCACTGGACACAGCTCATATCTATCTTCATATATAGAGATGAAACATACACAACCTATATTGTCGTTTCATCATACTAAGCAAGAAATCGGTATAAAAGAGAATGAAGAGAATTTAAGTCAGGGTAAAAAAGTGACTGTGTAAACGTACGTACGTCTTTTTCGTAATTTAACAAAGCGTAAAGGGCGACAAGGCCGTGCAAAAAACCTTTCGTATAAACCCGCTCATACATATTCTTCCTCAGCAAGTTCGCCATTCAAACAAGCTGATGTGACGTCTATTATGTGTATGTGTACTAATAAATCACACACCCTACAGCCAGAGATAGAACTAATCTTATCTTTGAATACCGTGCCACATAAAATTGTCAGCTGCTAATCAATTTTTTCTTGCTGGTTTTATTTAAATGCAATGAACATATTTCTATTACAGCACATATGGCTTGTAGACTCACTATCTATTATCCAATCATACCTTGATAATGATGCACTTACTACATTTAGCATTGCAAATGATGCATTTTCATTTCTTTTTTCTTTATCTTTATCTGTTCGCTTTTGCTTGCAATTTGCTACAAAATGATCTTTTCTTTTGCATAATATGTACTATAACATTTTCCTGTAAATTGTTTCGAATTATTCAACTCACGTTTTAATTTATTTTTTATTTTCCACATTAACGTTATATTTTCATGTCGTTGACGCTCTTCAAGTTATTAAATTTTAAGTGCAAATGTACTTATCTCATCTCTCTTATCTTATCTCTCTTATCTCTTATCTCTGTTGCCACTACGAAACTTTCGTAAGATTTTGGTTAACGCCTGGCGCCCAGTGATAACGACAACTACAACGTGACGTTCATAAAAGAATCACTTAATTTCTCTACAACATCAAAAAATCTTTTTAGATATTCAGTTCAGAGATACATATTTTGTTTTTAGTCATTTTGGTCTGTAAAAGCTTCAGGATGATCAAACAAAAATATGAAAAAAAAATAACATTAAAATTTACACATACATACATATTAGGGTTGCCAGATTTTTATAAATCTTCACGAGGACAAAGATAATATTATTTGGTTTAGCTTATAGTATTGGATTTCATTAGATGGATATTCTAAATGTGTAAAGGATAAAGAACGAGATGCCGTTAATACGTAATTTAAAAAAAAGATTCGATTTTTCTCAAAGTTATTTATTATAATAAAAAAATTATAATGGAAATATAAGTACATATTTCAAAAAAACATAACAAAAAAAAAAGTACAAAATATGAATGACAAAAAATCATTATTAATATAAATAACAAAAAAGTATTATGGATCGTTTACAATCGAACGTGGAAAATTTTACCCGTTTAAAATTCAGCGTAGAGTGAAGTTTAGTAAGTTCGATTTTCGGATGTTTTCGAATTTATAAAGCACATTTGAAAATTCAAATTCAAACTGACATATCTTTTTGTTCTTTGTTTGAAATATTTCGTAACAAATCTTCACTGTGAACACTTTCAATGAATAAAAAGAATTTATCTTTTTCTGTTTTTGTTAAATTTTCATTGAAAAACATTGTAATTATCCTTTTTTGTAAAAACTATAACCGTCAACAATAATAGCTTTTGAATACTTCGAAATTTTAAGTTCAAATTTAAATAAATTTCGAAAAAAAACTTTTATCGTTACATTTTTTACATGAAAGTTCTTAAAAAAACTTTCGTTCCAAGTGGAACGAAATTTTTTTTAACCAGTGGGAACTAATTTTTCGAACATCCAGATTGAAAAGTAGAAGTAGAGCCTAATCTGACGCTGACTCTGCAATCTCACTCCGAGGTATAAATGCGAAAGCGATATATACTCTGACGAATAGAAGAAAGAAATGCAGCAAAATCTACGTTTCAATCTGTTATGTAAACTTAGCATTACAATGAACAAATTCTTATGATTACCCATATTAAAAATTCGATATTTTTATTTTTTTAAAACATATTTTTCGTTAGATTTAGCGCATTGAATTAATTTTTTTTTCATTTTGACATAGTTGTAGAATTCTATACACTTCATTGTGTTATTAAAGAAAATAATAAGTTCAGCTTTTATAAGATCAGGAAGAGATTTTTTTCGTTCATCGCTCCATTTAATATTCATAACACTGAATATTCGTTCAACGTAAGCAGAACTACTAGGTATACTTAGAAAAAATGATATAAAGTTATATAAATTAAACAGTGAATCAATGTCGATTTTCGTCACATTACTTATTTCCATAAATTCAATCAATTCAAGAAAAATTTCAAAATCTGGAAAAATTTTCTTCTAAACTAAATTTTTGGTTTTTCTAGCAGGGCAAGATATATGTACATACTATATTATTTTCAATTCTTCCTTTTATATACAATAATGATATATCAATAAACTTATTAAACACATTTTGAATTCAGAGTGCGCTTTTATAAGGAAGTAATATTCTTTTATAAGTTATTTTCCTCAGCTTAATTTTCGAGAGGATTTTTAAGCCTTTAAGAGGACAGAGGACATTATTCAAGTAAAGAGGACAATCCTCGTCAAAGTAGGACGCCTGGCAACCCTAATACATATGTACATACATAATGTACATATACATATAATTTGCAAAGGAATAAAAGAAAAAAGAAAAAAACATGCATATGAAAATCGATACTTGTGTTATATTAAAAATTGAAGTTACATTATACATGAATCAGACATTTCCAATAAACTATGTATATCAATTTTGCGAAATTTTATTTCAATACAATAATATCCTTGATTGAAAAATGAAACAAGATACATTCATATGATTTTTTCTACTTCATGTATTTCATATAAAATAAATAAAACGCATGAATAAATTATGAAAAAAAAGTTTTAAAAAAAAAGTTATAACAAGAAAACAGGGTTACATGTGGGAGTTTTTTAACAGTCAGGAAAAAAATCTACCCACATAGCTAAACCGTGCTTTACGAGCCAAAAATATTTATTCAAGTGGAGTTTTTTTTTAAACTTTTCTACAACAAAATGAATGTGGCAAAAGTATAATATTAATTGCCTAACACAAATCATCTATATAGTTTCTTTGTTTTGCCTATGATTAATTATTAAATTTATGGGCTTAACTCTTTAATTCCCAAGCTACGATCTATGAAAAAAACATTCTTATTTTGTGTTAGTTAATGTATTTATATATACATTTGAAACATAAAAAAAAACTAAAAGAGAAAAATTCACCCTCTATACTTTGCTCACAAAGTTTTTGCACCACAGATCCTATGGAAGAGTTTATTTTTATCCAGTGTCGTTACATTCAATGGTAGGTATATATGTTCCATAAAAATTAATATACCGGCTTCAAAATTTCTCTAATAATAGCTTGAACACTTCTCCACAAATTCGCGCTTCAAAAAAAAAAATATAATTCAAAGTTAACAGTACAAAAACAAAAGTTCAATGTGCAAAATTATTTGTGCAATGATTTTGTGGTGCAAAATTATTTGTGCAGTATAAAAAAGTGTAAATATATGTAGTTTTTAAAAAATGTTTTTTTAATGCTGTTTTTTTTTAATTTGTGTAAAAGGATGTTTAATTTTCACTTATTTTCTTTATTCAGTACTCTGTGTTGCCTATTTCAGCATAAATGACCCCTTGAAGTCGTCGGGGCATGGAATCCATCAATGTCTTTAGAAGGTCAACATTAAAATGGCTCCTTGCGGTTTTGAAATGCTCCCAAGGTCCCAAAGGCTTAACAAGGCATTTTCACTAGTATATTTTCTGGCAACATAACGACTGAACAAGACATCATACGGAGGAAAATTGATGATATGGTGGTGTACGTCATATAATGGTACTAGCCCAGTCGTTATGCTGGCAGAAAATGTGCATATGGCCATTTTTTGGAAATTCTGAATGATGTCACTTTGGTAGTTGATGATAGGCTTATCAACACAATCAAATTTTATTCCAACAGGATAACACACCCATAAATAACCCACCAAGAACTATAAATTATATGCATGTCTTCGTTTAGAAATGTTTGAAATGGCCTTCACAAAGTCCCGATTTTAACGGAATAGAAAATTTTTGGCATTATTCAAAATTGAAAATGCCTTGTCAAGCCTTTAGGACCTTGGGAGCATTTTAAAACCGCAAGGAGCCAGATTAATGTTGACATTCTAAAGACATTGATGGATTCCATGCCCCGACGACTTCAAGGGGTCATTGATGCTAATGTAGGCAACACAGAGTACTGAATAAAGAAAATAAGTGAAAATTAAATATCCTTTTACACAAATTTAAAAAAACAGCATTAAAAAAACATTGTTTTAAAACTACATATATTTACACTTTTTTATACTGCACAAATAATTTTGCACCACAAAATCATTGCACAAATAATTTTGCACATTGAACTTTTGTTCTTGTACTGTTAACTTTGAATTATATTTTTTTTTTTTTTTGAATTGTGAATTTGTGGAGAACCGTCTAAGATATTATAAGAAAAATTTTGAAGCCGATATATTCAATTTTGTGGAAGATATACCAAATCAAATACGACTTTATATAAAAAAATTGCTTTGCACAAATAATATTGCACACCACTGTATATATTCTGAATGAACAAAAATTAACAAAATGAATTATAGTTAAGTTACATGGCACGCTTCGCTATGCTGCGCTTTGTTTCGCTGTGCTACAATATGATCTCTCTTGTTATAATGTATGCTGCGCTACGCTTTGTGTTTGTTTTAAATTATTATTAATTTAAGTATAATTTTTTAGCTTTATATTACAAAAACTCTTTTTAATATTATGTTTAGTTTTTATATGTAAATATTTCAATTTTTTCCACTTTACTATTTGACTTGTTCACTGAGCTGAATTTTTCAAAAAGAAAACAATTAAGAAATGACATTTTTTCGCTTCGTATAGAGTAAAACCCGCTTAACTACACATTGAAAATGCCATGAAACTTTGTGCAAATATCCGGTTTTTGCAGTTAACAGGAGCCCGGTATGTGCACAAAATATGCACCTAAGAGGGCTCCGAATTTTGTGCAAAAATTTTGTAAATAAACAACCAAAAATAAAAGTTGAAAAAAAAAACTTTCGAATTTTTCATAAGCGTTTAATATACATTATGTAAATTAATTAAATAAATTATTAAATAATTAGTTAATTAAATTTTCCTGCTCCCAATTTTTGGGTATGTGCAAATAAGCGGGTAGAAATGTACTAAAATCATAAAATCGCGTACAATTTCAAAGTGCTCATAACCGGTTTGTTCAGATAACCGGGTGTGCAGGTAAGCGAGTTAAATTTTCATAGATTAATAGCAAATGAACATGGGACATTAGAAATGCATGCACATAAGCGGTTTTTGCAGCTATGCGGTGTGCAGGTAAGTGGGTTTCATTCAACTTGTACATGCCGAAGCGCAGCGTATTATGAAAAAATATAACAATGATGAAAAAATTCATGCGCACACACGCTGATCATAAAATATAGAATATATAATACTAAGTCTAGAACAAATTGTGTTCCCGATTTTGTGAAAATTTTGTTTTTCTTATTAGTGTGAATAAAAAATAAAAAAAGATGAGTCTGTCTTTCACATTAAGAAGTTGTCTCCCACACGCCAGTTTTGGGAGATTTTGTTAAAACTTCTGTAGTGATTACCAGTGATACACTGGCGTGCAATAAAACACTTTTTTTTGTGATCACCGGTTATACTTACATTGGCGTGTGGAGATTGTGGAGAAGCACTTTTATCGTGTTCACCGGTGATACACTGGTAGCCAAGGTGTTAATAAATATAATTATAAATTATTAAAGCTGAAAAGAGATAAAACATAAAATTATTCCTACTTCCATTTTCAAATTTTTATTAAATTCAGCGTTCTATGAATCAGATATTCAATGTCAAATTGATCACTATTAGTGTTGGAATTTTGTAAATAAACAAAGAACAATTGAAAAATAGGTAATTTTTAATTCGTTAACAATTTTTCTTTTAGTTTTATCGTTATTTTGATATTTTAAGTTATTTGTTCTAGATGATTGTTTGGATGATTTAATTTTTGGTGCTCCAGACGATGCAAAACAATAGCATAATAAGAAATATTTTATTATTTAATCCAAGATTCAAGATTTATTGCAAAACAGGCTATTTGCTATATGTATTGAATAAAATAAAACGAAATTTTCAAATTTTTTTGTGGGCCTCTCGTATGAAGTCGAATCTTTGCTTGAACTATGAGAATGATTGTGTTATTTCTGCTTATACTGATTTGAAAATATTAACTAAATTTAAAATTTTCTATGTATTGTATGAGAAATAGATGAAAAAGAAAATATATTTTTAAAAAGTGAGAAATTTAAAAACAAAATAAAAAAAACTAAGAGCAAGAGAGAGTTTGAAATAGCTTTTAGACTGGATGCCAACTGGCAGTTACCGCATTTAAATATACATATTGGAATAAAAAGTCTGTTATATAATTACAATATCAGTGATTTAGCGTTGTTTTCTAATAAAGTACAGTAAATAATACAGTCTTATTATAATTAATATCGATTGAAAATTTCGAAGAAAAAAATTTTGGTATTATGTAAGGCAATCGAAATTCAGTATGTGGACCATTTTTGAATATCGAAATTCGATCGATTGAATAAGACCCATGGTCTATTACCATAATTATAAAAAAGAAACAAAAACAGTCCTTAATTGAGAATAAAAAAAAATAATTTTTAAAGGCATTAAACTTTTTTTTAATAATTTTTATTTAAAATTCAATTTTAATTATTTTTTTTCTGAACCCTTCATATGTATATCTCAACATACATATGATAACGTGATAAAAAGTTATCTAAAAAACTATGTGCAAGCATTATTGAAACCCATTTTTAAATAAATATCAATGAGTTTAGCCCACATTTTTTTATGTATATTGTTATTTTTGTAATTTTTTTAAGATTATCGTTAACACACATTAAAGGGTGTTTGTAAGAAGTTTTTTTTTTTTTACTATGATTTTTGTTATTAAAAATATATTAAATTTTCCTGGTGGAAGAAATTCTCTAGAGAAAGAATTTTAAAATTCCATAAAAATATTGTTTGTAACATCAAAAATTAAGAAAATAAATAGGAAATATTTTTTTTAGTAATCCACGAATAAAAAAACAAATAAAAACAATTAATGTGTACACCCTTTTTATTCATTATTTTCAATTACTAAAAAACATATTCTATTCTGAATTATTTTCTATATTATCATCTATCACCACATCCTTTTTGATTAATTTTAATTACTTTCGATATTGTTTCACACTATCTATTAAACTACAATGAAATTGCTGAATTTGCTCAAAACTATAAAATTGCTTGCACAAAAAAGGAAATGAGTTATTAATACACAACACATACATACATACATCCATAGGAACTTCAAATGTACCATCCCAGTAAACAAAATGATTCATAAGTAATTCGTAAAAGAATCATTTTAGCGAGCATATTGTTCGCTAACGATAGTTACAAAAGACTCGTAAGTAATTTATCGAACGTACCATTTTGCACTTTTTTTACGAATTACTTTTTTAATTCGCAATAGAATCATTAATGATTCGTAAAATACGAATGTTTCGATTATTATAAATAAATTAAAAGTAATTGATTTACGAACGTTTTTACGAATCATTTGTAAGCCTATGCCCAATAAACAAAATGATTCATAAGTAATTCGTAAAAGAATCATTTTAACGAGCATATTTTTTTCTTGTAGTACAGTTTCTCTCAAAATTATTCGGACCGTGATATTTATTTTTCAATACTCATCATATAAAGATAAATAAACAAGATTTAATATTATTTTAAAATATAAATTTATTTCATTTATTAAAACAAAAGCAATTCATTTAAAAAAGAAAACAAAATTAGCAATAACAAAAGAAAAACTTATTTCAAAGATAAAAAAATTAAAAATTAAATTTATTAAAATTTTAAATTTTTCACAGCCTTTTTCTTAAGTTTTTTCATCTGCCTATCTTTGGCGTATTGAAAAAAAGATTTGCATCCTGCGTTGAAAATTTCCTCCGTCCCTGTGAGAAATTTCAAATCGAAAGCGCCTGAAAACAAAATTCATTATGCAGTTAAAATGTTTATTAATCAAAAAATTGAAATAATTAGACTACTCACTTCTTAGTGCCGATATTATCGACAACCCCTGCACCCTTATTTTATTGTTGGCGCCCCAAATTTATTTTAACTTCACTTATATAATTTTTATTCAGACGTAACACGTGCACTTTTGTTGATTACACACTACAAAATGACCATCAAAAACAAAAATACTTGTAACGTTCGTAATTCACTTACATTTTACGAACGTTCGTAAAATGTGTGCTGGAATATTTTTTTACGAATTACTTACGAGTTATTTTTGCGAGTGTGTTCTTTTTTATTTTTTTTCTTTTAATTCTACATTCGTAATTCACTTACATTTTACGAACGTTCGTAAAATGGTATGCAGGGATCAATTTTCAACTGTTACCTTATGTGTGTTTTTTTTAAATATTTTTATTTTTCCCTTTCTAGAAAAAAGAGAGAAAGAGAGATAAAAAATAAAATAATTGCTTTTCAGTAAATTAAAATTATGTTTATATGCAATTTTGTTGATTGAATTCTTTTCTTTTTTTTTGTTTGTTTTTGTTTAAAAAAAAAACTCCTTTATACATAATATATGTAAGCTCATATACAAATATAGCAAATGTATGTAATGTGAATATATTGTATTATATAAGATCTATGTACATACCTATATTTTAGGTGTATATAATTCAAAACTAGGCTATCAATCTATCATATGTTTTTAATAATATACATACATAAATATTTTATGTGCGCAAACTCTTCAATTTAATAATAAATACTAAATCCGATTCATTTCTCATATAAATAATATCCCTTATTTTAAGTACATATTTAAATACATACATACATATTACATACATATGTACATATAATATGTATCTCATAAATAAATTTAAATCACTTTAATTCAGTTGAAATTAATTTCTAAATTTTACAGAAAATTATTGTCTCGAGTTTATATACCTACAAATGTACATACAATTGTACATATGTACATACATATACATATGTACATACATATACATATAGTACATGCCAATAAATATTAATATGTGAGATATTTTAAATTTAATTTATTTAAAAAAGAATGAGTCCTATATAGCTAATTACAATGACATTTAGGTATTTTGTGAAAATTATGAAATTATTTAAGAAAATGATTCTCTGATTAAAATTCATGAGCACTGAAACTGATGATCTTGTTGAACATCAAAATTCAAGTTAACTTAATAACTAATGCGAGAACTTGAACCTCGCAGCAACAACAACGGCAACATCATTGCAACTGCTTTAGCAAATTAAACCTAGCAGCAACAGTGTTTTTTGAATATTTTTGAATATTTGAATATCATTTTAACCAAAGCGCGTTTTTTCTTCTAAAACTAAAAATAAATATACAGGTTGGGCCAACTTCGACTGACTGATTTAAAACGTCAATAAATTTTGCAGTTTTAAACTTTTATTATAGTTTTTATTTTCAAATGAAAGTGTAATAGCTAATTCCACGCGTGATGCACACTACATTTGACAATATTTTACTTATAAAACTACATATTTCGAATAGAAAAAAACAAACGAGAAGTGAGAACCACATGTTTTTGCATAATTAAAGCAAAAGGGTGCTAGAATTTGAAAAAATATATATATATCTTAAATGAAATTGAAGGAACTTGGAAATTTCACTTATTTTGTTACTAATGTGACGCACACTTAAGGAAGTCATTTCATGGTCTCTTTTTCAAATCTCGTTTTCTTTGTCGTTGTTGAGCTTTATGTTGAAACATAAGTAAAAATATGTAATAAAATTAAAACATAAAATAATTTTTCCATTTCTTAGGTATTTTATTACACATTTCCTTTGTGACTCACTCTACACAACATTTGTGACGCACACACATCTGACTTTCTATATATATGTATTTTTTTACGACACTCAAAAATCAAAATACAAATCAGTTACTTGGTCCTTATTTAGGATACCTGAATAGTTTAACCTCTTGGGGCCCGACAGTTATGTAGTGGAAAAAATTGAAAATTAATAAAAACAGTATTTTTATTTTGGGCTGAAATAAAATAAAAAAAAACAATTTTTATAAAAAAAAATAATAATATTATATTTTGCACGTACACATATGTGTACTTCAGGCATTTATTGAAATAAAAAATTCAGTTCATAACATTAAGTTGAGTCAAAAAGTAATTATAAAAATAAAATTTATACAAAAATTAACAAATAAATAAAAAAAAAATCATAAACTTAACAAATGAAATAAAAATAAACAAAGTAAAAGTTTGTCTTTCATAGGCAGTTTTTATATCTTAGATTCTAATATTTAAAACAATTATTGGTGGTATTTAAAAAAGCAATTGCTGGATAATCTGCACAAGAAAATTTTACATTTTACACAGATTGTTCGTGTTCTTCTTGTGCAATTTTGATATCTGCAACGAGAAGCAGAAGTTGAATCAATAAATTTAGGAAGAATAATTATCCAGCCGAACTTCGTCTACAGGATGAGGTTGAATCTTTCGGTGTTTCTTTGTCCCAAAATGCCGAAATTCCCAAGCTAATCTTGATGTCAAAACTTTCACAATACCAGCGCCCAGACCAAGTTCTTTCATATCTTTATCACAAATGGTTCCTTGACCAGTATAAATTTTAAAATCCAAAAGAAGCCCATCAGGAGCGGCCAATACAAAATTTTTCAAACCTTTGGATTGGGCTTTGAAGGAACATACTGGCGAAAACTACATTTTCCACTGAAAGGAATCATTTGTTCATCTAAGGAAACATGCATTGGCACTGGTAATGTTTGGCATGTTTTTTGAATTCTAGAAATTAGTGGCCGAATCTTCCAGAGTTTGTCAGTTTTTTCAACGCTTTCGTTAAGTTAAACGGTTAAATATTTCAAAGAAAAAAACATTGGTATGTACATGAGCCCGGTGTACACAACTGTGCACATAAGCAATTCAAATGATTTAATCGTAAGTGCCTGATATACACACTTGTGTACTTCTAATATAGTTTTTTTTTTAAATTAAGGATGATTTTAACTCTTTTTATTTTTCAACTAAATATGCAATACATTTTGATCACTTTCACAAAAAATCACTATTTTTCCAACTTTTTTTATATTATTAAAACATTTTTTTTTTCTACTTACCTCTTGCATGTGATATTTTTTCAAAACACGTTACACAAAACAGGTGATTTTTAAACACATAATTTCAAATTTAAGAGAGCATTTATAGAAAGTTCATAGAAGAGACGCAGTAGAAGCGAGAAACAAAAACTTTGGATTTTTCAAATGAACATTTTTAAATTTTGAAAATTTTCATCAGGTATACATTTCCAATTAGCCTAATTGCTTAAATTTTTTTTGACTATGGTATATGTGTGAAAAATAATATTTTTAAAATGGCCTCCATTTTGTTCCTGACAATAAATTGCTTTTTTAATGCATTTTGCATTTATTTTGGGCTCTAAATTTTCTATTTCAGCACGAATATTTTGCTTAAGCTCCTGAATTGCTTGTGCCTTATTCGTGTAAACCCGTCTTTTTGAGTAGCCCCAAAAAAGAAAACAGGAGTCTTCAAATCTGGAGAACGAGGAGACCAAACCAATCTGCAGTTTTCGAAATAATTCGATCACCGACAAAAGCTCTTGAAGAATCTCTATTGTGACCTTTGCCGTGGTAATAATTCCTGTACCAATTGAATCATATATGGAGACACCTTAAGATCAAGTTTCAAAATTCGTCTTAGCGATGTTCTGGAGATACCCAATTGTATTATCTTTAATGGTTTTTGTATACACCTACATAATGTATAGAACTATTGTAATTTATGATTTATTTGTAGCAGTTACAAAATTTTTGAACATATTTTATAAGAAAAATACTTTTTTTTTAAAAAAAAATTACAATGATGTTCAACCTCAAATTTTATTTGTTGTATAATTTTTTTTATTTTTCTTAGTTTTATTTTTTTAAGTTTTCCTTATTTGTATTTTTTCATTTTTATTTTTAATAATATAGATGATGGGTAAAACAATAGTTATTGTCGTTTATTTTTTTAAATTGGCCGATGAAATATACATATTATGTATAGTTACGGTGACCATACGTACTGTATTATACAGTACAGTACTCTATTTCAAGCTAGTGTACTCTAAAATTTATTCCATTAGGAAAAGCACGAATATGTCCATTATTTTTAATGCAGTCCCGTTTTTGTCCTCTTTTTCTTATTTATAAAATATAATCTACTAAAAATCTGTATACCTACTTTTTGACAAATGACAACTTATTTTATAATAAACACTGAGTAGTGAGTGACTATAACCTATATAATAAGAGTAAAAAAGGACAATAAAAAAATTAAAACTTATATACCAGGTAAAAAATTATTTATTTTGATAATTTTTTTATTTCTAGCTTTTTAACTTTTCAGAGTTTTAGCGATAAAACCAATGGAATTAGGGTCTCCTTACGTCATCTAATTGTTTCTTATTTATAAAAAATGTCTCCAAGAAGAAAATGTATGTTCAATATGGTAGCAAAGGTGTGAGGGTTTTTTTTTTTTTTTTTTTTTTTTTTTTTGCTTGTTACATCACGGTCTAAGGTTAAATCCAATCGATCACTGGCTATATCAGACACTTCAAAATATTTTAGCTTTGTCCTGTATTTTTCTTTACAAAATATGGTCACCGTATGTATAGTGCCAATTCAGAAAAGGATATATTTCCATATCATTGTGATTATTGCCAAATGAAGAGCGGAAATATAAATATCTCAGATGGCATATGTACTTAGATTTTAAATATGTATGCATTTATTAAAAAAAAATTATGCAATTCTTTGCAGAGATTTTTGAAGAAATACGGCAAGTGCTATGTATTTTGTTTTCAGATTATTTTTGTTTGTCCCATGAATAAAATTTTGGTTTAAACTTTGAGAAATTAGGTATATGTACTATACTATACATATTGATATACCATACATATTCTGAATGAACATAATTAAGAAAATGAATTATAGTTAAGTTGCATAGCACGCTTCACTACGCTGCGCTGTGCTTTGTTTCGCTTTGCTTCGCTGTGCTACAATATGATCTCTCTTGTTATAATGTATGCTGCGCTACGCTTTGTGTTTGTTTTAAATTATTATTAATTTAAGTATAATTAAAACACACAAATTATACTTTGTCCACAACGTTTTTTCACCACAGCGCTTATGGAAAAATTTATTTTTATCCAGTACCCGTGCAACCAAGCTATATAGCTAGCTATAAAGAACTATAAAGATTTGCGTGAAGGTCTTTATAGAAAAAACCAAGGTTTTGATTAAGATCGACATCGATTTTAATCACGAAATTCGACGTCAGCTATAAAAGATTTCGATAAAGATCTTTATCGGAATTTATAGACCATAAAAAAAAATTTTTTTTTTTTTTTTGCATTTTTTTTCTTGCTTTTTTTAATATTTATTTATATTATATGAAAACGATTCAATTTGAAAAATTTACTCTTGAGATTCGAACCACGGACCTTCGTGTGTAAAGCCATCCTCTTTGCATTGCACCATTCATCACTGTACCGACTATAGAGCTTATTGTAAATATAAATTGTTCGTTTAAAGATCGATGAAGATTCTTGACGATTCTTTATAGATCGTCATCTTTGAAATACTTTGAAAATCGATAACGATCAATATATAGATTTTGTCTTTGAATCTCGTTATCGTCGATATCTGCGTAAATCGATATAGATATTTAAAGATTTTTTCGTGATTAATCAAGAGCAATGTTTATCTTTATTCCCCGTTAAGGATCGATATAGATCTATATCATAATATTTTTATAATTCTCTTCTCTCTCTGCAATGTAATTCTTTTGAGAGCAGGATATAGATATCTATAAAGATCTATAAAGAACGTGTTACGTGAAGCTTCTTTGTATGTCTTTGAAAATCGTGCAATATCTATAAACATCTATATAGTTGGACAAAGTTACTTCACGACAGGTTGCACGGGTACCGGCAGTACCGTTACATTTAACAGTAGTATATTAAACTGCTCATACCCCTTTGCTCTCGCTAGTAACTCAGTTGTACAGCGATTGATTATTTTTCTTGCATTTCAATTCAAGCAATAAACACACATTTGTCCTGGATGAACAAAAATTAACAAAATTAATTATGAAGAAAGATAAAAATAATGAAAAAATGCATTCGCACACGCGCTGATGAGCTAAAGGTTGGTGTGTGTATAAAAAGTAGAATGAATGATAAATATAATCGCAAATTAGTGTTACTGTGTAATAATTATATTACTTTATAGTAGTACCGTTATTAAAAATAAAAAACTAAATTATATATCTTATTTGAAAACAAAGTATGTCTACATTTATTTGTATATTATATTGTAAAAATATTTTGAAATAATTAACATTATTAATTTTTAATAATAATTAAGTTTAAAAAAAAAAATAAATATTATAAATTCCTTTGTTAGGAAACAATTTTTACAAAGTATGAAATTTTATAAAATTTAAGAACAAAGGTAAAGTCAAAAAGTTCATCCAATTTTACATAACCAATTTAAACTGAAGGGCAACACTGTTTGTAATGAAAATCAGAAACACATTTATGTAATTACTCAAAGAAGAAATAAAACAAAATATGTCCATAAGCGCTGTGGTGCAAAAACTTTGTGGACAAAGTATAGATGTATTTATTAAATAAACACTTTGAAGTATCTTACTTACCGGTTGTTTATTTAGCTAATAATTTCCACATTAAATAACTTTAGAAATTTAATTGATTAATCACATTAATCACTATTTGTTTACGTTATAAAAGTCAACAAATGTCAAACTTGAAATCGCACACATGCATTTGTAATAATGATGAATCAGAGCTTGCTTATTTTCTGCCTCTCGGAGATGTGCTTCAGGAATCAGAGCTTGCGCCTGAATAGTATTCTCTTTCTGAGGTTTTGGTATGTAAAAAATATAAGAAAAGAAAAACAAAACATACTTTACATAAGCAGTGAAAGCTTATCCTTGTCTCAGATGTGTCCAGCACAGTGGTTTGGTTTAAAAAATTTGTAAAGCTTCTTTTCCTAATAGGATTATGCGCACACGCCACACATCTAATACAAATACAAGAGAGAAAAATTCTAAAAACTGAAAGCACAAACAATATAATAATACAGATATATAAAAACTGTTGTACAAAATGTTGCATATGAATTTTGGTTAACTGACAACGATTAACTGACAAATGTGATATGATTAGCAAAGACCTATCATGATGTTATATAATAAAATAAACTGACAAAGTTTTCAGTTTTTTGTTTCCTTTTCCTTTAGGTACAATAATTGTTAACCGACAACAACAAAAATATGTGACAAGCAAATAAAAGCCATTATTATTGTATGTAGGTATATTGTATACATACAATATTGTATTTTACTTTTGCTGACGCACAAGTAACTGTTCAGTTCAACCGACATTGTATGGTTTAAAGAATTAGGTATTTTAGATTTATGTACAGTAGAATCTCGATAATTTTACCTAATTAAAACTACCCTCGTTGAAATTACGGGATAGTAGAAATTATTGAATACAAAATTTAAACTAAATATGTACATACATATGTATGGAAGTAAAACGCACACATGAAATTAAAAAAAGATTAGTTTATTTATTTCATATTTCTCAATTTTTAATTGACACAAAAAAAAATCAAAAATAAAGCCTTTCACAAATCAAACTTAGATTTTTTGCGATTTAACATGTTCAAATATGTATTTTATGTGTAAATTCATGTATAAATTATGGCTGTTGAAATTATAGAGAAGGCAAAATTTCTTTCGCTGTAAATATAGGAAATTATCAGGTAGTAAAATTATCGAGATTCTACTGTATTCACTTTTTTGATAATTGGATGCATGCCCCACTTTCTAAACCTATTTTTATAACAAATCATAAACAATTACCTTGTTTATGCGACACATTAATTCGCATTAACTCACTCCGTCTTGACTAAATACGTATGCATAAACCAAATTTCAATGCGCATTTAAAGTGTGCATATACATTTTATTCGTTTTAAGTAATTGTTATTACACACGCAGATGGTTAACGTTTTGAGTGAGAACGAAATGTTGTATTACGCATAAACACTAATTAAAATGTATTATCTCAAAACGATGCTTAAAACGTTTTATAGTTAATACGTTTTAATCTTTGTGCATAAACAAGGTAAATGTCAACTACAAGTTAGAAATGGAAAAAATCAAAAAATCATGATGAAATGAAAAGTGGAAACATAAATAAAAAAACTCAAAGTTTTTCGGTAATGTTGTTGTTGTTTTAAGTTTTTAAAAAAACTATAGTTAAGCCGCAATCATAAAAATTGTTTGTTCTTCTTCTTTATTACCACGAATAACATTTCAGTTCATTTACAATACCCATGTGTATTATTATATTATTTGTGCTGAAAGTATATAAAAATTGAAAAAGTTTGTAAAGTAAATAAGAATTTTATATGGGATAAGAGAAAAATCATTAATGAAAGTTGAAAAGCTTGTAAAAATAGGTTCCATAGGGAATATAATAATTCCTTTTTAGTTTAATTGAATTCTTTTCTTTTTTCTTCTTCTGTTTTTTGTTTTTTTCTAATATTCTCACATTAATATTGCATCTGTGTGTGTACGTACATATTATGTATGTATTTCATTAATATTTATTATATGATTTGGATTGAATTTTACACAAAAGCTATTCAAAGTAAATTATTATCTAAAATGATTTATTATTCAGTTAAATTCGATTTTTTTCATTTATCTATATTCATTTGTAGGAGCCATTGATTTAGAAAAAAAAAATAATTCATTAAAAAACTCAATTTTTAATATTTTTCAAATCTTTTAAAAAACACTGTCTTTGAAATTTTATTAAACAGGGCAGAATGAGTTCTCATTATTTACGAAATAGTACTTCTAAAGGATTCTTTTTGTGTCGGTTCAAAACAAATAATCTAGCAAGGGCGAAAAAAATGGATATTTTTGACTTTAATCGGTAGTAACTTTTTTGGTAAGGAGATGAAGAGATGGTGACATGTTAGTTGAAAAGGCAAAGGATTCCCTTTGTGAGATAACTTTCAATTCACAAAAGTATAAAAAAAAAAAATTAACTTAACCTCACTTAATGCCCAAGTCAAAGAAGTCAGTCAAGTCAAATATGGTTACCATGCTCACTTGAGTAACTTTCGTTAACTTGACTTGAGTCATAAGTGGCTTGAAGCCAAATTTGGTTAGGCCTTTAAAAGAATAAACCTGTACCATAAACTAAGGTACCCAGATGAGTAAATAGGAAGACAAAAAATGATGTATGAAAATAAAAATTCTAAAAAGCTTTAGAATAAACTTTCGTGGTACAAATGATAAGAAATATAAATGTGTGTTGTGAAATGCGATTACGCATTTAATATTGAATAAAATTAAAAAATATTGCTTAGCACATTTTGACTTTGTATGGAAAAAAAGAACCGTTAAAATGTGCGTGACGTCACCTATATAATTTAAATGATTCGAATTTCATAGTTTTTAAATATACATAGGGGAAAATGCCCAATGCCTGTACCATAAACTAAAATACCCAGATGAGTAAATGCTGTATAAAAAAGTTGGACAAGTTGTTTCTATACTCTATTTAACAATTAAAGTCAGTATTGTGCTTATGGAGGCAGTACCCGATGAGTTTTTTGCCTTGGTAATATTTAATTTAAAAGATTTTTCTCGATTGAAATTGAGATCTGATCACCCCACACACGAAACAGATTTATACAAACGAAATGTAAAAGAGTATAGAAAAGTATGCCTATCTTGCCTGTACTGACTTTAATTGTTAAATAAAGTATAGTAGCAGACAACTCACTAGCAGACAAAAAGCTTTTTTCTTCATAGCAATCGTCATAGCAAACAACCACGGCAAGGCATAACCGCTTATGTCTAAAAATGCAACTTTAGTTTTAAGCGTTTATGCCTTGACAACATAGAATTACTTACCGTAGTATGGTAGTAGCAGACAGCATAACTATCAACTATGATTTCTATTGTATTGTTCATGTTCTTAGTTCTTACATCCCATCCCAGCAGCGCCCTCATCGATGACAACAAAGATGCTTTCATCGATGACTATAACTGACCATAGCTGACTCTTTCGATGACAACATCGATGACTTTAAAAATCAATAAATGAAACATGTTTAAACTATGTTTTTATATATTACTCATAATATATTAAATTTGTTCTATTTGTCCCATTTGTCTTACGTTCATTGATGACAACATTGAGGAAAATGTCATCAATATTAAATATCGCCACTGGGATGCTCTTTTACTTCGAAAAGTTTATATATTTTTATACATTTATGTATGTATCCCATATTGTATATATACAGGGTGTTTCACCGTTCGTGTGCCAAACTGAACAGAGTGGTAGATCTCGATGAGAAATGAAAAAAATCGTATGAGAGCGGGGAGGGGTCTAAAGAACTATTCAATTGCCTTTTGGTATGTTTTATTTGACTCTCTGTGTTAATTACTTTGTATTCCTGAAAAGGACTTCTTCTAGTCCTGGTTAGGAGTTATTTTAGTCCTGTAAAGGACTTATTGTAGTCCTGATAAGGAGTAATTGTAGTCCTGATAAGGAGTAATTGTAGTCCTGAAAAGAGCTTATTGTATTTGTAGTCCAGAAAAGGACTTTTTTGAAATTCTGAAATAAAACATACCAAAAGGCAATTGAATAATTCTTTAGAACAACAAATTTGCCTAATTTTGAAAAAAACTGCCCTTAAATTATGATTTATAAACTATGAACGAATAAAGATAATGTAATAAAGCAAAAACTAAGTTAGAGTAAACAAAATAAGCTTTCGTTTAAGCTAAAAAAATTTAAAAATTAATAAGGGCTTTTTTCGAGATATTCGACCTTGAACATAAAAATGACGAATTTTTTTTCAAAATTTTTTGACTTTGAGTTACAATAACTTTAAAACCAATTAACACAAAACTTTGTAAAATACATTTTTTGTGAAAGGTCTGAAGGTTCTCTATGGAAATAATTTTCATTTACCTCTCCACATTGAGCGAACGCTGAAATATGTTGCAAAAAGTGCAACTGGTTACTCTTCGAAAAAAAATTTGTTTGACCTTGAATATCTCGGTAACCATTGAGAATAGCCCCCCCCCCCCCCCCCTCTCATACGATTTTTTTCATTTCTCACCGAGATCTACCACCCTGTTCAGTTTGGCACACGAACGGTGAAACATCCTGTATATAGGGTAGAACACCCAGTAACGAGCTCTCTTAAGAAAAATCTTTAACCTTCTCCTTATACCACGCTTAAAGTATTTATTAAATAAAAAAGTTTAAAATAAATTTTCAATTTAACACAAAAAAATGTTTTTATTTCAAAAAAATTATTAAAATTAAGAAAATAACTCAAAATTCGTGAAGATCAGCAACGAACCCCTGAAGAGAGACTATTTTATCTATTTTATTAAAGGCTCCTAAACGAAACCTTCTTGTCTGTCCTATCTGGCGAGCAAAAATAGAACTAACGTTTTGAAATTCAAACTTAAAAAAAATGATGGAGTCGAGTGATTTTTTTTATTATTCATTCGCTCATGCTCTTGTTATTTTTTTTTTTTTTTGTGTATAACCAAATCAAACCAGTTACCAGTATAACTTTGTGTATACCTATATTTATATGATATATATATAACAATGTATATACATAGATATATGTACATATTTTTGCATGTACACAAATGCGTGTTTATCGTCTGTGCACATTTCATTACCAGTATAACTTTGTGTATACCTATATTTATATGATATATATAACAATGTATATACATAGATATATGTACATATTTTTGCATGTACACAAATGCGTGTTTATCGTCTGTGCACATTTCATTTAATATTTGTTTTTTTTTTGTTCTTCTTTTTAAAAATTTGTTTCATCGGTTAGTATAATATTTTTTATTTTTTCATCTATAGAATATCAATATGTATGTACATACCAACGGCGGAGGGTGGTATGGTTCAGGGTGTTCAGTGAACACCCTAAAATTGTTATGAACCTGATCATTAAAATTTTCTAATTACATTCGAAAACAATTTTTTTTTTTTTTGTAACAAGAAAAGTAATTTTTTAATATATGTATTAGTAAAATCATCATAATATATCAAAATTATCAAAAATATTTTTTTACTTTTCGTTTCTCTTTTTTTTTCATAGAATTTTGTATGCAAGGTGTTCACATTTCAAAGTGAACATTAGAAAAATCGTACTACACCATTATATTCGTTTATATTTTTCTCTTTTCAAATTCGTTTTTTCATACATCAGTCAGGCAGGTTCATATTTTAAAATGAACCCATTACAAAATGTACAATACAGTATCCACAGAAAATTACAAGAGAATAATATTTGGTTACTTCGTTTCGTTTTTCTTTTTTCTTCATAGAATTTTATATGCAAGGTGTTCACATTTTAAAGTGAACATCATAGTACACCATATAAAGCAATAATATTTTTCTCTTTTCAAACTCGTTTTTTCATACATCAGTCAGGACTCAGGACTCAGGTTCATATTTGAAAGTGAACACCAATACCATAGTAGAATATTATGAGAAAATATTTTTTTTTCATTTTCGTTTCGTTTCCCTTTGTTTCTTCATATAATTTTATATGGAAGGTGTTCATATTTTAAAGTGAACACCATAGTAGAATATTATGAGAAAATATTTTTCTCATTTTCGTTTCGTTTCTCTTTTTTTCTTCATATAATTTTATATAGAAGGTGTTCATATTTTAAAGATTTAAAGTGAACACCATAGTAGAATATTATGAGAAAATATTTTTTTTTACTTTTCGTTTCCTTTCTATTTTATCCTTCAAATAGTAATACTATTCATATTTTGAAAATGAACGTTGTTATTTTCCTTACTAGATGTTACCTTTTTTATTTGAAGAAAATTAAAATTAATAAATTCAATTTCATTTAAATTTCAATTAATACAACTTTTTTATTAGATAATAATTCAAATTGTGTGTGTCGTGGTGAAAAATTTCTTTTAATTGAAGCTGGAAGGTAAGAAATAAATAGATTGTTTTTCTCGGGGTAAAAATTAAAAAAAATAGTTCGAATTTGAAACGGAATTTTTTGTCGTTGGTAGTTTAAAATTTTGAATATTAAATATTTCACATAAAAAATTAAACAGTTTTTTTTTAATTTTGTAAAGATGGATAAGAACGCGGAAAATGCTTCTCTTTGTAATTGCGTTATTGAAAATCTTTTATGTATGTCTTTTTCAAGACAAAACATAGAAGAAAAATCGTTGATAATTAAAAACAGTAGACCCACGCCTATTATGGAAAATTTAAAGGCAGCTTTTCAATGAAATTTTAGACACTATTATAATGCAACTGGAAGTACGCTTTGAAAATATGAAAGATTTAATTTTTATTGAGTTGTTAGACGCTCAAAAATTTCATAAGTATTCTGAAATCTTCCCAATAACTGAATTAAATGCGTTAATAGCTGCATACCCAGAACAATTTGATTTTTTAAAATTGCAAAATGAACTTACTGTCATTTATAATAAAAATTCCTTTTTTTCTAACCTGCCAGTACCTTAAATTTAAAAAAATATTTTACGCAACAATCTCAAAGCTACGTTATCCGAATTTTTCAAATTAAGTTGTTTAATTACAACTATTCCGGTAACTACAGCTGAGCTACAGCGCTGAGAGATCTTTTTCTTGTTCAAAGAGAATTAAAATATATTTGCGAAATTCGATGGCACAAAATAGAATTGAGAACTAGGCCAGATTTTCACGAAAAATTTATTAAGAAATTTTGCGAAAAAACCAGAAAAATTGAATTTAAATATAAGCTTTAAAGTGCAATAAAAGTGATATTTTTTTTATTTTCCTTTATTTAGTAAATTTATTTATAGTATTTTATATTTGTTTATTTTATTTATTTATTTTTTTTTTTGTTATTTTTTTTTGTTATTTTTTATTGAATTTATTTAAGTGGTATGTATTAAGAATGTTTAAAGTTATTGAGAAATTTTGCGAAAGGACAAGAAAAATTGAATTTAAGATGAACATGAAGTGCAAAAAAAGTGATATTTTCGTTTATTGTATTTTTTATACAATAATGTATATTATTATTTTATATTTTTTTATGCTTTGTTTTTCTTATTTTTTTTTTGTTATATTTTTATTGAGTTGTTTAAGTGGGATAGGCCTAATGAAAAATTTGAAATTTTAAACGGATTTTTAAGTTTTTCTTTCTATTTTTTACACATCTTTCTCTTTAGGGAAGCCGACCACTTTCCATTGGTTAACGCTCTGACAGCGATACCTCTTGGGTGGAGTGGAAACTCGTATTTTAAATTATTTTGAAGAGAAACAAAATATAACTTTCATTTCTTTTAGAAATCTGAACACCCGGAAAAATACTACTGGCTCCGCCACTGGTACATACCTACATTATGTATTTAAATATATTAAGGGGATTCACTCTTTGGTGCAAACTTACTTTTTTTACACTTTTACTACGAAAATTTGCAACGAAGAATGAGCGCACCTTGAACCTGAATTAAAATAATAGCTGTCAACACCAACACTAATGACATTTCAAAGCTAACATGCACTACGTATACATGATCGGATCAAAAGTTTAAAGGATTGAAAGATCGAATTATTATTATTTATTTTTTTTTATGTATTTAACTAATTTAATTTAGTTCTAAATAACACAAACGCTCATAAATATTATAAATTTCGATAAATAACATAACCTTAAACGATTTTAACTCGTTCCAGGAGAGAATGATAGGATCGGTTGGATCCAATATGGACTCAATCTTCATTTACATGTATTTTTAGGGGATTCAGACTAGTGATGTCTGGAATCTTTGTAGTTAGTCGATTAATCGACTAACATATTACGAAAACTGTTAGTTTAGTCGTCGACTAAAAATAATCGGACTGAAATCAATCGATTAATCAAATTAGTCAAAACTTATCAAGCTACTTTTAGTCGATTAATCGAAATTAGTCGATCGAAAATTAATCGATTGATTTCATAGATTTTCCTTAAAATAGGAGAGCATGTGTAATTTAAACACTTTATTTAAGTTAACATTTTGTATTTTAGAATTTAAAATTAAATTAGATATAAAAAAGTTAGAAACTTTAAAAACACACTTCATAACAAATTCATCAGATTAAGAAAAACACGCTACTGTTGACACTTGACACTTGACATATAATATGGTCTGGTTATTGATGGGATGGATATGGAATATGGATTATGGATGGTATAAATAGTAAAAGCAAATGAAGTTGGCAATTATTACCAATTAAGTATCATAGTAGAAGGCGAAAAAGTTGAGGTTTCGTATTGTACTACACATACAAAATTGAAGAAAAATTACAATTAGTCAAAAGCGACTAAATTAAAGTTAAATTAGTCATTTAGTCGCTTAGTCGTGTACAATATTAATCAACTAAAATCCGACTAAAAGTATCAAGAATTAATCGACTAATTCGATTAATCGATTAATTAGTCGCAATCACTAATTCAGACCGGATTAAATTCAGATTCAACCCTGCATGCATACGTAGTAATGACTGACATTTCACTTTGCAATATGCAACGCCTGTTTGCAATGGTTTGCAATAGGTCTTAGGTATTGCAAATGTGCAAGACTGTAGCAAAATTAGTTTTTTAGTAATTGTTGTTGTATCGTTGCAAATTCGTGCTACGATACACCGAATGCTACGATGCAATACCTATTTGCACCAAAGAGTGAATCCCCTTATTGTATTGTATAGGAATATGAATTAGAATTTGTTTTCTGATTATTGAATGCATGATAATATGAAAAATTTATCCAATAATTTTTATTTTTTTTATAGTTTTTGAAGCTATGAGAAATTTTACTGAACTCCAGAATCCAGATCCCGCTTTTTTTTGTTTTTATTTTATGTAACTATATATTTTTTTTTAAAATGAAAAAGGGAATTAAGATATTTTGTTTTCAATTCAAGTACCTAATTAACAACATTACAATTACAATACACATTTAAATACATTTTATTCACCCATATTTATATTTCAAAATGTTACATAATGTGAGGTAGTTAGATATGTTGGACTCTACAAATTTTGATCAATTAGGTGTACCTATAAAATTTTATTAAAAGCTTGCAGCCGGGAGATGATCACAGTCATTATTAGAAAATTAGAAAATCGCTAATGCTTGCAAAGTGTCAACATTATAATGTACTGTACGTGCATTATAATATACAGTAGCGGTCATGAAAGTCGCCTAACTAATAATTTCTAAAAACTTTTCTCGATACTATCTTTAAATTTAGGTGGGGATGGATGTTTGTTTTTTAACTAAGTATGTGTGTTTTTTTAAGGTATTTTCTAAAAGAAAAGAAAAACCATACATGATTCTGTAATACAGTTTAATAAATAAATTCTTTTTAGAAAAATGAAAATTATTTGAGTCATGGGTTTTTTCCGCTACTGTATAAACTTCAATCTGCATGTACAAAAATACATACTTGTATTATATAAGCTAAATTGGAAAAATACAAAATTGAGAAAAAAACAGTGACTTCAAGTTTACAATAAATTTTGTATTTAGGACTTAGGTACGAAGCAACAACAAAATTCAAATATTTTATAATAATAAAAAAATTGTAAATTTGGTTGGGTACTTGAAAAATGAAAAATAAAATTACAATTATTTTTTTGTATGTGTGTTGTTGTTTTTGTTTATATATTAATTATAATTTCAATATGGTACAACACCAACAAAAAAATTGTATGATGATGTCATGCACATTTCCTCCGTCCTCATTTTCCATATAAAATTGTCTAATTAAAATTTTGAGGATTTTTGTGTATGTTAAATTTTTTTTTATTGCGAAAACGGTCATAACGTATTTTTAAATCTAATGTTCTAAGCGATTCCTTCTTGTCTGTCCGCTCTATGAACAGATTTAGAACTAAAAATTTATTTTTAAACAGCTTTTCTCTTTTAGAATATCTACTTCTTATTAATTATCTTTGTATTAATTATCTTTGGCATACATAAATTGCAAGTTATAGTGTTTTTTTTTAAAGCTTTCAAAAGCTTTTCTATCTCTGAATAGTGGATTTTATCATCAATTACTTTTTTTCACTTCACTGATAAAAGTATTAAAGAAAATCTCACTGATTCTGAAAGTCGCTGAAGAAATACTAGAATTAAATGTTTGGTATAAGTCAGTTGCCAGACATGAGACAAAAAGTATATAAAATCATTAGAGATTCCAGTTTACATTTTTTTTGAAATTATAAAATTTTAGTTTTCCAAGCATTAATAGATGGCGCAACCAGGTAATTCCAATGGTGAAGCTCATTTTTGAATTTAAAATTTTGATTTTTTCGTTGATTTCGAAATTCGATAATTTTGTATAATGTTGCAATTTTGTTTACATTACCCATACGATCATTATTATGTATGTGTAATAATATGCTTAAATGAATTGTTATGAGTATGCATATATGTATATTTTTTACAACTGTATAAATGTTTTTTATGTGATTGATAATGACTTGAATTATTTTTTGTTTATAATTTTTTTTCAGTTTAATTTTTCTTAAAATAATTTATTAATACATATTAGTTTAAATAGTTAGATAGTTTTTGTTTAATAATTCTATTACAGATTTTTATTTTTAAATAGTATTTTTCTTTTTCTTCTTCTTTGAATATCCTAAAGCATATCAGCTGACTTTTATTTTCGAATTAGTAGGAGGAATTAAGAAAATATGTAAAAAGAATAATACAAATTATAAATGCATTTCACTTTTTTGAAGATAGAGAAAGACAGAAGACAAAGAAGAAGAAGAAGAATTGACCAATATCAATATCAATTATAAATATAATAAGGGTTTTCACTCTTTGGTGCAAATAGGTATTGCATCGTAGCATTCCACAGTGGTCTCAAATTCAAAAAAAGTGGCCAAAATTGATTTTTCCAATTTGTTCAGAATGATGATTCATGTTATCTATTTAGAGGTAAACATCCTAAAATTAGAAAAACCCATCATAATTTGTACCTGTAATATCCTGTTTTCCACATACAAGTACTTAAACTTGCAGTTTTGTAATTATTCATTATTTGGTTTGTGTTGTGTTAAGAGTACTCGTGATTTTAACAAATTTTTTTTTTAAAAAAAAGTTTCATAAAGTAAAGTGATTAAAAATGGAAATTGATAATTCAGGTCTGTGTTTTAAAAATAAGTAATTTTAGAGTTATATATGCACTAGAAAATATCTTGTTGTTACAATCTTTGTAAAAGGGCCTTTTATAGCAGTAATTTTCCATATGAAAAATTTTGACTAGACTTTTAAAAAAAAGCCTTCATTTGACATCTTTGAATTTTTTATATTTGGTTGGGTTTGAGGTTTTCTAGAAGCCTGTTTTTATTTTAGCTGCCCGTTTTTGCCCGTTTTAAAAATATTCTCTTTTTTCAGAAACATATCGTTTCAAGTATGCGGTACTATTTGAAATTTGGCATTCCGAGCGATAGGCAAAAAAAAAGTTTTCATCGGTTTTGATATATGTTTTGAGAAATATAGAAAACCAGGAACTGCCAAAAGCGTACATTGAGGATATTTAAAAAAAAAAATACGATTTTTTTGTGTTCATTCAGAGTCCAAATGAAAGAATGCAAACAGAACCTTTGAAGATTTCCAAAAAAAATTCAAAGACTGGCTACAACTGGAACTAGTTATAGGAAAATCTGGTCGATTGCTCTCTTTATTAGCTGGACGCCCTCATCTTGCTTTCGGAGAAGAGCTGTAATCATTTACTAAATAACTCACTATTAATATATTTGCATTATGTTATGTTTTTTTTAAAAGTTCGTATGACTTGTAATAAACATTTTTTAAGCTGAATTTTGGTTTTTTAATTATTTCTATCATTTTCCAGAAGAACAATCAATTGTTTTTAATTTTTTTCAACTTGGGCTACTTTTTTTTTTAAATTTAGAATTACTGGCCTATAAAATTTCGAGATTTCAGGCATATTATAGTAAAAAATGTCTAAAAATCCATCAAAAAGGGAATTTTTCTATATATATTTATTGAAAAATGTCCAGTTTTGCGCACATTCATCACCATAAAATGCTTTACAACTCGAAAACTATTCTCTTTTCAGTAAAAATAATAAAACAATTGATAGAAAATCGATTAGGCTTTAATCTTCCGAAATAAAAAGTAGTAGTTAATTCAGGATTTTTTCTAGCCAAACAAGGTTGAACCAAAAAATTGGGTTAAAATTTACAAATTTTTGCATCTGAACACTTATAACTCCTGAACCGTTAAAGATACAGTGCTAATACATGGCAATTATAAAAGGACAAAAAGTTTTCTTAACTTTATTCTAGAAAGTCAAGGGCACATAATGTACCCTTCAAAAGTTATAGGGCATTTTTTGAAAAAAGTGCAAAAAAACATATGTACAAATTTAATGAAACACCCTGTATTTTTTTCTTTTTTAAATTTATATGACTTTTTTTAAGACGAATTTTAGTTTTTTAATCATATTTATCATTTTTTTAAATAATTGTCAATTGTTTTTCATTTTTATAATTTTGGCCACTTTTTTGGAGTTTGGGACCACTGTGCATTCGGTGTATCGTAGCACGAATTTGCAACGATACAACAACAATTACTAAAAAACTAATTTTGCTACAGTCTTGCACATTTGCAATACCTAAGACCTATTGCAAACCATTGCAAACAGGCGTTGCATATTGCAAAGTGAAATGTCAGTCATTACTACGTATGCATGCAGGGTTGAATCTGAATTTAATCCGGTCTGAATTAGTGATTGCGACTAATTAATCGATTAATCGAATTAGTCGATTAATTCTTGATACTTTTAGTCGGATTTTAGTTGATTAATATTGTACACGACTAAGCGACTAAATGACTAATTTAACTTTGATTTAGTCGCTTTTGACTAATTGTAATTTTTCTTCAATTTTGTATGTGTAGTACAATACGAAACCTCAACTTTTTCGCCTTCTACTATGATACTTAATTGGTAATAATTGCCAACTTCATTTGCTTTTACTATTTATACCATCCATAATCCATATTCCATATCCATCCCATCAATAACCAGACCATATTATATGTCAAGTGTCAAGTGTCAACAGTAGCGTGTTTTTCTTAATCTGATGAATTTGTTATGAAGTGTGTTTTTAAAGTTTCTAACTTTTTTATATCTAATTTAATTTTAAATTCTAAAATACAAAATGTTAACTTAAATAAAGTGTTTAAATTACACATGATCTCCTATTTTAAGGAAAATCTATGAAATCAATCGATTAATTTTCGATCGACTAATTTCGATTAATCGACTAAAAGTAGCTTGATAAGTTTTGACTAATTTGATTAATCGATTGATTTCAGGCCGATTATTTTTAGTCGACGACTAAACTAACAGTTTTCGTAATGTTAGTCGATTAATCGACTAACTACAAAGATCCCAGACATCACTAGTCTGAATCCCCTAAAAATACATGTAAATGAAGATTGAGTCCATATTGGATCCAACCGATCCTATCATTCTCTCCTGGAACGAGTTAAAATCGTTTAAGGTTATGTTATTTATCGAAATTTATAATATTTATGAGCGTTTGTGTTATTTAGAACTAAATTAAATTAGTTAAATACATAAAAAAAAATAAATAATAATAATTCGATCTTTCAATCCTTTAAACTTTTGATCCGATCATGTATACGTAGTGCATGTTAGCTTTGAAATGTCATTAGTGTTGGTGTTGACAGCTATTATTTTAATTCAGGTTCAAGGTGCGCTCATTCTTCGTTGCAAATTTTCGTAGTAAAAGTGTAAAAAAAGTAAGTTTGCACCAAAGAGTGAATCCCCTTAATATGAATGTTTTATGTAATAATGATGAACATACTTTTATTGTTTTTTTTTTCTTACAGTTCAATATTTTTTGAAAATATTTTATCAGTTTAGAAAGTTTTTGTTTAATAAAATAAAACTATTACAGATTTATCCTTCAAAAATTTCACTTCTTCTTTTTCTTTAAATATCCTAATGCATATCAGCTGACTTTTGTTTATTTTCAAAGAAGATAAGAAAAGTAGGAAGGATTAAGAAAATGTGTAAAAAGAAAAATACAAATTATAAATGCATATCACTTTTCCGAAGATAGACAAAGACAGAAGAAATATTTGTTCAATGATCAATATGGAATGAAATATGAATTATATTTGAGATACAGTATTAGATCGGTAATTTGAACCTCTATATTTTCAACACCTAAATTTCTGTAATTTCGGTTTCTGTATTTTTGTAAAGAGGTTTTTTGTGATTTTACTTTATGAAATAGCATGAAATAAAACCAAGTTAAATATGTTATACCTAATTTCAATCACTGATTTTTGCAATAAAAAATTAATTTTTTAAAATCGTCATAATCAATTTCGTAATTATTGTTTTAATAATGCAAATGAATTTTATTACAGAATTATGGGTGTTTTTGTTTAAAGTAGTGTTGAAAGTGTAAACTGGTTTCTATATAACTTTTAAAATTTTAACAAGGTCGGTTTGAAATTAGTTCAAATTATCGAGATTATACTGTTATATATATTTATTGAATGGATATATTGAAAATCATGTTTGTAAAAATTAATTTTTCTTCAATAGTTGAAAATTTTTACCTACCTACATTCTTTTTAACCCTAGGATTGCCTGATCGTATACAAACGTATACACGTGGACTTTGACCCTTTATAAAATACGATCCCTTTGAGCTAGGACCTTGGAACTATTTTTATACTAAAACATTTATCAAAGTGTTCTTTTTAGTATTGTTCTTTACAGTATTTTTTTAGTTTTTTTAGTTTTCAAGATAAAGTGCATAATAACATGAAAAACGTGAATGTTCCATACATTCTTGTACATTCATAAAAGCAAACATCTATTATTGGCTTTGAAGTTCTATATCTCAGCATCCTCTGAACCAAAAACTAATATTTTTGGATTAAAATATTTGCTGAAGTATCGCTTAAAAGCTGTCTCATACAGTAATTCTGTAAGTGCTATAGTTTTCAACCAAAAGGACAAAATACGCGAAAAACCATTAAGAAGTTCAACATTTTCAACCTTATTTTCCATTTTATCTCGGAAACTAGAAAAAATATGAAACTGTAATAGCAACAACATTAAAGATTTAATAAAGATTTCAATATAAAAATAATAGTTTTTGGTCCATGGGATGCTGAGATACAGCTCTTTGAAGAAAAAAAAATTTTAAAATTTCCATATAAAATGTATGGTATACATTTGTATACTCACGACCAAATTTGTGACATTCTTGATCAGGCAATCCTAGGGTTAAATAACAATACAATTGAGGGAAAAGTTCATTGCAAAATAAAATTTGTAGGTACATACCTACCAATATAACAATATTTTTAGTTAAGTTTTTTCTTCTTCTGGTTCACTTTGTTTTAAATATTTTAAAAATTATTAGTACATATTTACTTAAGTACATGTTATACATACTTATATTTCCGAATATATACCTACATATTTTTCAAAAATTATAAAAATAATTGATTTATTAGTTAAGCTCATAATACCCACATAATCACCCATGTTCTGAATTCCACTTTTTCGGAATTGAAGTTGCGGAAGTGGAATTAGGTGTTCTACATTCCACTTTCACTAAATTTTCGTGAATTCAATTCCGCAATGTTTTTGTACGTGGAATTGAAATAATAGTTGTCAAATTCAATCGTGGCTTGTGTAGTCGAAAATTATATTAGTGAAGTTTTTTTTTAAATTTATTAAATAAATTATATAAATAGTGAATAAATTTAAATTTATTTTAAAGTTAATGCATATTATTATTCTAGTATAATTAATTATGTTTTTCCATAAATATATTTAATCATTTAATGTATTTTTAAAAAACACCCAATAATAAAGAGCAGTTAGAAATATTTGTGAATTTTATAGACAAAAATTCTTAACTAATAAATAATTATCAAAAAAAAAAAAAAAAGCAAAGAAGAAATAAAACTTTTATGTGAGAATTTAACAACAGCTGATTCGAAATTAATGTTCGAAATATATAATTCCGCGTGGAATCCAGAACACCATTTTCCATTTCGCATGGATTTGAATTCGTATTCCACTTCCACTTTTAGCGGAATCTAGAACATGGGTGATATCAAGATTAATATAATATAGGTTACATCTTCCCATAGGCATTACCTACTTACAATAAAAAAGTGATCAATGTGACGTCACAAGTATCAAATAATTGACATAAAAAACAAACAAAAATTTCTTTCATATATGGGAAGATGTAATCCAAGGTTAATATAATATGTAGGTTACATCTTCCCATATATGAAAGAAATTTTGTTTGTTTTTATGTCAATTGTTTGATACTTGTGACGTCACATTGACGTCACATTGATCACTTTTTTATTGTAAGTAGGTAATGCCTATGGGAAGATGTAACCTATATTATATTAACCTTGGGTGAATATTATAATAAAAATTTTTCCTAAACTTAAATTGAATTACATACATATGTAGGTATATCTACTACAAAAAATTAAAATAAATTCTTCTTTTCAGAATGAAAATAAGTTTAAAAAAAACATGAAATTTGACAACAACAAAAATCATAAAAAGGAGTAGAATTTATATCCGATTTAATAAATTTATCTTTATTTTATAAAAATTAAAAAAATGATTTAGAAGCAGAACATGTTAAAAAATATGAAAATTAAAATTTTTTTTTTCATTTTATACATAATTTACATAGGTATCACAAGCAGGGATGCCAGATTGGGCGACCTTTCGCAAATTGGGCGATTTTCTGTTTAAATTTGCGAAAATAATTTTGATTTTGCGACTTGAGACTTATTGGGCGATTTAATTAATTTTTTTTGCGATTTTGGGCTACTTTCATGTTTATTGATTTTGTCGAATTCAATATGGAATAATAGGATAGTAATATGTATTTTATATTACATAATACAAAAATTTATATGGAATTAAATTTTATTTTGTTTAATGTTAATTTTATTTGATTATTTGAAGTAATCATTTTGTTTTTGTTTTTTATTGTTGCAATATTTTTTGTTATGTGATTGAAATGTTAATGTTTTTTTAATAAGAAAAAATGCGTTTTAAAATCACAAATACATATAATTTTTAGACAAGATTTTGCTCTCCATATAGTCCCTATCCCTAGAGTTAAAAATACATATTTTAAGTACTTTAAAATGTTTAAAAGAAAAAGCTGCGAAATTGGGCGACTTCTTTCCTGATTTTGGGCGACCAACTAACATTAAAATCTGGCATCCCTGATCACAAGACACATTAATATCATAATCAACAATCATTATTCTCAATTGTATTGTTTTTGTTTTTCGAAACAAAATATAAATATCCAAAAATGTATGTATACAATCAGAATCAAAAGAAAATTTAAAAAAATCATATGGTATACAAAAACAATTAATACAATAATGTGTGTGAATGAAATAGAAAATAAAATAAAAATGGTAGATTTCGACGATATTTACGAAAATTCGAAATACATATTTAAAAAACTTTATACTTGTACAATTGTACTTGCAGAGCTTGAAGAACTCAAGAGCTTTACTATTGGAAAATAACGATCAAATTTTGTTGATTGTTTAAGAAATTTGAAATGTAACAGTCAAGTAACGGAAAAATTGATTGTCTAATTATATATGGTCTTTGCATGAGAGAACTGAGTGTCAGCTAGCAAGAAAACCAACAGAAATAATCATGGAGGAAAGAATAATAAGTAGTGTGCTTCCCGATGTAAGCAATCGCCATTATCAACCAAATTCAACCAGACCAATCAGAGAGCATTTTAATAACAAAGAAAAATGACACTTGTGATATTACCAACCCAAATAATTTTTATAATATGTTGAGTAACTTGCTGCTTTTGGTTTTATATTGGATGGTTTGGGCATTATATGAAATTTAATTTCTATTTTATCGTCTTGAAGTGAAGTGATTTAAGTGCAAGATTTTTATTTATTTTATTAAAAATGAAAATAAAAACATATTAGATAATAGAAATAAAAATAAAAAAATCCGTAAATTTATAACGTACAATTGTGTTTTAATCTTGAGAAATTCGAAATCCCTTTTAAAAGTATCTGGCAATGCTGCTTGGAGCAATCATTTTTAAAGCACACTCATTATTCTTTCCTCCATGAAAATAATCAACTAAAAAGCACGCGAATATACATTCATACAATTGATATAGCTGAAATTATTTCAGTTGAAGGTTCATTGCGCATGTTTTACATGCCGTAGTGATCTTCTTGTGTATACATATACGAAAGAAGAAACCTATTTATTAGAATTTACAACAACAAAAACGCATGTGTGTAAGTATCTTTTCTTCTGCGCATGCCAACGTAGTACAATACGAAACTTCAACTCTTTTGGGACAAGCTATATGCTTAATGCAATGCTTATGCAAAACGTCCGAAAGAGAGAGAATACTATATTTAAAGATCGGAAATAATACAACTTTACTCACACATGTCAAGCCAAAACGGGTATATAATTGACTTCTACTATGGACAAAACATCTGCATGAGACACCAACACCACACTGTAAAAATGAGACTAACTGCCTTATTCTACATCAAGTCATAACTTGTGACCAGTCATAAGTCTATTCACCAAACTAGTTTATGACCGTCATAAGCAAGTTAAATGTTGGGTTCAAAATGTTAGTAGCAAAGCTAATAGGTCAGCAAAACAGTTAAAAGAATTTTATGGTCATAACTTGACTATGACGGTCATAAAACTAGTTTGGTGAATAGACTTATGACTGGTCACAAGTTATGACTTGATGTAGAATAAGGCAGTAAATTTATGTATATTGTTGTTTTACTCTTAGAAATTTGAATTAAAATTAAATTTAAATTTGATAAAAATCAAATTGTCCTTAAATAAATCAGTAACTTACTTATGTTAATACGTTATTTCAATGAGGGATTTTTCAACGTTTTTAAATTTGAATATGTATATTCAAATTTGACAGTTTCGACAACAATGAGTGAAAGTGAGGTGGGAATTGAATGAATGAAAACAATGCATATATATGTATGTCTCACTCTTAGGGAATTAACGAAATTTGTTTTGAGCCCACATTAAAGAAAAAGTTGTACAGTGCAGTACAGTCCATAGTATAAGGCAAAGACCATATATAATTAGACAATCAATTTTTCCGTTATTTGACTGTTACATTTCAAATTTCTTAAACAATCAACAAAATTTGATCGTTATTTTCCAATAGTAAAGCTCTTGAGTTCTTCAAGCTCTGCAAGTACAATTGTACAAGTATAAAGTTTTTTAAATATGTATTTCGAATTTTCGTAAATATCGTCGAAATCTACCATTTTTATTTTATTTTCTATTTCATTCACACACATTATTGTATTAATTGTTTTTGTATACCATATGATTTTTTTAAATTTTCTTTTGATTCTGATTGTATACATACATTTTTGGATATTTATATTTTGTTTCGAAAAACAAAAACAATACAATTGAGAATAATGATTGTTGATTATGATATTAATGTGTCTTGTGATACCTATGTAAATTATGTATAAAATGACAAAAAAAATTTTAATTTTCATATTTTTCAACATGTTCTGCTTCTAAATCATTTTTTTAATTTTTATAAAATAAAGATAAATTTATTAAATCGGATATAAATTTTACTCCTTTTTATGATTTTTGTTGTTGTCAAATTTCATGTTTTTTTTAAACTTATTTTCATTCTGAAAAGAAGAATTTATTTTAATTTTTTGTAGTAGATATACCTACATAATGTATGTAATTCAACTTAAGTTTAGGAAATTTTTTTATTATCATATTTATGTGGGTATTATGAGTTTAACTAATAGACCAATTATTTTTATAATTTTTGAAAAATATGTAGGTATATACATATTCGGAAATATAAGTATGTATAATATGTAAGTAACTTAACTAAAAATATTGTTATATTACAAATTACCTACAAATTTTATTTTGCAATTAACTTTTCCCTCAATTGTATTGTTATTTAACCCTAGGATTGCCTGAACAAGTATGTCACAAATTTGGTCGTGAGTATACAAATGTATACCATACATTTTATATGGAAATTTTAAAATTTTTTTTTTCAAAGAGCTGTATCTCAGCATCCCATGGACCAAAAACTATTATTTTTATATTGTAATCTTTATTAAATCTTTAATGTTGTTGCTATTACAGTTTCATATTTTTTTTAGTTTCCGAGATAAAATGGAAAATAAGGTTGAAAATGTTGAACTTCTTAATGGTTTTCGCGTATTTTGTCCTTTTGGTTGAAAACTGTGGCACTTACAGAATTACTGTATAAGACAGCTTTTAAGCAATACTTCAGCAAATATTTTAATCCAAAAATATTAGTTTTTGGTTCAGAGGATGCTGAGATATAGAACTTCAAAGCCAATAATAGATGTTTGCTTTTATGAATGTACAAGAATGTATGGAACATTCACGTTTTTCATGTTATTATGCACTTTATCTTGAAAACTAAAAAAACTAAAAAAATACTGTAAAGAACAATACTAAAAAGAACACTTTGATAAATGTTTTGGTATAAAAATAGTTTCTAGGTCCTAGCTCAAAGGGATCGTATTTTATCAAGGGTCAAAGTCCACGTGTATACGTTTGCATACGATCAGGCAATCCTAGGGTTAAAAAGAATGTAGGTAGGTAAAAATTTTCAACTATTGAAGAAAAATTAAATTTTACAAACATGATTTTCAATATTATAGCCATTCAATAAATATAAATAACAGTATAATCTCAATAATTTGAACTAATTTCAAACCGACCTTGTTAAAATTTAAAAATTTATATAGAAACTAGTTTACACTTTCAACACTACTTTAAACAAAAACACCCATAATTCTGTAATAAAATTCATTTGCATTATTAAAACAATAATTACGAAATTGATTATGACGATTTTAAAAAATTAATTTTTTATTGCAAAAATCAGTGATTGAAATTAGGTATAACATATTTAACTTGGTTTTATTTCATGCTATTTCATAAAGTAAAATCACAAAAAACCTCTTTACAAAAATACAGAAACCGAAATTACAGAAATTTAGGTGTTGAAAATATAGAGGTTCAAATTACCGATCTAATACTGTATCTCAAATATAATTCATATTTCATTCCATATTGATCATTGAACAAATATTTCTTCTGTCTTTGTCTATCTTCAGAAAAGTGATATGCATTTATAATTTGTATTTTTCTTTTTACACATTTTCTTAATCCTTCCTACTTTTCTTATCTTCTTTGAAAATAAACAAAAGTCAGCTGATATGCATTAGTATATTTAAAGAAAAAGAAGAAGTGAAATTTTTGAAGGATAAATCTGTAATAGTTTTATTTTATTAAACAAAAACTTTCTAAACTGATAAAATATTTTCAAAAAATATTACACTGTAAGAAAAAAAAAACAATAAAAGTATGTTAATCATTATTATGGTCAATTCTTCTTCTTCTTCTTTGTTTTCTGTCTTTCTCTATCTTCAAAAAAGTGAAATGCATTTATAATTTGTATTATTCTTTTTACATATTTTATTAATTCCTCCTACTAATTCGAAAATAAAAGTCAGCTGATATGCTTTAGGATATTAAAAGAAGAAGAAAAAGAAAAATACTATTTAAAAATAAAAATATGTAATAGAATTATTAAACAAAAACTATCTAACTATTTAAACTAATATGTATTAATAAATTATTTTAAGAAAAATCAAACTGAAAAAAAATTATAAACAAAAAATAATTCAAGTCATTATCAATCAAATAAAAAAACATTTATACAGTTGTAAAAAATATACATATATGCATACTCATAACAATTCATATAAGCATATTATTACACATACATAATAATGATCGTATGGGTAATGTAAACAAAATTGCAACATTATACAAAATTATCGAATTTCGAAATCAACGAAAAAATCAAAATTTTAAATTCAAAAATGAGCTTTACCATTGGAATTACGTGGTTGCGCCATTTATTATTGCTTGGAAAACTAAAATTTTATAATTTCAAAAAAAATGTAAACTGGAATCTCTAATGATTTTATATACTTTTTGTATAAGGTCAATGGGGTACATAGTCAACTACAAAATATCCTCTTCCGTATATGAAAATAAATTTCTCTCTCTTTTCAGCTGATTATTGACGTCATTTGGTTATAATTTGTTTGATGATTTCGTTGAAATTTTATTGTGTTCTTGTATTTTAGTATTATTTTATGATAATTAAAGAAAAATGTATATCTTAATTTGAATAAAATTATTACTGCGAATAGTTAGATGAGTCTGAAATTTCTGAGCTAAATTAGAATATATCAATTATTTTTTTTAAGATTATATTTTGGAATGAAAACGTTTATAAATATCTTTTAAATTATAAAATAAATGATAAAATGGAAAAAGCTTGTACATAAATTAAACATGAGTTTATTTTTACGTAAAATATTCATAGATATGAACTTCAAATATTATAACCAAGTGACGTCTCATGCTAAGAAGAGAGCGAACCTGGAAGAAGATACCTTGTAGTTGTCTATATAGCTTGAAGCCAAAGTCGTCGTTGTACCTTCGTGGGATTATATGCGAAAAGTACGATTTTAATTTTATTGTTTAAAACATTAACTTTTGAAGAAAATATGTATATGAAAATGGTCTTTTTTTCAAGGAAAAAGAAAATAGTAATTTTCAAATATGTATTACTTATGTATCAAAATCACAAAAAATATGTTAATAATTTTAATTCTTTATTGTATATATATAAAAAAAAAAAAAAAGGAATGAAAAGCTAACATGAACGTTTTCATATACATATTTTCGTTTAATTCAAATTCAAAAAGTAAAATTATAATAATAAAATTAATATAAATTAAATTTTAGGAAATAAAAGAAACTACAAATATCATGATCGATGAATTGAATATTTCTACATAAAATGTAATTTTAATAAAATAAAATATTTCTTAATAAATTCTGTGTTGAAAGAATTCCTAGGAAATTCTATAGTTTTTTGGTATTAGTGATCAATTATCGTTTCTATCTCTCTCCCTCTCGCTCTCTCTCTTTTTGTCTCTCTATTATTTTATTATTGGCAATCTAATCTAATCTAATTGTTATCAAATTCACATATTCGACAAAATGTAAAGACTGGTATATTCACTTTGATTTTTTTTATTTAAAACAAACAAATTACTTGTGTTCCACACTACTACACACAAATTTATTAAATAAACACTTTAGCATTTACTACTTGCAAAACCCTCTATATCACAAGCCGAGTTGTGGCTTTCTGCACTAAATAATCAAACACGATAAAAGTGTTGAAACGTCAAAACATTCAATGCTGGTAGTACAAATAGTGTTGTAAAGAAAATGTGTTTAAGTTAAATATTTTTGGCTTTTTAAATAAAATATGGTTTATAAAAGTTTTGAAATATAATAAATTAACAGTGTTATAATTTTTAAAGTGCACAATAGTCAAAAAGTTAAATAAAAAGGTGAAAAATATTGTGCCTTCTTACCTACTTTTAAGAGAAAAAATTAAAGTATGATGAGGTTATATGTATTATTTATATGTAATAAAGTGAATAAATTGATTTGATTTAATAAAATTTAATTTATAATAATTCTGATACATATATGTATTTATATGAATAATTAAAGTTTAAAGAATAATAAATAATATAAACTTTTTTCTTCTATACCTATATATTGACATGTGACTAATGACTACATTACCTATGGTGAGGTTATATTATAAAAGTGAATAAATTGAAATGAAATGTAAACACAAATATATGAAAAAAATAAATAAAGTGAACGAAATACAGAACAAATTCATTTAATTTAATAAAATTTTATTTATAAGTTTGTATTAATTGTTAAATTATTGAATCAAATCAATTTCTCACATCATAACATAATCACAAAAATTTATATAAAAAAAGTCTATGAAAAAGTAAATAATTTGGTACATAATCTTTATTGTGTAATGAAGGCAAATAGACACTTAATTTGTGATAACTAATAAATTAAATTCTATTAAATCAAATCAATTTATTCACTTTATTACATATAAATAATATAACCTCACCATAGATAGGTATGTACTATGTAGTCATACTTTAATTTTTTCTCTTACAAGTAGGTAAGAACGCACAACATTTTCCACCTTTTTATTTAATTTTTTTGACTATTGTGCACTTTAAAAATTATATGTAACACTGTTAATTTATTATATTTTAAAACTTTTATAAACAATATTTTATTTAAAAAACCAAAAATATTCAGCTAAAACACTATTTCTTTACACTAATATTCCACCACTCTTATTAAGAAACCATAAGAAACTAAAATGTCAAAACAAAACATGGCACTTCTTAAAAATACATACACAACACCAGTAGGAGGCTTTTATTGTAGAGGGTTTTGCTACTTGCCAATTCTGTATTTAAATAATAATAAAATTACAAAACTTCAAACATTTACATATTCACCAACAGGTAATATGTCGGTAATACACTTATGACGGTCATAACTTATCACTTGAAATCGGAATTCACCGAAGAGCTTTTTTCGGCATGATTTTATTAATCTTCGAAGAACTATCAAATAAAATTCATTTTTTCCATGTTCATATTTTCAATTATATATTTTTATTATATTATATTTCTATTTAATTATATACATATGTATATGGGTGGTCATAACCTGGTCATAACTTGATTATGACGGTCATAAACTAGGATAATGAATAGAGTTATGACTGTCATAAGTTATGACTTGATGGTGAATATGGCTGTTAATGAATCAATCACATCATTCACCATTTGCACACATCTACATTTGAAATGACTTCTCTTCCCCTCTCTCTCTCGCAGGTTTTAAATATAGCTGAAATTATTTCAGTTGAAAGTTGAAGGTTCATTGCGCATGTTTTACATTTTGTAGTGATCTTCTTGTATATACATATACGAAAGAAGAAAACTGTATCTTAGAATTCACAACAACAAAAACGCATGAGTGTAAGTACAGTGAAACCTCTTAATTGGGACACTCTCTAACCGGGACAACCTCTAAAATTGGGACACTATCATAAAACTATTTTGGCCTGCCTATAAATCAACCTCTGTAATCGGGTCACCTCTTAATTGGGACATTATTTTGCTGGTCCCATGACTACCCCAATTTAGGAGGTTTTACTGTATCTTTTCTTCTGCGCATGCCAACGGAGTACAATACGAAACTTCATCTCTTTTGGTTCAAGCTCTAATAATGTTCTTATACAAAACATACATACATATATATTATAATTTACTACCATCCTATTCCAACCCAACATAACATAACATCGCTCGTTATTTTTTTTCAAAAGCTTTATATGTTCAGGTACTCTCGCTCTGCAAATTGCACCTACTATACTATTATTATAATATCTCTTTTTTTTCTATACTCTATTACTCTCTAGACTCTAGTAATAGATAGTGTTTACCATAGTATAATAAAGAACTAAAGTTCTTACATAGTATGTTCACTAAGAGCCGAAGATTTTTTTTAAATTTATTTCTCTCACATTTTTTGAGAAAATGCTAAAAGGTGATAGGAATATTTTTTCATTGACTGAAAAGAAATGCAACGTAAATATTTTCAAATAAAAAATAAAACATGAACACATTCAGAATTTTAGGTAATCAAGAAAAATTCCTATCATAAAAAAATATAGACAAACGTGTTTGTATATGCTATGTTTGTATGCGTTTCTTATACATATATATACATATATCTTATATATGGTTTTATAATTTTAAAAAAATACGAACACTAATGCATATTTAAGTAACTAATTTGAAAAATGCGTTTATAAAAAACTATGTTGGAGAGGTTTAGTATGAATAATCATATTGTGCTTTCACTCACGTATGCGGAAATTTTCCATTAAAGAAATACGCATTATTTTTACCTCTTTCAGTCATATGGGATTTTGTTTTTGTTTTCAGAGAAAAATTTATAAATAAAAAAAAAAAAATTCGGCTCTCAGTGCGTTCACTGTGTAATACACTATGATATGTACACACAAAATTATGTGGTAGGTATATGCGATTAAACGAAGGACAATAAGTTTTAGAGCTTGTGCGCTTCACTTTTCAGTTTTTGCTCAAAGGAGTGGTTTTTTGTCTTTTAAATATTTGAAAGAAATTTTTAATAAAATAAAAATTTAATTTTTTTTTTGTTGTTTTTTTTTAAGTTGAAAACAATCATTAAGTTTATTTTTTTTTTTTTACATTTGAGAAAAAAAAATTTGCAATTTACAATTTCTTGAATTTATCAGGCATATATAAGAAGAACGACGAACACAAAACATATCTATGCACAAAAATATTACATGTTTGTAAATACATACATATTATGTATACATTATGAAATTGCTAAAAAACAAACGATTTTAATTTCTTCTTTTAGATAGCTTAGTACATTTTTTTATTATAGATTAAAAAAATAAAAATAATAAATATTAAATAATTTTGCTTAGAAAATAAAAATGAATTAAATTTCAAAACATTTTAAATGATAAAACTAATTACAAAAAAAGAAAAAAAGAAAAATTATTTATAACATAAATAAATAAAAATAATAATAAAAGTGCTTATAATAAACATTACTTATTAAAAAATTTTCTTCATATGCTATCCTGTTTTGTATACATACATTAAATTATAATAATAATAATAATAATAATTTATTTATGTACATAATATTGTATGTTTCTATATAATTTTAATCCACAAGCATAAAATAATCAAATAAAAATATTTAACAAAAATAATAATATAAATATTTTAACGCACAAAAAATGTTTGTTATTTGATAGAAGAAAAAAATTAATAATAGAAGTTTCATTTCCCCTTAAAAAAAAAAAAAAAATCTGATTAATAATAATAATACAAAAATAACAGTAATAAAAATATTGTAATAAGAAAATAATAAATAATACAACAACAAATTTCGCTGTGTTTTATAACAAATAACATAACAAATATAATAATTAAATTTAATTCTAACTTCTAAGATAAAAAAATTTCCTAATTTTTTTTTTTCATATATCAAAAAATATAAAAAGAGCAAAAACAAAACATTATTTTTTTTCCAAATTGATACGCATAGCAAATTACAAAACGTAACTTACAAGCGCTTATTAAATATTAAGGAACATTATGTATTTAATTAACAGAAGAAAAAAAATTAAAAAATTAATAGTGACTACTTCAAAATGCATGTGTTAATTACTAACATACATATGTCTACATATGATTATAGTAGATAAAGTGTCAGAATGTGCATAATAGAAACAACAATAAAAACATGCTTATTATAGATTAGATGATAGATGATAAAACAAAAAAATCTAAATATCAATTTGAAATATCGTATACGAAAAATGTGTCATTTAAATATCACAAAAACAAAAAAAAAATGGAATGAAAAGCAATATATGTATAAAAGTAATAGTTCACAAAAAAATCTATATGAATTCAAAAAAAAAAAAAAAGTCTAAATTCTCTTCTTATGTATGTGTTTTTGACATGCCTTTTTTGTTTTTAAAATATGGAAAATTTTCTAAATTTTATCATTCGTAAAAAAAAACCCACCCAGTCGAAAAAAAAAAATGCTATATACATTTAATTAACTTTCGTTTAAAAACTCTAAAATCGTGAATTTTTGATTGCTTATTGTTTGACGGAGTTTTTTTTATTTTTTTTATTTTTTTTTGTCATATATTTTATGAATATACCAAATGATAATGAGCAAAAGTGTTGATATTGATAGTTCGAGTGTACCATTAATTGTGACATCAAATGATGCAACATTTGGTATTGGAAATGGTGAAAGTGATGGAGAAGATGTGGGTTTAAATACAACAAATAATTATCGAACAGGTAGTGATGAAAGATTAAAATATAATGATGATATTGATGATGATTATGGTATATATGGCGGCATAAATAAAATTGGACGTTTTAATATAAACAGTAATAATAATAATAATAATAATAATAAAAATAATAATAATAATAATAATAATAATAATAATAATAATAATAATAATAATAATAATAATAGAAATAATAATAATAATAATCATAATGATGTAAATATTAGACGAACATTAAGTCCTAGTACAAGCAATAGTGAACATGGCTTTGAATTAGGTTATAAAACAAAGTCATGTCGAAGTTTTATTCGACAGTCTAAATTAAGCACGGAACATCGTAATAAATCAGTTCCACATGGTTTACAGGTTTAATAATACAAAAAAATTTAATAAATTAATAAATTAATTTCTAAATTTTTCCTTATTTCATTTTTATAATTTTTTTTCCATTTTCTATTATGTACTTTTCTCTTTCTTTATTTTGTGTTTAAAAACGACAAAAACGAAAACTTTGTCACTTTTTATATGAAGCATATAAATTAAAAAGTTTTTTATGTCTAAAACTTAAATATGTATATAAGTATATATACTCGTATACGTGTGTAACTTACATAGGTATAAAATATTGTACATTTAATTTTTTTTCTTTTTTTTTATAATTAGATTTGTATATTATTTACTTCTACTACAATACATGTCTGGAAAATAATTTTTTTGGACTAAAGATAAATTATTAATAATTTATCCTTTTTTCAAATCAATAATTAACATTACATATCTTAGAATTTAATTTTGTACAACATACGTATTATCATTTCAAACTCGAAAAAAAAAAATTAATTATGCATTTATTGAAGAAAAAAAACAGGAAGAGAAGTAAAAACAATAACAAATAATTATATGTTGATAAAATTTATTTCAATAGCTCTTAATCTTGTAAATAAAATAAAAATACTTGTGCCTTTTAGACTTTATAAAATTCACAAGTTTAACAAGATATACTAAAAGGTAAATGAGACTATACATATAGTTACTATTGAAGTAAATCCTTTTTTTATCCTTACATTTTACATATGAACAATAACATTTTAAAGTAAATTCTAAAAAAATTGAAAACAAAGTTAAAAACAAATAAAATAAAATGTATACTATGTACATATTAAGTTGAAAAAAAAAACCAAAAACAAAACAGAATGAAGCATATTGTTTTAAAAATTTTGAAGACATAACAAACGTAGGTACATATCATTATACGTATATTATATGTTGACAAAAGTAATTATTTTAATTGATAATTTATGTTCTCATGCATACCCCAACTAGCATTTTAAGTGGCCGCTACGTAATTGTCACTCCGTGGTGCCGCTTTAAAGTGACTGTCACTAAAAAAAGTGGTTTTCACTAAAATGGGGAACAAATTGGGACGTGTCTGGTTCGTAATTGGAACGATATTGAAATACGTAGCTGCTACGTTCCAAAGTGGGAATTGACACCTTTCAAACACCTAATAGGAACTTTAGGGTTTCTTCCGCACTAATACAATTAAATATTTCAATTGAACATTATCCTACTTTGATATTATTAAATACATACATATATAAAATAATTATATTTATGACTAACACAAATAAAATATTTTCAAACAAATGAAATGTTAAAATTGAAATTCCGATTATCAGAATTCAAAATTTTAAAAGGACTTTAACACAAAAATTTCAACACTTTTCCTCAATAAATTTCATTGCCAACAAAAATTTGTGATGAATATAGATCTTGAACTTCGAAAAAATACAACGCGCCTTAAAAATATTGAGAAATATATAAAAAAATTTGTAAATTTAAAATTATATGTTTTTAATAAAGTTTTATTATTTTCGTATTTTTGGTTTTTGATTTTTAAATAGGTATTAGGTATTATTAAAAAATATATTGTTTTCTATTCAAATTTTCTGGAAAAGTGTATTTTTAATCATTTTTTCATAACAATTAATTTCTGTTGAAAAAAAAAAAAAAATAGATTAGAGAGGGAAAAATGGCGGTTTTTGCGTTGCCACTGTATAGTGTGTGACGCTTTAAAATTTTACTACATGGTACCGAACACTTATGGCAAAGTTGATGCTACGTAGCAAATGAAACTATATAGTGGCAGAAACTACAAAATTTCACTCTATAGTTCCTTGTGAAACTTTATAGTATCAAAATTCACTATAAAGTAGCAAACGGAACCACTTGGTTCCATTTGTCATTTTAAAGTGGCAGTCGGAACTTTGTTTAGAAATTTTTATTATAGTTAACAAACTTCTTTCTAATTCTTTTTTTACTCTTCTATAAAATGTCATTCAAAGTTTAAGTAATTTAAGCTTTATGCACTTCATCTTGTAAAGCTTATGCCCAGTTTCATAGTCGAAGCTTAAGCTAAGTTCAAGTTAAACCTAAAACATTGTTCAAGCTTCCACTTAAATTAGCTTCGTTTCTCAGCTATCTATATTTGTAGTTTAACTACATAGTATGTATCTTCAGTTAAACCAATTCAATGAATATATTTTGGAACTTATGAAACTTGTAAATGTCATTATTTAGTAGTGGCAATTATTTTGACATTTTAACTTTTTTCTCATAAATTTCAATTTATAATACATTTACTGACAGAAGTAATAGAATTGTTTGTATATATACCTATGTACTGTCTATAGACATTTTATTTAATAAAATTTATTTTTATTTTTAATTTGAATAGTATTCTTTTCGTCAGTTGAATCTATTTTATTCATTTCGAAATTATTAAGAAAAACAAATTATAATAGAGAAAAAAATAATAAAAAGACATACAAACATAAATTCGAAACATTATAATTCTATATGCCAAAAATTCCAATAAATTTAATTTATTTTTTATTAAAAAAACAAAAGATTTGAAAGAAAACAGAGAATAGAAATTAAAATTGTAAAAGAACATGAAATTTTGTAAGTCATAATTTATTCAAAAAAAAACCACTGTTCTTTATGTTCTGTCTGTCCCCTTTTATCTATTTTTCAATTGCTCTTGTTTTTTTTTTCTTGAATATAAATAAACTTTTACATGCATACATACATTGCATAGGTACGTACATATAATATACACTCCGCGTCACTTGATTACGGCCACTGATTTTTTAAAGTTAATTTGGATATTACTATAAATTTTGTTACGTGTGTATTAGTTTTTATGCTTGTATTTGAGAATACGTTCTGTTACGAATATAATCACGAAAAAAAATTTGAAAATATAGTACCGTTATTTGTGCAGTACTCATTAAGTACAATCTCTTCAAAAAACATGCATTTTTTTCGTCACTTGATTACGGCCAGTATTGAAATTGTCTCAAAAAAAGAAAAATTTGAATGAAAAACAACTTTTTGTGTTATTTATATGAGATTTATTAATTTTTTATTATTTTCAATTAATTGTAATAATGATTGCTGCCTCCGTTGTGACGAATTGTTTCGAAAATTCGTGATAACATCAAATTGTATAACGATGTCAAGTACTTCAGCGAGATTTTTGTCCAAGCAGATTTTATTGCTTCTATTAGTGAAGCTTTATCTTCAAATTTTCTTCCTCCTTCATAGACCTCCCTTTACAGCCATCTCCGAATGTTTTCCATGATATTTAAACCCGACGAATATGGTAGCCACGGTAGCAATCACACATTTTGTTTTTCGGTGAACTGTCTAGTACGTCCTGCGGTGTGAATTGAAGCATTATCCTGTTGGTAAATCAAAGCCAGAGGACCAAACATTTAAATAAACTTTGGAAAAGCTTCTTCTAATATGGTTTTATGTGAAACTACAGTCATTTTCGTATTTTTAAAAGGCAAGTCAATCGTGCCATTAAATGGATTAGCTCCCCAAACCATAACACCACCCTGTATAATGCGGTTTCTGCTTAAAATCGTTCTTCCTTTCTTAAATCATGAAAATAAAACTTAAATCCATCAGGATCATCCAAATTAAATTTTTTTCGTACTAAAACACAACTCGTTTCCACTTTCTCCTTAACGACATGTGATTTCTTGCAAATTCCAATCGCTTTTCTTTACGTGGCGTATTCAACGGGGATTTTTTTTCTTCAATTTTTTTATTTGTTGATGCGTGGCACTATTATTTACGTCACGTACTGTTGATAAAATGGCAGGAACTCCGGTTTTAGCCTTGATTTTTGCTGCTGATAGGCCTGAGTTTGAGGCTGTGCGAAGAATTGCTCGTTTATCTTGAGAAATTGTTGCTTCTGCGATTCGCCCTCTTCTATTCTGTCCATAATTTTCAATAGTTTTAAAGAAAAAATCAATTACAGTTCTTCTTCCAATTTTTTCTTGCGTCAAAACCCCGATTTTTGCCTTTTCACTTTCTGCCAATGTCTTTTCTTTACCCATTCTTCAAAAAATTCAATAATTTGATAGCTAATGAACACTAGCAATATAATAAACGAAATAATTTTGAATAAAGTCGAAAAATTGTTCGTCATAGTAGTTAGAACACTAATTTTCAATACTGGCCGTAATCAAGTGACGAAAAAAAAATGCATGTTTTTTGAAGAGATTGTACTAAATGAGTACTGCACAAATAACGGTACTATATTTTCAAATTTTTTTTCCGTGATTATATTCGTAACAGAACGTATTCTCAAATACAAGCATAAAAACTAATACACACGTAACAAAATTTATAGTAATATCCAAAATAACTTTAAAAAATCAGTGGCCGTAATCAAGTGACGCGGAGTGTACATATGTATATATCCTTCTACACATTATTATTATCAAGAATTTGGCAGAATCTTTGTCGACATCTCAACCTTTTTTTTTTCCACGTGGAGAAAATGCCAAGAAAATTTTTATTTAACACTTACATTTTTTTAAAGTTTTTTTTTTGCATAAATTTTTTTTATGATTGAAATAAAAAAATTATAAAAATGGAAAAGCACAACACTGAAAATAACTAACGAGTACAATCATGATTCTTTTAAGAACAGGATTTTTTTATTCTTATTCTATTTATTTTTATATTTTTATTATGAACACAGCATTGTATATAATACTTGATACTTTCAAAAATTACAAAAAACAAATTCCAACGGTCCTTTAAAATTCGATTATCGTGCAAGGGTGTACATGTAAGAATCAATATTTCTATCTGTACTTGTCATTGTATCTTCAATATTTTTTAGAAAAAATGACTTTAAAGTTACTCACTTAAAAGCCCATTTTTAGCCTATTTATTCAATTTTTTCCAAAAAGAAACGGTTTGTAAACCTTTAATATTATGTTTCTAATAAAAAGGTACAGAAATCCTGTTTTGAAAATATATCCTTTGCCCTTATTTCTCTAGTTGTTGTCACTAATATTTGGTACTGCCAATTGCCATGAACAATTGTAAGATTTTGTTTGTTATATTTAAATACATGTGGCCATGTGGGTATAAAATTCATGGCAATACATACCAGGTAAAAAAGTAAGATAAATTAGGGGAAAAATTAGTGTATAAGATAAAAATAAGGATTCTATCCGACAGATACTACACTTGTTCCAAAAACAGATATCAAAATATAAATTTGTATTAGATACTGAAAGGATTTTATTTTATTATCAAATAAAAGTTTTCCTGCAATAAAAAAATGAGTTAATATCAATCACTTTTCGAGAAAGTTAGGATTAAAATCAAAAAATGAGTAAAATAATGACAAAATTTTGGTTTTAAGACCTTAGGAGGTACAAAGGCATGTAAGATGTTATTGGAAAAAAAACAGGGATTTTCTACAAAAAAAAGTACCAAAAATCATTTCCCCCCGTCTAACTTCGTAATGGTTGAGATTGACCCCTTGTTTGAGATTGTTTGTCTCACCGAGACCTATCCGTAGTTTGCGGTTGGAACACCTAAATTGAATCACCCTGTATATTATTTAAAAATTTCATACAATAAATTTTAAATAAATATTTAAATGTACATACGTGTTTTTTGTTTTCATTTCATTTCATTTAAAATTGTGCTTTTTTTGTGTTTTCTTCGGACTTTGGAGTAATGCAACACCTCCAAAAGAGAGAGAATATATGTAGGTATAAGCTCTGACTCAAAATTTACAAATGTATGTGTGTAGTTTAAAGTTTGACATTATTTGTTGATTTTTATAACGCAAACAAATAGTGAATAACATAATGTAGTTGGTATCTAAATTAAGTTTTTGAAGTTACTTAGTGTTGAAATTATTAGTTGAAGAAAAAATCCGTAAGTAAGATACTCTAAAGTGTTCATTAAATAAATTACAAAATATGATTTTTTTATTTTAAAAAATCGTACGGAAGAAAAGCTACACATGTATATGTACCAGATATTACATTTTGTCAAATGTGTGAATTTGATAACAAAATTACGTTTTGTTAATATAGAATATGTAGGTATTAGATTGCCAATTGAAATAATATTTAAAATTTTGTAAACGATGAAATACAGTTCTAGATTATTAAGCACTTAATAAGTATGTGAGATCTAGAAACAATAATTCAACAACAGCTAATGCCAGAAAACTATAGAATTTTCTACGAATTTTTTCAACATCGAATTTATCAAGAAATATTTTATTTTATTAAAATTAGATATTATAAAAACGTTTATGTTAGCTTTTTCCTTATTTTTTCATACGGAATGAAATTTATCAACACATTTCTTGTGATTTTACTAATATTTAAAAATTACTATTTTCTATTTCCCTAATATATAAAAAGACTAATTTCATATATTTTCCTCAAAAGTTAATTTTTAAACTGAAAATCGCACTTTTCGCATTTATGCATATGCAATATGGTATTAATTCCCACGAAAGTACAACGACTACTTTAGCTTCACAATTTCACATGTTCTAGTAAAGTTGACATATTTCCGAGCCTTGAATAGTATTCTCTATTTCGGAGATTTTGGCATGGTGTAAAGCATTAGTAGATACACTTTGGTTTTGCGTTAACATTACCGTGCATTTTTAGCAAGGTATATAGACAACTATAGTCAAAATAATATGAGTTGACAAATCTCGCGCATATCTTATATGTGTTAATGATCTTCTTGTGTATCCATATACGAAGGAAGAAACATCCTTCTTAGAATTTACAACAACAAAAATGCATTTGTGTAAGTATCTTTTCTTCTGCGCATAGTTTTCTGGTATAATACGATTATACTATTTTTCTTTTTGGATGTCAGTACAGGCAAGATAGGCATACTTTTCTATATTCTTTCACAAATTGTTTGAATAAATCTATCTCGTGTGTGGGTGATCAGATCTCAATTTCAATCGAAGGAAATCTTTTAAATTAAATATTACCAAGGCAAAAAACTCATCGGTTACTGCCTCCATAAGCACAATATTGACTTCCAAAAAGAAAAATACTATAGGCATCTTTTTTAAATCAAGCTATACTAGATTATAGATATCCTCTTCCGTATATGAAAATAAAATTCTCTCTCTCTTTTCAGCTGATTATGGACGTCATTTTGTTATAATTTGTTTGATGGTTTCGTTTAAATTTAATTGTGTTATTGTATTTTAGTATTATTTTGTGATGATTAAAGAAAATTTATATCTTATTTTAAATAAAATAATTACATACTAAGAATAGTTTGTTGGATGAGTCTAAAATTTTTGAGCTAAATTAGAATATATGTATGTATTACCTAATTTTTTTTTGATTCAGATTATATTTTGGAATGAAAACGTTAATAAAAATCTTTTATTTAAATTATAAAATAAATGATAAAATAGAAAAATCTTGTACATAAATATAAATTAAACATGAGTTTATTTTTACGTAAAATATTCATAGATATCACTTTCAAATATTCTAACCAAGTGACGTCACACGCTGAGAAGAGACCGAAACCCGGAGGAAAATACCTTGTAGTTATACCTATACATAAATGTACCTTTCATTTTTAGCAATAGAATATTTTGCACCATATATCAGCACAGAGGAGGTAACATAAGGAGGTTGCTAAATTTATATAGTCATTGATATCAATAAGTTATATTATCCACAACTCACAAGTCACCAATAGCTGTGTTTTATTGAAACTGAGGAAGTGGTAATTCTGGTATTGCTCACTTTCTCACTTGATAAGTGCGTTTTTTTCGCACTAATGAGCCAAAATTTTCAGTTTACCTTTTTTTTATGGGAAAATAACATATGAAATTGAAGTTTGAGGTTATGACATGTTCGTAATTTGAATTTTATATTTTTTTATAATTGATTTGTAATGTGGTTTTTTTATATTAAATTTGTTCAAGTACGTATTTTAATTTTTGAACACTAACAAACAAAAACACTATTCTCAAGATGAATACAAGTGATCTGAGCAAAACTGAAGTGATCACATCACATTCGCAGTTCTAATAAAACACAGCTAATTTAATTTTTTTTCTCGTTAAATTGTACATGCGCGAAATTTTTATATAATTTTCAAAACTATATTTTTATCTAAAACTGTATTTGTGCATTTTTCCAAAAATAAAAAAGCTTTCGATTCTCATAATTGTTTTTCTCTGGAAATAAAAAATTTTTTTTTCTCACTTTTATCGTGTATTTTTTTACCTTTGTTAATTTTTTTGAAAACGTGAAATAGAATACATACTGTTGTACAAAGTCAATCTATAATCCCATGTACAGTTACGTTTATTGTTATTTATTTTTATGACGTATTTATTCACATCAATACAGTATAAGACAATGGATTAGCATTGCTAAAATTTCTAAGAAATATCCATGAGATGGCGCTGACGATCAGTCTCCACTGATTTTCCGTCACTATTGAAACAAAATTTATTCCATCAAGTGACGTAGTAACTTTGACAGTTAATAACAACAAATTTTAAAATAACATTTTTCCGTGTAGAAATAAACAGGGAAAATGGAAAACGTAATTCCGCGTGAGCTGAGTACTATGCTTTAAGCACATTCATTAGTATCAACATCAAATATCTGGCTAAAAAATTCAATTATTAATAAAAGTCTAAAAGGTTTGTTACTAAAAGTATCACCCTTGACATTGCATGTTTTTACCATCTTCTTCGTCTTTGTTCCAAAATATATGCACCATCAGTACTGTACTCCAAAAACGTTCAGCAAATGAATATTCCAATGGTACAGAGCCTAATTACTTAAAAAATCAGTAGTTCTAAAACATGTCAATTTTATCCTAAAATTTTTAACGCTACTTTTCGGCTATATACTAAAATGAAATTTGCGCTAATAAGGACATATGATACGTTAAAGAGGACATTTCAAAGCTTTTACATAAATCAAAAAGTTTCATTCCGATATCTCCCGACGCCTCATCGGAAGTATAGCCATTGTATTCATTTAAAATACGTTATTCTATTATCCTAGCACCTTAAAAAATAAAAGGAATCTGTATATTTTTTTTTATATGATATATTACAACTAATATCAATTTAGGGGTAAATATACCTGTTACATAGAAGATGACATTCACACCAACTAAACTTTGCATCTTTATATATAAAAGTTGAACAAAAAAACTATAATAATAATGAAGATATTCTTATTTTGAGTATCTTATACGACATGTATCTATCAATCTATCTCAGTATTTGTGTTTTGTTAGTTATTGTTAGTTATATTCTTATATAGATCATAGATATTTAGAGCTCACGCGAATTAAAAATACCTGACATTATAGTTTAAGATCTCGTTGTGTTAATATTCAATTAGAAAAAAAAAAAAAAAAAACCAATTAAAAATTCTATTTTTTATTACTTACTTTTATACTGTTTTTCAAATTTTCAAATTTTCAAATTACTTGTTTCTTTGTAATTTTTTAATTACAATTTCTGATTTAAAATGTATACAATTTTAAACTGTTAAATTCTTTATAGAGAAAATAAAGCAACAAAAAAAAATTTCAACAAAAACAAATAAAAAATAATAATGACAATAAAAAAACAAAAAAAAAACCAACAAAAGAAAAACATTTTAATTGTTGAAAAATAAAAAAATAAAAGTTTAAAATATAAATGGAAACAGGAAATTAAATTTTTGGTGAGTTTAAATAAAAAAAACATAAAAAAAAATTTAATTAATTAGAATGTAAAATTCTATTCAAAATTGTCTAGAAAAAAAAATAAAATAAATACAAAAAAAAAATAATGTTCTGTCTAATGATAACAACAAAGTATGCATACTTAAAAATATTCTGGTCACTTATATCAGTTATCATACACAAAACAATAATTGAATTTTATGTATAAATTTGTTGCTTGATATTCATCTTCTATTGTTTTACATATCCTTTTTCATGTTCAGTTGAACTTTCACTTTTTTGTTTTAGTTTTCAAAATAAAATTAATCATCAATTGCAGTTCAATTGTATATAGTATTGTAATTTTTTTATTATTATTATTGTTGTAATTTTATAAGTTTTCTTCTTAAATATTCAGATACTTTTTCTTATTATTATTATTATTATTGTAAAAAGTTTTGTGCCTATCAACCTAGGTGGTCATTAAGGCATATAATTTCTGTTTACATTGTTTAGTTACTAGGTTTTACATTTACATTTCTATTTTAATACTACTTATATATACTATATTATACTATATTATACTATTACATTTTATTTTTGTCTATTTCTAATTAATCTAATTTATAAAACTTAATTTTATGTTATTTTATATTTATGGTGTATTAACAATTTATCTATTTATATTTTATCATATATGTTTATTATACATATATATATATTATATTATTATTATATTATATATTACAATTTATTTTTATTTATTTCTAATTGATCTATTTTTCAAAGTTTAATTTCAAATTTTTATACTTATGATTTATCTATTTATACTTCATTATATATATTTATTTCTTTTGTAAATGATATAATTTTTTTATAACTGATCTCTTCATCCTGTTTTAGTGTTTCGTAGTTGATTTGGTGTTTTATCCTGATGGGTTGTAGTAAAGTGCATTGGTTGAAGATATGTTCTATTGTCATAGGTGTATTGCATCTGCATTTTGTTGGCTCTTGCTTTTTTAGTATGTATTCGTGTGTGAGTCTGGTATGTCCGATTCTTAATCTGGTTATGACTATGGTGTCCTTTCTTTTTAAGTTGTTTAAATTTTTCCATGGTTGTGTGTTGTTTTTTATTTGTTTTAATTTGTTGGTGTTTTCTTGGTCTTGCCATTTTTGGGTCCATTTTAGATTTATTTTGTTTTTGATTATTTTTTTTGTATCTTCTATTGTTATGTTGTGTTGGTCAATTTGGTCTCGCATTGCTGAATTTTTTGCAAGTACATCTACCACATCATTATTTTTAATACCACTGTGACTTGGGGTCCATAGTAGAATGTAGGTTTTGTTTGTGTTTTCTAGGATTTGATTTTTAATTTTTTTTGCTATTGTGTTTCTTGGATATAATTGTTCTATTGTTTTGATAGCACTCAGTGAGTCTGTACAAATTAATATGTTTTTATTATTTATATTTTTTGTGTTTTCTATTGCTTTGTATATTGCATAAAGTTCTGCTGTGTGTATACTTGTGTGGTCTTGGAGTCTGTAGGCGATTTCAGTGTCTTGGATTTTATAGGCATATCCTGTTTTTTCTGCTATTTTTGATCCGTCAGTGTATATTGCAGTAGCATCTTTATATATTGTGTGTATTTTATCTAGGAAGGAAGTTTGGTAAATCTTTCTGTTTGTGTTTATTTTTTGGTATTGTGATAAGTTGATGTCGATTTTTAAGTTTCTTGTATTCCAAGGTGGGTAATTTAAGTGGTTTCTGCTTTTGATTATTTCTTTATGATTTATTTCATAATTGTGAAGTAATTGCAACATGTGTTCGTAGCACGTGAGGTTTTTCGGTTTCATTTGGAGTATTTGTTCTATATTTTTTGAATTTTTTATTATATTAATTGGGTATTCTTCTTGTGATATGGCTTTGATGATAAAATTTATGTTTTGTTGTTCATGTCTTAATTTTGTGTTTTTTAATCCTGAGTCTATTAATATGCTATTGATGGGGCTTGTGCGATATGCACCTGTGCAGATTCTTATTGCTGAATGCATGAGTGTTTCTAGTTTACTGTAGATTCGTTTTGTTGTGTTGGTGAGTATGTGGTTTGCATAGTCAATTTTTGGAAGTATTATTGTTGTTAGTATTTTGAGTAGTAAATTTCTATCTGATCCATATGTAGTGTTTGATAGTATTTTCAGAAGATTGATTGTTTTGGTGGCTTTTTTTATTTTATGTAATATATGTGCTTTCCAGGTAAGTTTATGATCAAAAATCACACCAAGGTATTTGTGTTCGTTTATTGTTTCTATGTTTTTGTTTGTAATCGTGACTGAAAAATTTTCTACTTTTTTTCTTTTGTTTGTGAAAATCATAACTTTTGTTTTGTCAGATGAAAATTTAATTCCTATGTTATCTGCCCATTTTTCGAGTTTGTTGATTGTGTTTTGGATATCGGTTTTTGCTTTATTTATGTTGCTGTTTGATGTGAATATAGTAAGATCGTCTGCAAAGATTATATGTTTTATGTTATTCTGTGCTATTGGTTATTGGTGCTAATTAGGAAGAGTGTTGTACTCAGTACTGAACCTTGAGGAATACCATTTTCTATTGTGAATCGTTTTGAAGTGTGATTTCCTATTAGGACGTTGAAGGTTCTATTTTCTAAAAAATTTTGTATGTATTTGGCCAGATTTCCTTTGATACCTAGTTCAATTAATTGAGTTAATATGTGTCTTCTCCAGATACGGTCGAATGCTTTCTCAATATCGAAAAATACTGCTACAAGATACTTTTTATCTCTTATAGATTTTTTAATTTCAGATTCAAAATATGCTAAAGCATCTAGAGTACTTCGATTTTTTCTAAACCCAAACTGATATTTGTTAATTAATTGGTTTTGTTCTAGGTACCATATAAGTCTCTTGTTAATTATTCTTTCGAATAATTTACAGAGGCAATTTGTAAGTGAAATTGGTCTGTAGCTGTTTGGTAGGCAAGGATCTTTTTGGGGTTTTAATATCGGTATTATTAGAGCTTCTTTCCAACTTTCAGGCAGTGTTCCTTTGTTCCATATATGATTATAAAATTTCACTATGTATTCCTTTTGTGAGTCAGTTAAGTTTTTGATCATTTTGTAGTCTATTAGATCTGGTCCTGGTGTGGTTCCTTTACATGTTTTCAATGCGTCATTGAATTCGTATATCGTAATGTTTGTGTTATAGCTTTCTATTTTTGAATTTATAATTTTTATTGGTGTTTGTTCTATGATTTGTTTTTTTTTTTAGAAAGTTAAGATTATAATTTTTATTACTTGAGATATATTGGAAATGTGAACCTAGTGCGTTACTTATCTCATTTATATCGGTGATAAGTTCATTTTGTTGTTTTATTGTTTTGATTTGTTGGAAGTTTTTTTGACCATTTAGGGTTTTGATTTTTTGAAAAATTTCTTTTGTGGGTGTGAATGAATTTATTGAGGAAATGTATTTGACCCAGGAATCTTTTTTATACTGTTTAATTAGTTTTCTTACTTTACATCTCATTTTAACAAATTTTATGTAGATATCTTGATTTAGGGTATTTTTAAATTGTCTTAGTAGTTTCTTTTTTGCTTTTATTGCTTGTTCTATTTCTTTGTTCCACCATGGTACTTGTTGTTTTTGTGCTTTTGTATTTTTCGTTGGAATTGATTCTTTAGCTGCTTCAAGTATATTTTGTTTTATGTATAATTCATATGTATCTGCGTTGTTGAATTCAAAGTTAGTTTTGTGAAAGTTAATAGAGTTTTGATATTTTTCCCAGTTTGCTTTATCTGTGTTGAATGTTGTTCTTTTTCTTAAGTTATTTATGTTTTTGGTTGAAGAGATGATTATTGGGTAGTGATCACTGCCATATAAGTTTTCTTCTATTTTCCATTCAAAATTTTTGTGTATATTGGTTGTGCATATTGTGAGGTCTATTGTACTAAAAGTTTTGTATGACATGTTTAGATGTGTGGGTTGGTTTTTGTTCATTAATATGAGTCGATTGTTATCTATGAATTTTTCTATTTCTTTGCCTTTTTTATCTGTTGTTTTTGAACCCCATACTATATTGTGGCTATTGAAATCACCTAGCAATATGAAAGGATCTTGTATTTGTTGTATTATGTGTTCTAGTTCTTGTTGTGTTATGTTTTTATCTGAATATATGTTGATTATTGTGAATTTTATTGGAAAAAATAGTTTTACGGCTATAATTTGATGTTGTGTATTTATTGGTATTTCTTGGCTTGGAATATTTTCGTTTATCAGGATGGCAACACCTCCATGGGCTATTGTGTTGGTAATTTTGTTTTTGTAATAGCATTTTAAGTTCTTTATGTTCGGTTTTTGATCTGCATGTAGTTTTGTTTCTTGTAAGCATATGACGTTGTTTTTGTATTTTGAATTTAAAATTTTTAACTGGTCTAGTCGTTTTGTTAGTCCTTTGCAGTTCCATTGTATTATGTTTATAGCAGGTGTAGTTTTCATTTTAAGGTATTAACTGAAGATTCTGTGTCAGTATCAGAATCATTGATTTGTTTATTTTTTTTATTTGTGCAGCTCACTGGGCTATTTGAATTTCTTTTGTTTGAGTTCCGTGTTGATCTTCTATTTTGCATAGTTTTGGTCATTTCATTTGTTTGTTTTATTGCATAACTTTTGGCGTCTACAGTTTGTGTAGGTGTGAGAAATGGATTTTCAATTTTCTTGTAATTGTTTGTGCAATTTTCTGAGTTTTGATTAATGTTAATTTCTGTTGTTTGATTAGTTTCTGTGTTTTTGTTGTTTGATAGTGCTATGTCGGTTTGTGTTGTTGTGCTATTTGAGTTGTTTGAATTTTGAATATGTTCTTTATTTTGTGATAATTTTGCTATTGTGGCATAAGAATAACCCGGTAATAGTGGATGTCTTTGTTTATATACAATTTTTGCAGTTTTATAATCTGTTTTTTCTATTGTTTTTATTTTGGTGATTTCTTTTTGTTTTTTATATTCGTTGCAAATTTTGCTAAATGAATTGTGTGTGTCTGATAGGCAATTTGTACATTGTACTTTATTTGTACATTTTTCTTCTTGTGGTTTATCGTTTGTGAAATGGTATTGTTGATTGCATATTGCACAAATTTTTGGTTTTTTGCAAATTTCGGTTTTATGTCCGAAATGTAAGCAATTTTTACATTTTAGGGGTTGTGGTATATATGTTTGTATTTTTATTTTTTCGTATCCTATATTGATATGTTCTGGCATATTTGTAATATTGAGTGTTATTATAAATAGTCCGGTATCGGTGAGATTTTCATTTTTTAATTTTTTTATTCGTTTTATTTGTATAACATGCTGGGATTCAAGTTCTTTTAGGATTTCAGAATCTTCTAAATATATTAGTTCCTTACAGTATATTACTCCCTTGGAATTATTTAGTGAGTTGTGTTCTGTAATTTCAACTTCTGTGTTGTTATCGATTTTTGTTAGTTTTACAAGTTTTTTTGCTTGTTGTAGATTTTTGGTTTTAATTAATATTGTTCCGTTTTTAAGTTTTTTGCATTCTTCGATTTTACCTGCAATGTGGTCTATGACCTTTTGTATGAGGAATGGTGAAGTTTTTTCTAATGTTGTGTTGTTTGAATTATTTACTCTTTTCATTATTAGATACTTAGGACCTGGTGTAGTGTTTTTAATCGTTTTTGTTTGGTCTATTTTAATTAAATCTTTTAATGTGGTAGATGTACTTACAGGATCTGGTGGTTTTTCCGGTTTTTCCTCCATGATGTGTATTTAGTTATTTGATTGCACCGTATTTATATATACCTATATATATACGTATGTATATATGTAGTTATAACTAACAATATGATAATATGTAATTCACTATAGTAGCGCACTTGATATTATTCACTATAAACTTTGTCGATGTTCACTGTTCGAACGTAAAGATCAAACTGAGATACTTTTTCTTTCTTTTATATATAAAAAAGAAATTACTACTGATTTCACTAGGGAACAACATTTGAACTTTTGTCGACAGCACAAAAAAATATTATTTGTTTCTTAATTTGTACATTAATCTTGCTTAATTAAAAAACAGGCAGAAATGTTTTAGCAGGTCCATAAATTTTGATTTCTTAGTGACCCACAAAATATAGTGTAAATTTTAAACTGTGGCTCTCTTTGTAAAAAAAAATAAACTTTTTTCTCAAAAATTCTTCATTTATATTTTTAATATTTATTGAATAATAAAATTATTAAGAAAAGCATTCGCTGGACTAAAAGGTATGCATAAAAATTGAAAGTAACGCAGAGGACACATATACATATGTATGTACACTGTAAGTTTTTTTCAACTAGATTCTAGTAAAATACAACTAGATCGGAACTCCTAGATTTTCTAGTTATGATTCCAGTGAAAAATAAATCAATAAAATTCTAGTTGATCCATTTCCTATATATCTAGTTTTGTCAATTGAAATAGCTGTACAATTTGTATAATATTCTAGTAAACCTTTCCACTTTATTTCTAGTTGTTTTAAATGAATTTACAGATTTTTCTAATGATATACTGTTTTTCTTTTCCTAGTCAATTCATTTTATTTCGCTGGTATTCTAGTATAATTAAATGAAATTCCATTCTATTTTTCATAGCATTTTTCGCAAAATTCACTGCAATTCCAATACTTTTTAATGAAAATTTCGTTCATACCCACTAGAATTTCAACCGAATTTCCTACTGTTCTCTTCCTATTCTCTCATAATCTAGTTGATTTTTATTGCAATTCCAATACTTTTTAATGAAAATTTCGTTCAAACCCACTAGAATTTCAACCGAATTCCCTATACTGTTCTCTTCCTAATCTCTCATAATCTAGTTGATTTTCACTGCAATTCCACTACTTTTTAATAAAAATTAAATGTAATGAGAAATTTGGTAACTGGTAATTGAATTAAAATAAAAAATAATTTTGTGGAAAATTAAAAACAAGTGTTTCATTTATTAATATAATTCATCAATATTAATATAGATAGTTATTATTTAATTTTACAAAATTAATAGCGTTATTCACTATAAACCAAATAATAAAAAACAAGTGTTTTATTTATTAATATAATTCATTAATATACCTAGTTATTATTTAATTTTACAAAGTTAATAGTGTTATTCACTATAAACCAAATAATAAAAACAATTGTTTTATTTATTAATATAATTCATTAATTCATTTCTTTCAACATAACCATAGCGAAACAAATGTATTCTTTTATTAAGTTCTTCAATCGTTACAGCTTTTTTTTCAATTACAAAATAATGTAGTACTAATTTAACTTCCATTGCCACTATACCTTCTAATAAATCGTGCATAGGATCAAAACAATTATTCCTGACGCAGTGAAAATTTTTACCATTTAATATAGTCTCATATTTAAGTCCAAACTCTTTAATATACTTTTTGTCATTATTTACTAAGGCGATTTCCTTATTATAGTTTCTAATTGATCTTGTACGACATTTTTTTTTGAAATCTTTTTTGAAATCTGAACGTTTTATATTGCACTGACGACAAAACGACTCAGAAGAAGAACTTGAAAACCCTAGAAGATCATGCATTGCGAGATTATCACCAAGACAATTAACGAGAGTGGCGTGCAAATTATATATTTTACCTGTCTTTAGCAACACCCTAACCCCCTCTTTAGATTCAAGACATTGTAAATCTTTTATAAAAGGCTGAAGTATATTATTCATTCCATATTTCTTAATATCTTCTGTATACGCCACTGCCAATAAAAAGATGTTTTTTAAGTTGCTGTTTAATTGAGTAGGAATATTTTGAATAGTGTAATAAAAGACAGCTAGTTTATGAAACGTACTTTTAGAGCCTAAGGGATTTGCTACTTCTAAGTCATCATAATATAAATTTAGTCTGACAGCATTTGGATAGTTTTTGAAAAACTCGTTTTCTTTGAAGTCCTTTGTGTCTAGGTATGATTTCAAATTATTACTACTTGGCTTATCAAAATTCTCAATTAGTGATAAAAGCTTCCATTTTGTATAAGTGCAATTAAAGTTTCTTTTAAAGAAATGTATTGAAAAGATTCTGTTATTAATTTGTTTACAGTAGTTGTGCTTTTGAAAGAATTATCAAGTCTATTTCCTAATAATATTTCTATAGGTGGAATATATTTTCGTTCTTGCTTTAAATTGCTGATTTGTTTTTTAAAATTTGATGAAGATTTAAAACAATCACTAATATTCATCGAATTTGTAAGTCTTATTGCATCAAAACTATCCGTATTTATATTACATTTTGTAAAAAAATGTAGTATATTACTTTTTATATATTCGGTTACTTCATTTGTAATTATTTTGACTGTGCTATGACATTCCTGTATATTCACTTCTGTAAAATTAGTCTTGCTTCGTAGATCTATAAACTTTTCATCTATAAATTGTTTGAGAAAATCTTTATCGTAGGTATGTGAACGACCTATATTCTGCGGTTGGATTGTTTCACGAATATTTTCTTGTTTTTCTGATTCAATATTATTTTCATAATGCACGCACTTTGATTTATGCTTTTTATTATAATGCCGTATATAACTTTTGAAACTAGAAAAAGAACAATTACAGTCGATACATTGAAAAAAACCGCGAGCATCTCCTTGGAAAAATTCCACATTATGAAATTCAATAAAATGGTTTTTAATACTTTTTGGAAAGCCAGATAATTTTTTTGAACATATAAAACACTGCATTTTTAAATTATTGCTAAATTTAAATATAATAAACTTATAACTAACGCTTCAAAATTTCAGCAACATCAGAATCAACCCCTTTTTCTATCAAATGTTGATAGAAACTTCCAACATCCATGTTCCTGTAGATATAGGATATAAAAAAATTTTATTTATTAAATACTTACATATATGTATTATTACCTTAATTACTATTTATTATAATTATCACTTACTATAGTTATTTATTAATGAAATTATTTTATTTTAATTCATATTACATTTATTATTGGATATATGTATTTAATATTTACTGCAAAAAATCACTGCACTAATTTAATAAAATTAGAACCCTTTTATCTAGCAAACTTTCAACATCTAAGTTCCTATATATACATATATATATATATATATAAAATATTATTTATTAAATACCAAAATTATCTAAATTACTAATTAATTATTCACTTATTAGTAAGGTGACCAGATTTTTATTGAGACAATGCGGGACATTCCATGCGAGCAAAAAAAAAAAAAAAAAAAAACTGTGTTTTTCTTGGTGGGTATTTCAGTTTAATTTTTATTTCATTTCTTACATTGTAGGTATATTGTGTATCTTTCCACAAAATTTAATTTATTAATTACCTTAATTTGCACCACAATTATTTATAAAAATCGCAACAGTGAACAATAAACAAATGCAAACAAAGAAAGAATAAAACAGTTAAAACACTTTTTTTTCTTGTTAAGATTTTAAGATTATAGACATACCACACATAGACATATTATGTCATTCATATGTCAAATAATATAGAAATGAATAACAACTAAAACACAATGAAAGCAGTAGTAATGCTGCTCTGCTTTTTTGCCCGAAAATCTAAAACTTTGAAAAATGTGGGATAAAATTTGGAATGCAGGACGAATCCGGGACAAAATTACAAATCCGGGGCAATTCGCGGGACGTTCTGTAATGCGGGACAGACGTCTAAAATCCGGGACTGTCCCGCCTAATCCGGGACGTCTGGTCACCTTACTTATTAGTCACTCACTTTGAAATTACTTTACTTTATGAAATTTTTAATTGCAAAAAATCACTGCACTGATTAAACATATACCTTACTGATTCAAATACTCAAAACTGAATGACAGACTTAATACAAATTGATGCACGCATATTATACACGCGCCGATTTTCTAGTAACCTTTAACGATAATCTAGTGATTTTCACTAGATTTCAATTGAAATGCTTGAACATGTTCAAACATGTTATGAATATTCCGTTACAAGTAATTTTCAAAAGACTTTTTAATAGGTATATCAGTAAAATTAGTCAATATTCTATTACAACTCACTAGAATTTCAACAAATTTTTGGTTTCACTAGAAGTAAAGCCAATTTTGCGCATACTATCTAGTGAAACAAGCTTCATTGTTAAAATATTTAAAACTTCTAGTGAAACTAACTAGAATTCAAATTTTTATCCACAAAACTGTTAGAATTCTAGTAAAAAAATTCACTAGAATATGTCTAGTGGAATTTTACTAGATAAAATACTTACAGTGTACATATATATACACATATATGTATATGTAAGGTGACCATTATTGAGACAATGCGGGACATTCCATGCGAGCAAAAAAAAAAAAAAAAAAAAAAACTGTGTTTTTCTTGGTGGGTATTTCAGTTTAATTTTTATTTCATTTCTTACATTGTAGGTATATTGTGTATCTTTCCACAAAATTCAATTTATTAATTACCTTAATTTGCACCACAATTATTTATAAAAATCGCAACAGTGAACAATAAACAAATGCAAACAAAGAAAGAATAAAACAGTTAAAACACTTTTTTTTCTTGTTAAGATTTTAAGATTATAGACATACCACACATAGACATATTATGTCATTCATATGTCAAATAATATAGAAATGAATAACAACTGAAACACAATGAAAGCAGCAGTAATGCTGCTCTGCTTTTTTGCCCGAAAATCTAAAACTTTGAAAAATGTGGGATAAAATTTGGAATGCAGGACGAATCCGGGACAAAATTACAAATCCGGGACAATTCGCGGGACGTTCTGTAATGCGGGACAGATGTCTAAAATCCGGGACTGTGCCGCCTAATCCGGGACGTCTGGTCACCTTATGTATATGTATATATGAAATTTCAATGGCTTTATGAAAACTGCGAACTATTTAGTACATAATTTATTTTATTTTTCAAGTGTTAATAGAGTATTGTTGGATAATTAAATAAGAAATTTTCGATCAGCCGCCTAATAAAAAAATAATATATACTTATTTATTAAAGGTATAGCTTTCCAGGACATATCGTATAGGTTTGCAAAAAAAGTGGCACAACTCAAAATCGAAATTTTTCACAATGGAATTTTTGAAATAATATTTCAGTTCAATATTGTATAATATAATAATATATAATATATTGTGTTAAATTTAACAACTTAGTAGAGTATAATGTTAACAAAACAATATTAGACTGTTTAACTATAGATACAATGCCATTTTTTCTTTTGCATTCTCGAAAATTCACGTTATTGAGTTGTGTCACTTTTCTTGCAAACCGACGATATGTACATATGTTGAATTTTTGAAACAAATTAAATAAAAATCAGACTTATTTTGAAACTTTTGTGTTTACGTATGTGTATGTAGCTTTTATATAGGTACCCAGAAACATTAAAAATAAGTACATATGTTTATTTACAGAAATAAATTTATATTGGAATAATTTTTCTCTTGAATGCTTTAATGAAATTGAATAATGTGTTTTTTTTTAGTTTAAAATGGAATCGTTTAAAATGATAAAAGAATAAATTTTATAAATAGTATAATTTCCACATTTTGTAAATTACTATTTTTTCAACCAAATGGTTCCAAAAAAAAAAAAAAAAAAAAAAAAAAAAAAAAAAAAAAAAAAAAAAAAAAAAAAAAAAACATTTGACTGCAACTCGTTACAAAATTCATCAACAAAAATAAAAATTTATTTAGACAGAATAATTGCAAAATAATTAATTTTTTATGAATAATTGTAGGTATGTATATACTATATACTTATACATACATATGTAATATGTATGTATGTAACATACATACCTATATAATATTAGTCCTTCATGAACAATTAAAATATTTTAACTGCGGAATTATATGTTATAACATATTTAAAAACTTTAAAAATGTTTCATACTAGAAAAATAAAAATCAATTTATATGCTTCATCGAATATTGATTTCAATATATTAATTTTTTTTTCAAACATACATTTTATTTATTTATAATAAATTACTTTCACAAAAATGTTATTTTAAAAAAAGACTTATTTTATTGGATATCTATACCATTATTTATTGATTTTATTTTTTTAGTTTTAATAAAAAAAAAATCCTCAATCAGAAATAAATTGAGAATAATTCAAACAAGTATTATGTAATTAATTTATTGTAAGAAAAGTAGAAATAAAAAAATTTTATTTTTTTCAATTGCAAAATATTAAAGGCGACGGAAAAATGGTCTAGTGTTCGTTTAAGCTCTGATTCTAAAAATAAAATTACAATTGAAAATCATATCTCAATTAATTCAAATTTAAATTTAAACGGTTTCGGAAATGATACAAATTCAAAAGCAAAAGGAACAAATTTGGGAAAAGAGGTAAATTGTATTTTAAAATATTTGTTTTTTAAAAATAAGTAGGTATATTGAAATAAAAAAAAAATTTTTATTTTTTATAATGAATGAAATGAAAGTAAATAATAAGGTCATATTTTCTAAAAACTAATTTCTATAAAATGTATTTAAATATTTCAGTTAAAAAAATTGAATTCAATGACATTGATATTTTTAGAAAATTCTTTAAAAAAAAATAGAATTTTGAGCACAGCTTAGTAAAACCACAGAGGAGGTAATATAAGAAGAGGTACACTAAGTACTGGCACGAATATCGGCAAAATTTTTAAAATTTGATGACCTGGGCCGCTATTCTCGAAACCACTCGTAAAGTTAAGTATACGTAAATCCACCATTTACGAGTGGTTTTGACATATGGCTTATTCTCGAGATCCGCATACGTAAATATTCGAATGAAAACCATTCGTAAAGATACGAGTGCCTATTTGCACTCGTAACTACTTACGAGTACTAAGTTAATACTGTCTAAAATAAATAAATAGTTATTTAATATAATGTATGTATGTATATACTCATACTATATATTATATATTACATTAAAAAACTATAAAAGTAAAATTATGAATTAAAAATATTATATTAATAATAAAAATAAAAATTATTGATACAATCCTTTGTTTAATGTCATCCACCATACACATTTTTTTAATTTGAGTAATTTTAGAAATTTCTCTTGGATATTCTCAAAATGACATACGTCATATATATTTCTTCTCTCATTATTCATTAAACCTCATCCCCCTTGTCTAAATCATCCGATACACAAACCAGTTTTGAACTTTAGAACTTTCACCATACTCGTAATCTATTCGAATGGTAAATAAATATTCGATTGATTTCAAGAATACGTGTAACATAAACCATTCGAAACAAAGTACTCGTAAAGATACGTATGCGTAACTTTACGAGTGATCTCGAGAATCGCGGCCCTGTGCGGGAAGTGTGAGGGACGAAAAGCTTCTATCTATCACGAAAAAATATATGAGAAAACTTTCGTTTATTACTTAGTTGCTTCTTACGCAAAATATTATTTTTATTCATACAGGATAAACATGTACATATACATATACCTAATTCCTATTATTCATATCGTTCTAAAAAGTTTTTTGCTGTATACATTGAAATACAGGCTAAAATAACATACATATATGTGAATACGCATAAAGATATAAAGAAAAAAAATATTCAACTTGTACATTTATTTTCTCGATTCGAACAAAAAATTATACCCACTCCTTTACTGAATATCTACATACATATGTACATACGTGTGTATATATATTTTGATGTTTGAGAAAGAAAATATGTAGGTATCCCTTCCGAAACTTTTTTTTCCTTTTCAAATTTTAAAAATAATTTTTAAAAATATATTTTTATATTTTTCTAAATTTCTATATCCAGAAAATTTTTCGTGGTTTGTTCATCTTCATTGAGAAATATGAAAATTTTATTCGTAAAAGATCAGGAGATCAGAATAATCAATAGGCATGTTATTTTATTTTGATCGAGTTTTTCAATAAATTTTTTTTTTGAATAAAATTATTATCATTATGATATCAACATTATATTTGACCTGATAAACGATCAAATTTGATATGTAAATTATCAGCAGAATTTATAAGTGTGATCATATGCAAATTAGCTACTTGTATACTTCTTCTTCTTGAAATACTTGAAATATACCTTCAAATCCTATACATTTTCAATTTCTCATACAAATTGGTTAAAATTATTTTTATACTGAACCAAATGGTAGGTATTCTGAATATATGGAGAAAAGGAAAAGCTGTTTCCATATGATTCTGTATATTGTAATGCTTGAAACATGAGAATGATTGTGTTAAAAATGTTAAAATTTCTCAAATTTTTTAAAAAAATTTGTATGTATTGCATAGAAAATAGATAGAAAAGAGAATATATTTTAAAATTAGAGAAATTCAGAAAAAATCCTGAGAATAAGAAAGAGCTTAAAACAGCTTTAAGATTGGAGGCCAGCTTTGAAGATTGGAGGCCGTTTTGCTGTTTTTAAATTTGTTATTTTAATGTACTGGGATAAAATGTCTGTTGGTAAATTTATATAGTCATTGGTAAAACCGTTCTTATGTTTTTGATTATGGTACATACCTTTGGATAAAAATGTTGATCAACCTACTATATTATACATATATAATATGTATGAACTTTTACTTACTTCATGGCGCTACAGCCCGTCAAGAGCCTTGGCCTCCCCGTGTACATTCACTACAAATCTTATGAATCTCTTAAAATTATAATATTTAGAATTTGATGGTTAATTCTCATTCATTAATCTTTGGTAATCATGTCAGCCAGCCAGTTCATATTGAGTCAATAGTTTTTAAGTACTATAAGCATTATTTTAGAGATGGTAAATTCTCTTTAGAAACCCTTCAAATTTTCAATAATCTAAAATATCAGTTTTTTTAAGAGGTGTCTTTGCATAAACTTACAGATGTTACACACAAATGTTCCTCGAATGTGCAAAATCATATTATTATAGAAATATTTTTAAATTTTCATATGGGGATGACTGTAATAGCAATTCATTTTAGGTTGAAGAATTTTCGATATATGTACATAGTTTAACAAAATAATTTTAATTCTTGTTGGAAAACAAGTTTAGAGTCTTTTATTTCTGATTTTGAGGAAATATCAAGATTTTTTTGAATAAAATTCCAGGTGAGTGTCTTCAATCATCAACAAGATCGCGTGATTCCAAAAATTTTAAAATTCAAAAAATGGGGCAAATATTTTTTCATATATTAAATTATTGTTTATTCTCAAAAAAGATAAATATTTTATGCACATGTACATATATGTATATAAATAAAAACTTTGAAAAAATGGTATTAAACAACATTTGATCACTTTAAAAATATTGTTGCATTTACACTGTTTACTTACTTGTTTGCTTCATAAGGATTTAATTACATACACGAAATTTTTTGTCTAAAATTGTTAAATATTTTTTTTTTTTTTAAATTATGATTATGTTTTTTTATATACTGAAATATTGTACTTGGATTAGTAAGTATGTACATTGTACATATTCATCCGTTTAATATCGTATAAAAAAGAAATTGAAAAAAAAAAATTTTTGGAAAATAACGAAATATGAACTTTTATTTGTAATTCTTAATTATTTTATTTTTTTTTTTATTGTAGGTATTGTCCCTTGGTGCTGATGTCCTACCTGAATACAAAATGCAAAGTCCTAGTGTACATAAGTGGACAATACTCCATTATTCACCATTTAAAGCGGTGTGGGATTGGATAATATTAATTTTAGTTATGTATACAGCAATTTTTACACCATATGTAGCTGCTTTTTTACTCGGCGAACCTGATTACAATGTACGGCGTAATAATAAGTACATAAATAGCGATCCAATTGTGATAATCGATTTAATTGGTGAGTAATTGAATAAAATTTTCTAATTTTTAGTTAAAAAAATGTCTAGCGATTTTAATTTTTTCCGTTTGTGTATAAAATATGTTTTTAAAAAAATCTAATATACCTTGATTCAAAAGAGTTGAGGAATCGTATTATACTATGATAGAAAACTATGCGTAGAAGAAAAGATACTTACATACATGCATTTTTGTTGTTATAAATTCTAAGAAAGATATGTTTCTTCTTTCATATATGTATACACAAGAAGATCACTACGGCATGTAAGACATGCTCGAAAATACCTCAACTTTTTTGGTTTCACTTATACTCTTCCTCTTCTTTTTTTTGTACATTACATTCTTAAAATAAATATCAAAAAAAGATCAATTATTATTTTGTTCTCTTCACTTAGTTTGATTTTTTCCAAGAAAATTTATAGAAATTGTATAGAAATGTTGAAAATAAAAATAGGAGAAAATTTCAATACGAACATGTAAACTTCCACTTTTAGATATATGATAATTCTTTTTATATACATACATAAGTACATATACATATTTGATTTTTGTTTATTCTAGTAAACAATAAATAGACATTTTTACAATAAGAAATTCTTTTGTTTCCTGAATGTAGTTATTTTGAAATTTAAAAAAAAAACAGAAAGAGACCTTTTAAAGTAGCTAAATTAAGTAATATGAAGAATTTGTAAAGTAAGTAATAAAAATCTATAACTTATTCAAAATCCGACATTTAAAAACAAAGGGTCAAACAATAGGATAATTTTTTTAAATGAAACTGTGAATTTTTTGTTTTTCTCATATTTCTGCATCTAATCATGTGATATCGAAGTCAAAATATTTGGTATTTCATAGATTTTCTTATTCTACTTATGTATATTATTCAAGACTTGCAAACAATTTAAGTCAATCTAGAAAAATCTGATAATTTCTACGTTTGTAACCATAATCTCTGTAATTTCTTAGAATTTGGAAACATGAGAATATCGAAAAAGATAGTAATATTATTTTCTTGGAAAATACCAAGAGAAATAAAAAATTCTAGAAAATAAACTTATTGTGAAAACCAAGATGCTGAAAGATATTATATTGCAATGTGTATAAGATGGCTAATTTGTAACATTTGTAATATTTAGTTTTTCCTCTTGAAATTCTATTTTATTGCAATTATAATACCTCAAACATATATTTAGTTACGATATATATACATAATTATGTATATATTCGTATTTATTTATTACATACTCATACATTTTTCTTGTAATTTCTTTATTTCATCTAAAACAGATAGGTAAATATATTTTGCGGTATAGAAAAATAAAAATCAAATAAATAATATAGTAAGGGATCCCATGTCATTAATATTTGATACTTTTTTATTTTATAAGTATATAATTTTAGATTTGAAAAAAAAAATGTATATATGTATATAATGTACTTTTTTTTTCCTTTTTTTATGCCCACGTGTATCTATTAAAGAAAAAAAAGCATATCAATCGCAATCTGATAAATTCATATGAGCTAACCTTACATTTGTTTTTCTCCATATGCATATGAGTAATATTTTTTAAAAGAAAAAGTAAATTTCGATCCTTAATAATATCACAGCTTATCACATATGTTAATGAAATAATTTTCATATTTATCCTGGAAAAATCAAAAATTAAAAAGAAACTATATATTATTTACATCTACATAATGTACATATTATCTTTTAATTTTCATACATGGCATCCATATTTTAAAATTTTTCAGGGGATTCACTTTTCGTTTAAGTTTGTTGTAAACTTTGTAGTATGTAGTGTACATGAAGTAGGTCAAATTTTTTATACAAAATGACAGGTAAAAAAAAAATAAACAACAAAAATCTGAAATGATCATTCATATATCGACTGAAATTTCAAAACTGAAAAATTACAACGAACTCAAAAGTGAAATAAAATCACTAATTATTTAATTGTGTTTAATTATTTATTTTGATCACTTAATATTGAATATTAAATTTCCAGAATTTTCAAAATTGTATATTTTTAAACTTTGTACAGTAAAATTCTGGAAATATTATTTTCTTCTGAATATTCAAGTGTACTTGATTTTTTCCAGAGAAAAAAAATTTTTAACTGTTATTTTTAATGTTTATATTTCTTGCGTTTAAAAAAAAATATATAGGTATATTTCCTTGTTTTTATTTTTGAAGATATGAAGATAAAAATAAAATAGGCTAAACTAGCTTAATAATAATAGATGAAAATCAAGTTTTCAAATTCAGATGAGCAAAAACATTTTACCTCTGTCGTTTTTGATTAATTGATTTCTATTGTACAATAAGAAGAATAGAAGAAGAATGTTGGAATTTGAAAAATGTTCGAATTTTCTCCTCAAATCCAACATTTTCTTGTTATAATTATGTCATTGTGTGTTTAGAAGAGAAAAAAACAAAAAACAAAAACTGTCATATATATTAAAATCTGTCGTTTTCAATCAATATGAAGCAGTTTCGACTTTATAATACATATTTTTCTTTCGTAACAGCTGAAATAAGAACTTTATATTTTATTAGTTGAAGTAAACTGTCATCAGTTATAAAAAATTTTGTGAGAAATCCTATACATATTTCATGGTTAAATTTTTTTTTATTCTTCAAAGAAAATCATAAAATCCTTGATTTTCTTTTCACAATCCCCACCTCAGTTATAGTATTTGTTGCTAAACGTACATATTTGAAAATTTTTAATAGTCATTTAAATCAAATTGAATAAGATAATAATATATTTTATATTTATATATATTTATAATATATATAAATATAAAATACAATAAAATACAGCTAAATTGGGTGGCTTTTCCTTTAACTCAAAAAGGTTTGGTTAATGCTACAAAACCTGAAGTAATTAATTTAACAAAAGAAGATATTACGCCAATTATTATTTAAAAAAAAAAAATACATATGTTTAGTTAAAAGAATAAAAAAAATAAATAAATACTTAAAAATGGAATTCAAACAACAATTATTTTTCTAAAAGAGGAACACACTAATAATAACTTTGTTAATAAATTCGAGTGTATTGAGGCGAACCTATCTTATAAGAAGAAAAAATATTTATAAAAAAATATTTAAAAAAAACGTTATGCTTAAATGTTATTATATATCTAATACTATTTGTTACAAATTTGAAATTCATTTTGAACGAAAAAGAAAGAAATAATCAAAAAACAGACAAATGAATAATAAAAATGCAAAGAAAAAGAAAAACAACAACTGAAAATAAAAATTAGGAATTGTTTTATTTATTTATTATTTTTTAAATAGAAAATCCAAACACAATAAATAACAATAATTATAATTTGATTTTTTATTTTCCCCTTTTTTTGTTTTAAATGTTTATTTATTGAAATTACTATTTTTTCAAGATACATTTAAATTTTAATGATTAAAAAAACACATACACATAAAACACACATATATACCACACTTTTATTTTTTTTAAATTTATAATTATTATTATTATAATTTTTTTTTTTTTTTAATAATTTATTATTTTATTTTATGTTTATTTAGTTTTTTTTTATTTTTTTTTTATTTTTTACTTTACTCTTTTTTCTATCTAATTTCAGTGGATGTAACATTTGTGATAGATATATTAATAAATTTTCGCACAACTTTCGTAAACGGCCAGGACGAGGTCGTATCACATCCTGGACGGATAGCAGTCCACTATCTAAGTGGATGGTTTCTTATTGATTTGGTAGCCGCAATACCATTTGACTTATTATTAGTTGGTAGCAATACTGATGAGGTGAGTAATGTTTGTCGTGTAAAGAAAACAAAAATTTTTTAAAACAAAACTAAAAATAACAAAAAAGTAAAAACTGCAAATAAAAAAATAAAACATATTTTTAACAAATGTATAGACTCTTTTTAATCCTTTTATACATTTCGTAAATTTTTCATAATAACTAAAATAAAACATAATAATAAAATAAGGAAGACAAATAAATGTTTTTTTAAATATAATAAAGAAAATATCTTACTCCTTTTTTTAATTTCGGTTTTTGTTTTTATTATTGTTTCTTTATTCTTCTCTAAGTTAGGTTACTAATTTTTTTCTGTTTATTTTAACAAAAATTTTAGACCTCATACAGACGAACAAAGCTCAGATCCGATCGTATACCGCTCTACCCAAAATTGAATCGCATGAAAATTTAACCCTTTTTTTTAGTCCTAATACGAATTGGTTTTTTTCTTGTGATATACGATCGTACAATTTTTCATCACTGTTCATCTGCAAGAGATCGAAATTTTAAAAACAAATCAAATGCATATACTATAATATATCTTAGAGTAATCGTTTTTTAAGACTAATTTGCGAAAATTTTCTTTATTTTTTTTCTTTATAAAAACAATTAATATAAATAAATTATTATATCACATATTTAAAATTTATCATAATAGAAATTACAAAAACGCGATATTTATTTAATTAAAAATGTAACTTGTTTATCAATTTAAAGTAAAATTTAATTACTATAACATCTTTTTTTTTTAATAATAATTTCAAAAAATAGTGTATTATTTTTATCTCTTACATGAGGCGTTCCATATCAAAACTCGTCTTATCCACCCTGTACCAAATTTGAGCTGAAAGCACTAACTAACTAACTAAAACTTGCCTTATCCATGAAATATTTCGTTTCAAAACTCGGCTTTTATCCATTTTCACTAAGAATTACATTAAATGACGCGATATTTCTTGTTATTTATTGAAAATTGATTTTTAACGGTGATTTTTATGAGAAACTGTTTGATAACGAAATGTGTTGTAAAAAAAATCTAAATTCAAAGTTAAGCACTCAGAGAACTAAAAGATTCATTCTTACAAAAACCAAAAATAAAAAACAATTTCAAATTCGTGGAGAACCTTACTATGTTGCGCAAATAAGCGTTGAGAAAACTGTATCTAAAAGAGGAAAAAACATGCAGGAGGTGTCTTGTCTTCCACTTGTTATCAGTGAAGAAGTTCCTGTAAAGGTTGATTCACACCAACGCGGTACGCGGAACGGTAGCGATACGGTAACGGTAGCGGTAGGATGTAACACGTACATTTTAATTATTCCTTTCATACCACTGCGATATACCGAATGCGGTAGACATGCGGTATGCGGTACATGTTGCGATATTATTTTGTATCGCTGCATGCACAATTGTACCTCGTACCGCAATGAAACTATTCAAATTGTTTAGTTGTTTATTGAATGTGCGTGAGTAAAAATGGAAGTCTTCACAGAAAAATTAATTGAATTGATGAAAAATCATCCCATATTGTATGATTTAGGAAATAAAGATTATAAAAATAATAAGCAAAAAGATAAAATATGGGATGAAATTGCTGTAAAATTAGGAAAAGAAGATGATAAGGAAAATATTGATATTGTGTACCCATTTTCGTCTAAAAAATTAGTTTATTATATTTTTATATTTTAATTTGTATGCATATGTCTCTTATCTCTAGTGCAATTACCTTTTGCAGGCTTCATCTTCACATAAAGCAAGTAAAACCAATGTTATTTTTTTAAACAATCACACATTCTATTTGGTTGTTAAACTTTTCTTTGCAGCACAAAATGACAAAAGACAAATTCGAGATACCGCGTTGGTGTGAAAGCCTTTTGCGATAATTTTTACCGCCTATGTACCTCTGCGGTACTCGTACAGCTACCGTCCCGCGTACCGCGTTGGTGTGAATCAACCTTAAATCCTGCAAAGAAAAAAGACGTTTCAAACTTCGGACATTTCGGGCAAAATTGGATGAAAGAAGAGTCCTTACGACTATGGCGTCCGACAGAGAAACTCTGGATAGGTCTCGGCGAGGCGAACAAAAAATCGTATGGATGGTCGGGGGGGGGGGGGGGGAATCGCAACCGTTAAGGAGTTAGAAGGGGGAAATATTTTTGGTATTTTTTCCTTATTTTACCCTATAACTTTCTACAGAGGCACACTAGGCTCATCTACCCTATGCAAAATAATAGAAGACCCCTGTGTCATTTTATCAACATCTTACATGCCGCTTTACCTCTTACCGTATAGAAGTTGTAAATGCCTCAAAACCAAAATTTTGTCATTTTTTCACGCGTTTTTTGACTTTAACACTAATTTTCTCGAAAAGTGCTCGATATTAACCCTCAATTTTTTTTTTTTTTTTGCAGAAAAAGAATGCTCAATTGATTCTGCATTTATTTGCTATCTTCATTTTTTTCGAAAATGTTATTAAGACTGAAATAAATTCTTATTTTTGACTAATTTTTATTTTTTCTATGTCTTTTCTTGCTTCTTATTCGTACTTTGACTTTGCAAAGTTCGCCTTATCCAAGCTGTCGCAACAAAACTCGCCTTGTGACATTTTCTTCTGTTTATTTCTCTTGAAATTTAATTTTTTTTTTTACTTTTTCGATAACAATAGTTTGGAGAGATAAAATAAAATCTAAAAATTACTAAGAAGAAGATTTGAAAAGTTTTTTGTGTTTATTGGAAAATCACTTATCAAGGAGAAGACAAGTTTTGAAATGGAACGCCTCACATATTGATTTTACAAATGAATAAAATTTAATTAATTAATTGTTTTTAGTACGAAAAATATTAAATAATTTTACATTTTGTTTGTCTTGAATTTTTTTTAAATACAATAGAAATAGTTTTAATTTCTTATTGTTGAAATAGTTTTTTAAATTTTCTTGTTGAATTTTAAAATTTTTAACAATTTTTAATAATTGAAATTCCAAAAATAAAACATTAATAAAATTCAAAGAAATCATTTAATTGCATGATCGATCGTTGTTAAGATTTTTTTTTTTACAATTAAATTAACAAAAAATTTCAAATAATTGTTAGTTAAATTCATTTTTTTTACTTTAATTTAAATTTTACCTTTTTTTATCTCAAATTGAAGTAATTAAATACTTCCAATACTTCTCTGAACATGACGACGAACTACAAAAAAAAACTTTTCCAAATGAAATTATTATATTATTCTTTTTTATAATATAAAGAAATAAAAAAACATTATTTTATTTTCTGTATTATATAGTATACTTATTCATTACTTACATTGGTATATCATAAATTACACGTTTATATGGAATACGTACAATTTTTCTTACATTTTTTTATCATCTCATCGAAATCACCCATTTATGCTTGTTATCAATCTTATAAATTAAAAATTTTATGGTACGCAACTAACTAGTCGGTCGAGTGTTTTTTTTAAGTATTGGTCGTATCTCATGTGTTCGATTCCTGAAACAATTGAAAATATAATAATAAATGAAAATATTTATTTACATTAATCGAAATAAAATTAAAAACAATACTCCTTTTTTTCGTAATGATGTACTACATAGTTTTTTCTTAGAGTAAGATCCAGCGCTTGGCAGACACCTACATTATAGTATGAAGGGTAAAATTTTTTGAGTGTATGTAAACGTTTAGGGGTAACAAATCTTGACTAAAGTTGATTTTGTTAATCATATGGTTTTTATAAAGTACATAATTATATGCATAGATTACAGAAATTGATGTATTGTAGTTCGCCACAATAAAAAACATACATATATAAATTCTTACTTAAAAATGCTATTTTTTTTATACTTTTTTTCGTTTATTTTTTAATAAATAGGGTTTATATGAACATGTGAGAGGTACCGTTGTAAAGAGCAAAAAATAGTCTTTATTATGACACCAAAAAAAAAAAACAGCCTTTTTCAAGTTTCAGAGATATACCATTATCAAGAGAAGTTGAAAAATCGATTTTTTTAAAAAACGAAATTTTAAATACATTATCTATTAACTGTTATCCTGGAAAATCCTGAAATGAAAAATAACGGTTTTTGTAAAACATGTCAATTTTGTCACCAAATTTTTAACGGTACTTTTCGGCTATAAAATGGAGTTGGCGACAATAAAAACATATGTCACGTTAAAGAGGACACTTCAAAGTACCGTTCAAAAAAAGTCCGGTTTCAATAGCTCACACATGTTTAATAGCATGTTTTAGTTTTGTTAAGAAAGCTTTTACTTCCTCCAGTCTCTTACCGTACTGTTTTATAATCTACTGTAAAAATTCAAGTTTTCAGTCTATACTACATGCGAATTCTTTCTTTCTATATATTTTTTGCCACAACGTAGGTGTCTGCCAGGCGCTGGCTCTTAGACTATCTATGTGATTTTACAAATCGAAGTCAGTACTGGCATGCAAATTTTTTCTATATTATTTCACAAATTGTTTCTATAAATCTGTCTTGTATGTGGGGGTGATCAGATTTCAGTTTAAATCGAGGGAAATAATAAAAATTTGTTTTTTTTCGATTTTACAAAAAAAACAGGAAGTTTTACTTGAGTATATTATTAGCACTAAATTAAATTCCCTTTATTCTTTGACACTCTGAATTTACTTGAAATTTACTGAATAAACTTGGATATTCACTTTAAAAATACTTCAGTGAAACAAAAATTAATAAAATTGAAAATAACAATGAAAAACCAATAAAAAAGTATTCAAATTGGAATTTCATATAAAATTAACGGAAATTTCTCTATAATAGTTCGAAAATATCTACGATACATAATAATAAATGTAGTTTTAATCAAGAATGTTTATGCTTTTATTTAATAATAGTTTGTTTTTGCCTTGTAATTGCTGAATTATTGAATTTTAATATTTCTTTTTTTTTGCACTTGATTATTCTGTTTGATTAGAAATTTTGAAAATGTTCCAATTTGAAATACATACATAAATACTGTATCAAACATCAAATAAAAATTTTATTTAAAATAAAATATAAAATTAACAATTACGTATAAATATTAAAAATAATAAATTTAAATTATAAAACTAAATCAAGGCAAAGCTTTCAACAGCTATGGCAATCCTAAATTGAGAATTGAGAAGATTTGAGTATTCTTCATATCAATGCAATGTTTACGTAGTAACTGAAAACGGCATGCGGCATGGCATTTGGTAGTTTAATTGGTAGAATAATACAATTTCTATTTGATTTACGAAATAATAAACATTTATTATTCAATTGTTTTATTCTAAAAAACATTTTACTTTTAAAAAAAGTTCTCATATCATTATTTTATTTTTCATCAAATTTTGAATTATTTAAAAGATTTGCTAAATAACCTGTTGTTGGACATATTGTTTCTTTATTTATTTTCAAAAATATGGGCATAAGTTATTTTAATTTAATTATATACTCATATTGTTGACTTTTTTAAACCACCTTCACTTATCTCATCAATCCAAGTATAAGTGCTCCGGCTACACATGCCAACCTCGGTACATAAAGTCCAAGTTTCAATTTTTCTGCCATGTAGCCAGCAACATTTAGATCAAACTGATCTTCAAAATTTTCTATTTTCTTCTTCTTTCTTTTTATTTCTTTCTAAGTATGTTAATCTACCATTTCGCTTTATGTTACTTTACTATGTACTCATCACTTATTATTATATTATTGACCCTAATTCTGAGGTGCGCATCACTTGTGATAAGAAGCGTAAGTAGTGATCACTTCGATTCAAGAATGGTATTCTGAGATTCACGTGATACGATGATTTCATCGTAACTACGAAGTGATAGAATTATGAACTACAAACGGTAACATTTCCGTTTGACGTTTAATAAATTTGAATGAAAACGAAAATAATTACATTTTAGACACAGAAGAAAGACAAAATCAAACTAGAGTTAGAATAAGGAGGGAAATAATGAACTCTATTGTTTAATTTTGTATTTTTAAATTATATATATTTATTTGAATTATACCTTAAAAAAAAAATTATTCAGTTCTTTTACTTAAACTTGGATCATTCGTGTGAAGCTTTTACTTCTCATGTATTTGTGATACTTTCATCATTTTTTTGATCATGTATTGCAGCAAAAAAATTACAACAAAATAAGTGTTTTCTACACATTTCATGTCTTTAGCGATAACCACATTTTGATTTTCCTTCATAAAATGAACTAAAATCTCAAATTGTTTTTTTGTTGTAATTTTATTTAAATTATTTATATTTAATTTACAAAAATTATTCGAAAAGTAATAAAAAACAATACAAAATTATATAATTAATTAATTAATTATATTTTACTACATACCTTATGTTTAATTCCATTTTCAAATAACTACCTATATCACCTATAATTTTTACGTGATAAATGTATCACAAAACCAAGAGAAGTAACAGCTTCACACGAATGTTAGAATACCAAAAAAAGTGACAACTATCACTTTTTCGATATTTATCACCTAATTCGCAAGTGGTAATACCACACTAGTAAAATCGCTTCGTATCACAAGTGATGCGCATCTCAAAATAAGGGTCATTATATTATTAATTTATTATTATATTTTATCATCTTATTATATTATTTAATTTTGTATATATTATTTATATAATATAATTTTCATTCATTTTTATACTTTGAGCTAATTTAGAAGATGTTCAATCTTGTATCTTATGGTCTAAGGAATAAATAAATAAACATCAGGTACTGCCTTCTAAGCACAATACTGACTTCGAATTGTAAAAATAGTATAGTTTTTTTTCTTGAAAAATATCTAAAGACAATTCATGTGTTCATATTATTTATTTATTATCAGTGTATCAGAGATACACATATATACATACATACATACATATATGTATGTATGTAATACATATGTAATTCTATTAAATGTACTTTTGCCTCAAACTTTCTTTAAACTTGAAAATATCGAAATTCCTTTAAAAACAAAAAAATGCAAAACATTTGTATGAAATAAACCCCATCCAATTTCAGCATCATTCACCATTTCATTTCAGTTACATTCATCTTGTGAAATAGAAAAAAAAAAATAATAATAATAATAATAATAATAATAAGCAAATGTGTCCCTTGCTCAGTTTTATAAGTTGAAAAATTCTCACTTATTTTTGATTTTATTTTTTTTTTTTTTAATTTTTAAGCTTTTTTTAACTATATATTTATACGTATGTATGTATCATGTATATTTAGATAATGAGAGCAGAAATGTATGTATATTTTACAGCTTGGCTTGGAGACTGATGAGGTACAAATGCAAGTAGCATTGATTAATATATATTTATAATATTTTTCAATATATAATATATACTTTATGAAATACAAAGCAAAAGAAACACTCACGATTTATTTTTTGTTTTTTCTTTGTTTTTCCAAACTAATAAATAAAACACACAAACAAAATTGTATATTTTTTCGCATCAAATTTAATGTTTGTGAATTCTTGTTCACAAAATATATTATATATGTGTTTATTTTTGCTTAAAAAAAGAGAAAAGCAAAATACCAACGAAAACTCATTTATAGACAATAGAGGTTTCATTCAGCCGTCGAATCAAAATTTTTGCAAAAATAATATCATGAGGAACTCATTTGGCTTCGAATAAGCTCATGAGATGACAGGCAATACAAGAGTGCGAAAGAAGAGACGTGAAAAGAAGAAACGTGTGAAGGAAATTGAAGAAATAAGGAAAAATGAAGTACACGTCCAGGAGAAACTTCCTTTTAACGAGCGTGAGCTATTAGAATGAGAAAATATAAAAGTCTTTTGGCTTATAAATGCATGAAAAATGCCTATTTTCAAACTTTTTTTCATTTATTAGGGTTTGAAGTTTGAATATATGAGGACAAAATAACAATTTATATACATAATACCAAAAAACATATTTGTCCTTTTTCAAGTTTCAAAGATATGTCGTTATCAAAAGGAATTGAAATATAAATTTAAAAAAACACAATGGCTATAAAATGGAATTTGCACCAACAAGGATATACATAGTATAGAGAAGACTAGTAGAATCACATTTTAATTTTCCATACAAAATTTTATAAGAAATTTTGAAAAACTTCAATGTATGTGTAAAATGCAAGTGTATTTTGCTAGAAATAGTCCAAAAGATAAATCATTAGGGAACAACATAGATAAAAAATTCAAATTTTCTATGTACGTAGTTATTTAAGATATAGAGTAAACCATACTCTTATTGCCATATTGGGTAAAATTGGAAATTTTGTTCAAAAAATTCGTAAACAAGATCATAAAAACTACTTTCTTTTCAAATTGCATGATATGCATACACAGCCAAATAATTTTCAAGTATGTATATGCATTTTTGTCAACAAATCGACATTAAAGGATTATATATATGTATATTGTATATATATAGTATAGTACTATTTGAGTTGCAATAAGCAAGCGACATTTTGTATCAAAGTATCCCATTGATACTTTGATAAACAAATCCAAACGAAACAATGCGACACGACGATATTATAAGATTTAATCTGTTCTTTATTTTTCAGTTCAAGATTTGTTTGATGTCACTGAACTTATGTGCGACAAAAGGAAAACCAAATTTGGTTTTTATTACCATTAATTTACTGGAAATTCATTTAAATTATAATTTATTAATTACCTTTTTACTTAAACTCAACATTATGTATCTATTACATTTCATTCCTTACAAATAATAATGAACAAAATAAATATTAGTGATTCAATATTACTACGCTTTACCTTATAAAAAGTATAGAACCAATAAAGATAAGTTCTTGAGGGAGGCATTTTTATTCTCATTTTTTACGTGTATGCGTAAAATATGTGTAGGTGAGAATATAAAGTTATGTAAAATATATTGTGATACACACATTGATATAGTTGAGGGAGGTACAATATAATTGTGTAGAAATTTATTTTTTTTTTTCTTAGAAATGAAGAAGAAAGATATATTTTTCTTTCCATATAAAATCATGTAAATTTTTAAGGTACATACTACAAGTCTCTCTCCGTCTTATAGGAAGTTTTTTTCTTTTTTTATTACTGATAACGTTCTTCATTATGATTGGATGTCATTTTTTATTTACAGTTATGCAAAAGTCATTCTACTTGTCTTCTTTGTACTATGGCTGTACTGTACATATGTCACATTAAATAGGACACTTCAAAGTACCTTTAGAAAAAAGTCCTGTTTCAATAGTTCACGCTCGCTAATCGAGAGTTTTGCTTTTCGTACCAACACAACAAGCTTTCGATATTAATCATATTTTAAAATTCTAATCTGATGCATGTATTATGGTGGTTTATTTACCCCCAATAAAGCATATCTGCCGTACAAAGGACAATCGCGTCAATTACATTTTCACTCATTTTGAGTTAAATATATTTATGATATAATATATAGTTATATATATGAACTGAAGGAAAAATTCTCTATTAAAAAATATGTCTATATATTATATATTATATATATAATTTAATTTTTCCACTAGTTCATATGTATAACTATATATTATATCATAAATATATCTAAGTCAAAATGAGTGAAAATGTAATTGACGCGATTGTCCTTTGTACGGCAGATATATGCCTTCCCGATTATACTTATTCTCAATGTACAAGAAGAAATTCATACATACTATGTACGAGTATATATGAAATTCGTAATAAATACAAGTATATTATGTACTACCTATAACTTAAACTTCGGATTCATTAAAAAAAAACCAAAAAGAAAAAAGAAGGTAGATAAATTTTAATTTTTTCACAAACATACTGGAAAAATAAAACAATGAATTTTGAAAAGGATATTTGTGAGAATTTATAAATTGAAATTTCTGCAGCATTTTCATTTGTGTCCAAAACTTACACTAGACGTTTTTATTTTATTTTTTTCTGATTAAGTTATAGGACAATGAACATTGTGTGAAACTATTGTATAAATTGAAAATAGAATAAAATTTTTTGTTCTTTTAATATAATAGATGTTTCGGTATTATGTACAAAAATATATGAGTAGTTATTTCAAAATAACAGCACATACTAGTATTAAAAAAAAAAGCTTTTATTTCTCTTTTATGTTTATTTTGATGTGGTTTATATGAATATAGGTATACAATAAGTATGTATATCTCTTTATTATCTTAATCCAGAAGCGATCTGGTGATAATATACATATACATATGTATATGTATATTAAATGTTTGTTTTTGTCCTGGCATAATTTTTTTTAGTTCTTAAATGTTCAGAATGTTTTCACAGCGAAAATTCTAGCTTTTAAAATTACGTATACAACTGAAGTTTTTGTAACCTCCGATAACTCTTTATATCGTCAATCAATCAGAAAGTTGATATGTTCTTTTTAAATGTTTTATTACAAGAATCAAACTCTTTTAAATTTATTTTTTTAAGAAAAACAAAAATTCACTATGAAGATTTAATCCTAATGCACTGATGTATGTAATGTACATTACAATTCATTTTAATCGCGAATACATAATTATGTACATGCATTCAATTTGCATATGGTCAAAGTGAATATTATGTAATATAAACAATTCTCAAATCATACCTGTTTGTATTAGTTTTATCATTCAATGCGATTGAAAACATAATTAAATTTTTAAACTCGAGTTGCATTTCAAGGACCAATAGTATATGGTAGCAGAATAAAAACAATAAAAACACGACATTCGATTCGACTGGGATTCGATCGAACCCAAGATATTTGCCTTGCCGGAGCACTGTTTTACCAATTAAACTATCGGATGCCATGTCGCTCGCTGTTCTTAGTTACTACCTAAACATTAAAATGAAGAATACTCAAATCTCTTACAATACATACCTATGTGTTAGAATAAGTTTTTTATAAAAAGTACATCTATACTATTTTTATTTTTGGAAGTCAGTATTGTGCTTATGGAGGCAGTACCCGATGAGTTCGTTGACCTTGGTAATATTTAATTTAAAAGATTTCCCTCGATTGAAATTGAGATTTGATCACCCCACACACGAGACAGATTTATTCAAACGCAATGTAAAAGAATATAGAAAAGTATGCCTATCTTGCCTATACTGACTTCCAAAAGTAAAAATAGTATACATATTATTGTAGTACTTGGTTCATTTATCAAATGATCCTTGTGAATCTTTTCTACGTAGAATTTCTAATAATAAAAAAGAAATCCAATTTAATCGTATTCAGTTTTATTTTCTGATTTAATAACTAATTCAATGACAAACTCATTACGTTGAAAATTACATAAGAATAATTTTCATTAAAGTAATAATTCTTTTTTTTTTTTTTTTGATAAAAAACTTAAACTTCATAAATTAAAAATTCTTTTTGTTCACCTTAATTATATGTCGTTCCTTTTTCTCTTTTTTGTTAACATCTGTATCTTATAGTATCTTGTGCAAAAAAAGAGCATACAAGTGCATTTTTTTCTGAAATTTAATTTTTTATTGATTAAGTAATAATAAATTTCTGTTCAACCATTATTTTCTTTTTGTACATTAAATAATAATTATATTTAAAATTTGATCAAATCCACTGATCAAAGAACACTTTGTTTTTTTTTTTCTACATAGAATATAATTTTTAAAAAAATTTTCTATAATTAAAAAATATGAAATACAAAATAAAAAAATAATGTACATAATATGTATGTATATGTAACTAACTACCTATATACAGTATTCAATTACCTATAAAATTTTATATTTAAAAACAAAAACAGAAAAAAATATCATAGTTTGAATTAAAAAAGGTAAAACAAAATTTTTTTTATTAATTTTCATTTACCTTGAAACCTGCAACCTTTGATTAGTGAATCTTAAAAGTAAAACAATTTAATAAGAAAGAAAGCAACAACTTAGATTGAATTTTATTTTAATTTGATATGATTTTTGGTTGTTGCTTTTCATCAATTCAATTTATAATAATGTATAAATAGAAAAAAATGTATTTTTTTGAAATTATTTTAAAATCTTTTTGAATTAATTAGTCAAAAATGATTAATTTTTACATATAGTAAACAAAATAAATAAATCAACTGAAATTGGAATTTAAGAACGAAATTCAGAAACTTAAACGCCCGCTCATTCATTTGAATTTTTATTTAAATTATTTTGTTCCACCAAAAAATATTTTTGTTTTTTTTGGAAAAATTACTTAATTTTAATTATTTACTTGACTGAATCAATAAATAATACAAAGGCTTTAAAATTATTTAAAAAAAAAAATACAAAGTAAAGTCTTGTTTAAATTTGATTACATAAATGTAATTTGAAATTGCATTTTATTCATCGTTTGGCTTTTTTTTGAAAAATATCTGAATTCGAATTTTTAATTAAATTGGATGTAACCATATGTAACGTATAAACGTTAAAATTGGGAATTTGGATTAAAATAATACATGCAAGCGTTGACACTCGTATTACACGTTTTTTTTCTCTTCTTTCTTCTTCATATATAATCCGTCATATTGCACTTTAAGTTACACATACATATATAAAAATTGGGCTTTAACCCAGAATTCGAATTAGCGGGTTTATAACATATCATAAGACTTGCAACAATGATTTTCAATATTCATTTAATAAAAAAGAAGTAGAAATTATACATAACAGTATGATTTATGAAATCGATAATTCGAACTAATTTAAACCTGCCTTGTTAAAATTTTAGAACAGTAGAACTAAAAAAACTAAAGAAATGAAATTTTCAGAGAAAAATACAATTAAAAAAAGTTTTCTCTTTAATTAATTATTGAACAAAAACTTTCGGAAAAATTAATTGTTGTATGAAAAAAAAACGCTTGGAAAATATTCTATTTTCTATTTTATTTTTCACAAATTTTTTTTCACAAATATACTATACATAAAAATGATAAAATATTTTAAAAAAATAAAGTGAAAAAAAAAAATCAGCAAAATAATTTATTATAACAAAAAAACATTAATGCAAATATAATTTTTTTTGATCAATATTGATCTTCTGTCTTTGTCTTTCTTCAAATAAGCGATATGCATTTATAATTTGTTTTGTATTATTCTTGTAGAACATTTTTTTAATTCTTACATATGTAGGTACCATACTTATGCTACCTACTTCGAAAATAAACAAAACAGCTGATTTATATCAGAAAATTAATAGAATAATGTACAAAATTTTAATTTTAAGCTATATTTATTGCTTTTTCGAAGCCAAATATTTTTGTATGTTTGCATGTTCTGAATTTTCGAAAGAGCTTGAGATTAAACTTCTATCATCCAAGCCACACTAGGTGGTTAAATCAGTTATTTAACGCTAGTTGTAACAATTTTTTTCCAAATTGGTATAATAAGAATCATCTAAAATAATTTTGGCTGACGGTTGTAATACACTCACGCTCCTTACAACTTGGTCGTGCCACCTTCAAATGTAAATGTATTTTGAGCAGTTGTAAAAACCGGTTTTTACACTAGTTTGATACGATTGTAACTACTACCTAGTGTGCGATGGCTGTATCAAATGAAGAACGTAATTTTAATTTCAATTTTCAGACCGAGCAGCATACTACATACTTTGCTGATCTGAATTTAGACCACGGGTTATCCACAATTCGACAATTTTTTCTTAGATATTTTTTAAATAAGTGGATAAATTTAGACCGAGCTGCATGAATAACCGTTTTGCTTTTTGTAAATAATTTATGTTGTGTTGTATTTTTGAAATTGCATATTGAATTAAAAATATGGAACGCTTTTAAAAATTTTTGAATAATTCTTTTCTTATATTATTTTTGTTTGTTTTTGAAGTTAGAATTCACTTGAAAACTTATTTATCATTATTTTATAGCTTCTTATTAAAAAAGAAAAACTCAATTATTTTTTTTAGTTCATGCCTATTGTTTTTATATTCAAATTTCTACTTGTTTTTTATTTTTTTTTATGTAAATTAAGTGAAATTTAAAACAAACATTTTTTTTTTCCAAAAAATGTTTTATCTTAAATAAAATTTTTATCACTTAAAATCCAATTAAACAAAACACACATACACTATACATATACAAATACAACATACATACATATATGGAAAATATGTATACATTATTTTTATTTTTCACACCGTGCAACAACACCTACTGAATATGTGTGCTAATGTAATACAAAATTAAAATAAAAAAAGGGAATTCTGCATGAAAATTCAAATCATATTACGTAAGTTCAAAAAACAAAATAATTTTTAAAAAAAAAAAAACGTTGAAGGTACCTACTTTGAAAGGGGAAATAATATTTTTATATTTGAAAAAAAAAAAGATTAAACCATTGCTTGTAAAAAGAACTTTGTTAATTTTAATGTCACCTTTTGAAAAAAAAAATCTTCGCTTAATACATATCGTCTGGTTTTTAGTCTTTTTGAACATTTGTTCTGATGAACTTTCGATTAGCTTTATTTTAAGTGACACAAGTGTTAGTTCAAATGATGATATATGTACCTCACTTTACACGTTGCCTAAGTTACATTTAGGGGGACATCTTCGATCAGCTAGCAATTAAGCAAATATGGCGGATTTGCGATTGCTAATTGCGATTACAAAAAATCATATCCTCATTCCTCGATTGTAATCGCAAGTCAACCATTTTTTTTTTGTAAGCACTTTTGCTGAATAAGTTTTTATATACATAACCTATAATTTTCTATTATATTACGTTAAAAATTCGTTTTTTTTATTTAAATTTTTGAAATTTTAAAATTTTAAATCATAACCGAAATTATTTTGTTTATCATGAACTATTTTTTTTTTAATTTTAATAATTTCTACAGTCTCATAATTGTGTATAAATTTATAAATTCATATACAATGGTCTCACTAACCAATTCTATCCATTACAAGAAAAAAGAGAGATAATGGTATAATTTTTAGAGGATTTTTGAATTAGTAGTGGTTTTTTGAATTGAATTAGTGAATATTTTGTGTATAGTATATAATATAGCATGCGAAGATCATTCACTTTTAATTTTTAACAAAAACTCTACATTTGAAATGACTTCCTTAATCCTTACTTGTATATATTTTCTCTTCTCTCTCTCTCTCTCTCTCTCTCTCTCTCTCTCTCTCTCTCTCTCTCTCTCTCTCTCCTCTCCCTCTCCCTCTCCCTCTCCCTCTCTCTCCCTCTCTCCCTCTCTCTCTCTCTCTCTTGGAGGTTTTGATATAACTTAACTTTATACAAAAGAAAATTAAACTTTTTTTTTTAAATGTACCTATTCAATAGTTTTTTTACACGCACATAGCACACAAAAAATATACATAAGTATGTACATATATACTAAATAAAACAATTACAAAAACAACACGTATATTCACCTGGTTTTTTGAAATATATTCATTAATGTACATAAATGGGCTTACATGTAATTAGAAAAATCAGAAAATTTTATTACGAAATAAATATGTACTACATACAGTAATTGTTTTGTAATTTTTTTGTAATTTTTTTTTCTCCTTAAAATAATCATAATAATTTTATAAATTTAATAAAATAAAATTTAAATAATAACTGTAAAAAATCAGATGTTTTTTTTTCAGATAAAATTGTAGTTAGCGAATTTGCTCAACATTTTCTTTAATTTTTTTTCTCCTCTTTCTCTCGCTTTCTCTGCTTCTTTTAAACATAATTTTTTTATAGACAACTACCCTTATTGGACTTTTGAAAACCGCTCGTTTACTTCGCCTTGTAAGAGTGGCACGTAAAATTGATCGCTATTCAGAATACGGTGCTGCGGTACTTGTACTATTAATGGCAACATTTGCCTTAATTGCTCATTGGTTAGCATGTATATGGTAATTTCAATTTTTTCTTATCAGTTTATTATCTTTTAAACTTAATTATTTGTGTTTTTTTTTCACAAATTAAGGTACGCGATAGGTAATGCAGAGAGACCAATTTTGGGTGGTAAAAAAGTAGGGTGGTTAGATGCTCTGGCAAATGATATACAAGAGCAATATCATCCAAACAATACAGGAGGACCTTCAATAAAAGTAATGATATTATTCAAGTTAGGAAATAATTGAAAAAAATTTTAATTAATTCTTTTTTTCTGCTTAATAATTCCTTTTACTATTTTTTTTATTTACACAGTCACGGTACATCACAGCATTATATTTCACATTTACGTCATTAACGTCCGTTGGGTTTGGTAATGTTGCACCAAATACTGATGCTGAAAAAATATTTACTATATGCGTTATGTTAGTTGGATGTAAGTACATATACAGAGGATTTACCTAGATTTTGAAAAAATAATAATATTAATAATGTTGATTATTCTGTTACATAGAATCTATAATTAAAAATGAAGCCATTATGAATTCTAAATTTCATGTTCACATAAACAATTATGCATAATATTCTTTTGAAGAAAAAAAATTATTTTTTAATTTTCAATTCAAACAAATTTTAATTGAAACAGAAAACTAAAGAATAAAAATTTAACGTAAATTTAATAAGAGATATTCAAACAAATTTTTTTTGTACTTATTTTGAGGGTTATGTTCAAAAAATATGTATTAAAAATTTAAAACTCTCATAATTTTTTGTTTGCTTTATACTTCAGCTCTTATGTATGCTAGCATATTTGGTAATGTTTCGGCAATAATTCAACGTTTATATTCTGGTACTGCACGATATCATACACAAATGCTTAGAGTTAGAGAATTTATTCGTTTTCACCAGGTAAACAATTTTTCCATTTTTTTTGTTAATTTGAGTAATTATTTAATAATATTTTTCTCTTTAAAGATTCCAAATCCGCTTCGACAACGTTTAGAAGAATATTTTCAACATGCCTGGACATATACGAATGGAATTGATATGAATTCAGTATTGAAAGGTTTTCCAGAATGTCTTCAAGCTGATATTTGTTTACATTTAAATCGTAATTTATTAACAAATTGTTCAGCTTTTGATGGTGCAAGTCCAGGATGTTTAAGGTGATTACTGATTTTTCTCTTTATGCTTTTTGAAATAATTTTTTTGTCTTTAACTTGTTTTTAAAATTTTAGAGCGTTTTCATTAAAATTTAAAACAACTCATGCACCTCCCGGAGATACATTAGTTCATAAGGGTGATGTACTCACATCATTATATTTTATAGCACGCGGTTCTATAGAAATTTTAAAAGATGATGTAGTCATGGTAATTTTAGGTAAACAAAAATATCGTATTTTACTTTTTTTTTCTAATACAATTGTTCTTTGTTTTTATTTATAGGAAAAGACGATATTTTTGGGGAGAATCCATGTATATATTCGACCATTGGTAAATCAAATAGTAATGTGAGAGCGCTTACATATTGTGATTTACATAAAATTCATCGAGATGATTTATTAGATGTGTTAGATCTTTATCCAGAATTCTATGACAGTTTTGTAAATAATTTAGTTATAACGTACAATATGCGTGATGTGAGTAAAAAAAATAACCAAAAAAAAAAAAAAACAACTAAACAAATTAAAAACTAAAACAATATCTGTATGATACATACCAATTTTTTTATTTATTTTTTATTTTTTTTTGTTTGTATATATTTCGAAAGTAGAATTAATATTTTTTTTTTTTCTTTATAATATCATATTTAGTTTTTGTTCAAATAAAATAAATACAAAAATACATAGAACCAAAATAACTTAGACTGTAGAATTTCGAAACCTTTTGAAGACAAATGAATTTATAAACAATTGAAAATTTTGTTTTAAGATTCACTTTCGGGTTTCGAAATATTTTTAAATATAAAACTTTAAATTTTTTAAAGAAGTTGCATGCACCCTGAATATGTACGTTTTAAAAACTTTAGATAGGCCGTAATTTTAGTCATTTTTTTTCTGTTTCATTTGATGAAAAAACTTTGCAGAAAAAAAATTCCTTCCTTGCTGAAGTTTATCAGTATACAAGAAAATTCAAGAATAATTTTTCAAGTATTAAAAAAAAGTTTAATGGAAAGTAAATCGTATACTTTTAAAAACTAGTTTCTGTGAAAAGTTATTAATAAATAAAAATTCGGTGTAAGTTTTCAAATAATTTAGGGCATTTAAAAATGTATCTATTTCGCAATTCATAGATAGAGATAGGTGTATTGTGAATATTGAAGTAAATAATGAAAAAATTTATAAAATAAAAAAGTCAGCAGCCTGCATGAAAGCTAAAAAAGAATTATACAGGGTGTTCCGTTTGGTTTGCTTAACCTTGATACCATAGATAGGTCTCATCAAGACAAACAAAAAATCGTATCGGAGGGGGGGGGGGGGGGAAATCCCAACGGTTTCGCCGCTAGAGGGCGTTGAAGTTTTTTTGCTCTTATTTCACGATGTACCCTATAACTTTTTGTAAGGGCACTCAAGGGTCTTTTTGTGTTTAGAAAAAATGTAGAGGACCCTTTGCCCTTTTCAGCGATACCATACTTGTTTCTCTTCTTTTAACCGTTAAAAAGTTACACGCATTCAAAATCACAATTTTGTGAATTTTTCCCAAATTTTTGTGTTTCACCCTGTTTTTCTCAAAAAAAGCTTAAATTAACCTTCATTTTTTATTGCAGAAAAAGAAGGCTCAATTGATTCTGCATCGATTTGATGTCCTCATTTTTTTCGAAAAATGTATAGTTTGCGAGATATTTGCATTTGAAAATTAGCATTCCGAGCACCTGTTTTCAATTTACACTGTAATAAAAGCACATGTTCAATAATCTAATGAATTTCAGACTTATTTTTTCAGTTTTTTCAAAGGGTCTTCCTCAATATCTCGTAAACTATACATTTTTCGAAAAAAATGAGGACATCAAATCGATGCAGAATCAATTGAGCCTTCTTTTTCTGCAATAAAAAATGAAGGTTAATTTAAGCTTTTTTTGAGAAAAACAGGGTGAAACACAAAAATTTGGGAAAAATTCACAAAATTGTGATTTTGAATGCGTGTAACTTTTTAACGGTTAGAAGAAGAGGAACAAGTAAGATATCGCTGAAAAGGGCAAAGGGTCCTCTACATTTTTTCTAAACACAAAAAGACCCTTGAGTGCCCTTACAAAAAGTTATAGGGTACATCGTGAAATAAGAGCAAAAAAACTTCAACGCCCTCTAGCGGCGAAACCGTTGGGATTTCCCCCCCCCCTCCGATACGATTTTTTGTTTGTCTTGATGAGACCTATCTATGGTATCAAGGTTAAGCAAACCAAACGGAACACCCTGTATTAAAGTAGAGACCATAAATTTATTTTGTTATTTGTTTTTAAGAAATTCTCAATTACTTTTTTTAGGAAAATCAAATTATAAGTTCATATTTTCTAGATTTTTTTTTCCAATTGGATAAACGATGTACATAGTTCTCTACCCAGTCGTCACATTGTAATCAAAGTAAAACCAGAAAATTAAAAATAAAATTATTTCCAAGTGAGTCAACCGACCAACCAATTTCTTTATTCAGATTTGGTTAAATTATTATCAATAATAATTTTTTATACTTACTTTATTAATATTGATTTATATAATATTTTGTTGTATTACAAATGCATTGTAATGTAAATAACAATGCTCTATATAAATGAATTGTACAATATTATAACAAATGCCTTTAGGTAGAAATTTCTGTAAATGTCATCATCCTTATTGAATATCAATTTAACTATGTCTGTAGTATACTAACTAAGTAATAAGAACAAAGAATACTATGAAATATTATGAAAAATTATATGATTTTAATTTACTTAAGTCTATAACCGAACATTAAAGTGTAAACTCTCTCTTGGTCAATAAATTTTTGGTGAATTACATTACGACAGATTTCCTATAAGATATACCTATATATATTTTTTTGTTTTTTTAACTTTTTCGGTAAATCAAATTCAAACAATTTTTAAAACTTAATAAGATGTAGAAGGACCATAGAATATCTGAAGAATAAAAACAATGCAAAATATGATTTGAACTGATTGTTTTATGTGTGAAAAGGAAATGTCTACATATGAAAAAACTAGAGAATATAATGTAGACACTTTGTTTTCAATTTTTTTTTTCCTTTAAATAGTTTTATTTCCATAGTTTTAATTCTTAATAAGTAAAAATAATTTTAAGTAAGTATTTTACATATTTAACAGCAGTTTTTGTTTATTATTGTTGTTCTTTTTTTTTTCTTTTTTCATTTTATGTATGTAAAATGTACTTTATTCTGGATCGAATCATCTAAACTGTCTCTACCGAACAAACACACACTCTTACAAATACAACAAATACCACTAATTAAAATTTATTTGTTAATTGATTTTTATTTTCGAATATCTTGGAATTGAAAAACAAAATAAATAAATATATAAAATTGAAAAAAAAAACACCCATCCACCCACACACACACACAAAAAAAATACAAAAAACATATAATATGTAGGAAGAACAAGCTGGTGTAGAAATAAGACATAGATTTATGCGAGCCACTTCAAATGATAGAGACAGAAGTAATAGTGATACTAGATCAGTTAGGCTGTAAGTATATATATGTAATTTATTTTTTTAAATTTTTTGTTATACCTTTTTTATAAATCGAAGTCAGTACAGGCAAGATAGACATGCTTTTATATATTCTGTAACCACAAGCACAAGCCGCTCAAGTCTGAAAAATGAAAATGTACTTTTGAGAAAAATTTATTTGAATGTTCGATTTCCAAAGAGAAGAAGAACCAATGTGACTTTTAAGATATGTATTATGTTTTTCATTTATAACTTTTGAAGAAAATAAAACACAACAACCCAATTTTGTCAGAATAACGAACAAAGTATGTACTACGAAGATCTAGATGGTATCAGCTAAATTTTTGCTTATGTCGACTTAAGCGGTTTGCGAATGTGACCACAGTATTCTTTCACAGATTGTTTGTATAAATCTGTCTCGTGTGTGGGGTGATTTAGATCTTAATTTCAATCGAGGGGAATTTTTCAAACAAATATTATCAAGGACTGCCAGATGAAAGTTTTTTTTCTTTAACTTTAAACTAAACTTTAAAAGAACAGGATAATTCATTCTTAGAAATTAAAAAATTATCAAACAAAAATTGAAATAGGTATCTCATTTAAAATCTTACTTTTACTTACTCACGTTACTTTTTCATCAAACATCATCCTTTTAGTAGATGTTGGAAATACCTTTTTTTAGGGTTGACAGAGATATATTCTTTGGAATTTCCTGCAAGCAATTATATGTGAAGTTATCAGAAACACATCGGTTACTGCCTCCATGCACAATACTGACTTCGATTTTTTTAAAATGGTTTAGTTTTATTTAATCATGAATTTTTTTAACTTGGATACAAAATGATTTCTCATAAATTTGTTTTTTCTAAAAAAAAAAACACATACATATTCGAATATTACTTATATCAAATCTATTCATATTTAAATTATAATTATTTAATGATTGAATAAAATTAATAATGACTCAAGGTATATTTAACTACAAGATATCTTCTTTCGTATATATGAGATTAAATTTGTCTCTTTCTTCAGCTGATTATTGACGTCATTTTGTTATAATTTGTTTGATGGTTTCGTTGAAATTTAATTGTGTTCTTGTATTTTAGTATTATTTTGTGATAATTAAAGAAAATTTATATCTTATTTTAAATAAAATAATTACATACTGAGAATAGTTTGTTCGATGAGTGTGAAATTTTTGAGCTAAATTAGAATACATATATTAATTTCTTTTTTAGATTCTGCAGGTTTTATTTTGGAATGAAAACGTTAATAAATATCTTTTAAATTATAAAATAAGTGATAAAATCAAAAAAATTTGTACATAAATTAAACATGATTTTATTTTTAAGTAAAATAATATTCTAACCAATTAACTTCACATGCTGAGAGAAGAGAGCGGAGCCCGTAAGAGGATACCTTGTCTATATACCTTGATAATAATGAATGACTGTTTTCTTCTTGCTTTTGTTCTTTCATATACAATATAATATGTACAGTACAACTTCACTAATCCGGACAGATATCGGACCAACTGAATTCGGATTATCGAGGTTTTACGGATTAGAGGGGTGAAAATCTGAGATAAAGTAATTAGATAAAGAGAAAAAAATAACAGTTTATTTCATAAATTAAAAAAAAAAAAAAAAAACTAAATCGTTACATTTTTTCATTTCTGTAAATTTAAATTCATTTTTATGGATTTTTATATATTCATACATATTTAGATACTGTGTATTCAAAACTATTGCATACAATTCGCTTTTCAAAAAACTGAATAAAACTGTTTGCAATATGTACCTACTTGAAATGAAATTTACAAAAGTAGACACGTGATAATGATGCACTTATTATATGTTTATTATAGTCATAAATATCGGATGAACTGTTATTTACCGAATCACTAAAATATTATAGAAGCAAAGAAACTAAAGTTATTCGTACATTTGATAAGTACATATTGAAAAGCAATATAAATGTCCGAACTACAGAGGCAAAAGACCCTAAACTGTCCGAACTATAAGATGTTCCGAAATAATGAAGTGTCCGTATTAGCGTGTGTCCGAATTAGACAAGTTATACTGTATTTAAATTTATAAAATTGAATTTAAAAAAAAAAAGTTTTCCTTTTAAAGAAATTTGCTTTTTTTTTTATTTGATTAAAAATAATTTTAAAAAAAAGTCTAGAAAAATAATTGTTGCTTATTTTTGTAATTATTAAAATATAAAATAAATTTTTCTGTTTGAAAAAAAAAAGGTTTTTTAAAAAATACATATATACTATATGTAGGTATACATACATACATACATATATAAATATGTGTACGTAAATACATCTGTACTCAATACCTGTACAATATTAAAAACGTGATTTCAAATATTATACACCAAAAAAAATTTTCAAATTTCTCATTACTTATAAATTGTATTAGAAGTGGTCTTCATACAATTAGACCGCGTAATATATGTGATAATCCCAACGACAGGCTAACATCTCCTGGACAGACAACAAGTAATCAGAATAATAATAATGATGGTGGAAAAGAGGGAGGAGAAAGTGGTGGTGGTGGAGATAGTGGTGCAAGTGCAGGTTGTGCTGCTGCTGCTATTGCATCTGGTAATGGGAACAGTGTTGTTGATCACAAATCAAATTTAAATAAAACAGGTAAGCTTTTTTCACATGTGCAATTCATCTTTTGTATTTTTATTATTTAATTTATTTTTGTATAGTTCAATTCTTCTCAATAATAGATCATTCTGTCATCCTAATTACACACATGAAAAATATACATATTGATTGGAATTTTATAAATGATTGTCTGTATACAATAATGTAGTAAATAAAAAAATATGTACATACTACCTATACATATATTTTAAAATGTATTTTTTGTTTATAAAGTTTCTTGATTTCTATTTTCTTCCAAAAAATATAAGTATATAAATGTGAACGAATGGTTTATTTTCAAAATCTCCAATTTTAAACGTTAAATTTCAAAAACGTAATTTCCTGTTTTGTATACATTTCATCGGAAACAGTTCCAAAATTTGTGTAAAATTGCTGAATTTTGAAAAAAACAAAACATCTTAAATATCAAATATTCATGTTTCTTTTAATGTTTTGAAAAAATTTGTTGACTTTTTAGAAGAAAATAAAAAAATATGCTTTTTTATTTATTTTTTTTCATAGCTATATCATCAGAATATCAGCAGAATATGCACAAAAATCGTTGCAATATTGTAAGTAATTTGGGTGTTGGAGTTAGTAATGTAAGCGGAGATGCAAGTGGTGTTGATGTATTAGGATTAGATACAATTAGTGGTATTGGTGCACTTGGTACTGATGATTATCATCGAAAAGAAACGGATGCCATAACATTGAGCGCAACAACAACAAATAATTGCTTCTGTGGACAGAAGGATTTGAGTAGTACTACACGTAAATTTTTATCAGATGCTAGTGATGCTTACATTCATCCTATTCATTCTATAAAAACTACAGAGATAAGGTAAATTATTTCTTTTATCATTACATTGTAAAAAAAAATACTAGTACATATTTAATAAAGTTTGTTTTTTTATTTTTCCAAAAAATTTTAGCTCAATTAAAAATCAAATAAGTGAATTAACGCAACGTATCAATATATTAGAAACAAACCTTCATAAAGATATTCGAACAATACTCGATATTTTACATCAACAACAGCAAATGCAACTTCAATTACATCAACAACAATTACAGCATCAATTACAACAGCAACATCAGTTGCAACAGCAACAGCAACTCCTCGCAGGCAAACAAATCGCCACATCCTACCAGCCGTCCGAAAGTGATTTCTCATTTGATATATGCGGAACCACTGATAAACCTCAAATTTCACAAATGCAATCGCAACGAACCAATGTACAAAGATCTGTTTCACAGCCTGAGTACGCTCCGTCAAATGATAAAAGCTTGTTCAGGTAATACACTTCTTTTTCTTTCTTTTTTTTTAATTTTTAGAGTATTAAATATCATGAATCTAAAACTTTCCATAATGTTTGCTAGGCACTTTGTTGTATTTGTCCCTCACATAAAATTCCACACACAAATAGTCTCAATTTCTTTTCCAAAAATTTGAAAACTAGGGATAATTTGTTGTTTTTTTTTTTTCGTTTTTTCAGGTGCTCAAAATATTCATCATTCAATCAAACAATGGAAGATACAGATAATTGGACAGTATTTGCACCAATTGCGAAATTAGAATCATTGGATGAAATAGATCAAGTATAATCAATATCTTTGGAATCAATAAATTTATTATTATATAAAATTTAATTTTTAAAAACAAAACAAAACCTTAAAAAAATAAGTAAAATTAAACAAAAATTATTAAAAAGAAAATTCTAATTGAAACTCAAAATTCGAATACAGTAATTTTTTTTTTTTCAATATCAAAAGTTTTAATAATGAATAATAATAAAATTGATTGAAATAACATATTATTTTATAGAAATTAGATAAATACAATACATACATGTAATTTCGAAATTTTTTAAAACATTTTTAATCCTTAAAAACGTTTCAAAGCTTCTAAGCTAACATTTTTTTATAAATTTTGTTTTATAACCTATCTTTCGAAATTAATCGGAATCAAGAATTTAAATTTAAAAAATACGCTAAAATAAATATAATCAACTGAAGTTATTTAAAATGTTTGTATAATTTTGGTATTCAGAATAAATTATTAATTTTGAATTAGTGAAAAATCTCGGTTGAAAGCTCACTTGGTGTACAGGAAATTATCAAAGAACGTTATTCAGATTTTTCAAAGTTTGAATTACCAAAATCATGCAAAGTAATGCAAAGATGTAGTTTTTTTTAATTTCCAACCACAATTTTTTTGTATCTTTAATTTTAGGTTTATTGCATGCTATATAGAAAACTTTAAATTTTTCGTACAAAAAAAAAACCACCCTATTTCTTTTTTTCTTTTTTTTTTTTTCTTTTTTTCTTATTACAGGAAAGTAAACATTCCAATACTCAAGATATTATATAATAATTTATATCTATAAATTAAACAGATATATTATATTTAATGTTATAATAAATTCTGAAAAACTTAATTAATTAAATAATTATTAAAATGCAACAACATAAAAACTAATAATTAAATTTTAAAAAAGAAACAACAACAAAACATTAATAATTTTTCTTTTCAAAATAAAATATTTTTAGTAATCGAAAAATTGATAATAAATAAAATTCAATAAAATATCATGATCGCGAAAAAGAAATATAACAAAAAATTAGAAAAAAATTGAAAAAATTAATTTAAAAAAAAAGAAAAAACAAAACAAAAAAACATGTAAAGCAATTTCCCTATGACATTTTTTTTTTATTTAGGTGGGAAACTCCATTTTAACAAGCTTAAGCTATTTTTCCAACGATACTTTGAAGTGTCCTCTTTAATGTGACATACATAATATCCTTATTGGTAAAAATTTCATTTTATAGCAGAAAAGTACCGTTAAAAATTTGGTGATAGCACTTATAATAAGGGATTTTAAAGAGAACTTCTTCTTCTTCTTTCTAACACATTTTATTTCATTTTGATTGGATTAATGGTTCTTGAGATATAATTTTGTGTTTTGTGTAAATCGATGGTCCATTTTTTTGGATGATGATTCATTTTCAAGAAAAATTACATATTATGTATGTATGTATTTTTTGATATCATATAAAAGGCTACTTTGTCCTCTTTACAATGATACCTTATATGTATGTATGTTCATATAAATCTTATACATAAATATAGAGAAAAAAAACGTTAGAAAGTTCGACTAATTGGGCATTTTTGATACATTTATAAGCAAAAATATAAAACTCTATAGTTTTTCGTAATAATATATGTACCTACATATATTTAAAAAATCTGAAAAGCTAAAAACTTTTTTTATTGCACCTATTGCTGTTATGAATTATGAATCTTCGTATAATTCGATTTTAAAAAAACACAAAATTTGTCACATTACAGATGACACTCCAAAATTTTATATCAAAAGGTTTTCTTTCAATAGAATCGGAAGTTTAGTCGTTTGAGGAACATACAATATACGTTAACTCTCTCTTCAACTAAAACGCTTAATATTCAAGTTTATTCTAATAAATCATATTTTTTTAATAAATTATTTCGACATAAAAAAAAAAAATTATTTAATTTATTCATATGGAAAGAAGCCAAAACCAAAACAAAGCAAAAACAACAACAAGAAAAATTAAAGTCAGTAATTTAAAAATTTTAAAAACCAAGAGGGAAAAAGAAAAGTGTAAAATTTTATTAAAAATTAAGAGATTAATTTAGAAAAAATAATTTTTCAAATTGATTGAAAAAAAAAGCAATTATACGAGTATAAAAAAAAAAAATTATGTAAAAAAAGTATGTACATACCATATAAAAAAATTTCTGAATGATAATTATTGAAAAATAAAAATTGGAATTAAAAAAAAAAACATGAGTATTTAAAATTTTAAAATTAAATTTATGTACCTAACATATTTATTAAAATTTAGAAAAAAAAATGGAAAAGATACGTAAAACAAAAAAATAAATAAAACATAAATTTGTTTTAATGCAAAAATTTATGACAAAGTTTTATTTGTTTTTATTTTTTTTTTATAAACGACAAAAAACAATTTTTTTTTTTAAATTAATGATATATAATTATTGATAATTTAAAATTTTTATAAGGACGAAAAAAAAGCGAGAAAAAAGTGTAGAAAATTTACTTTATTTTCAGTTTTAATTATGTATTATTCTTTGTTACATATTATTTTCCATATTGTTAATAAATAAATAAAATATTTCTGTTTCGATTTAGTTTATTGTTGTTTTTTTTAATAATTTTTTTATTTTATCTTGTATTAATTTTTTATTTAATAACGGTTTTTTCGAAAAAGAAGTGATGATACACAATTCAGAGTATAGATGTTTCAAGCTGAATTGTGTATCTGCGACTTCGAAAACGTCAGATGATCGTCAATTGACGAAATTCAGCAATACAACGTCTTAAGCTGAATATCGTCAATTGACGATCATTTGACGTTCTCGAACTCGCACTATCACGGCAGTATCACTGCGCATTTACGAAAATACCGTAATTGATGACGACGACATATCATAATATGCAATGATGATAATATGATAAAATGAATGCAAAAATAAACAAACCAAAAATGTATACAAAATATTATTAAAATTTTACTTAAAAAATAAAATAAAAATATGAAAAAAATACAATTTTTAACTAAATTGATATAATTAAATGAAAATATTTATAAAAACAAAAACAAATAGAAAAAAGAAAAGAAATTTCAAATGAATTATTAATTTTATTATTGTTTTCTTGTGTTTATTTTAAATCGAATAGAAGACAATAACAAATTTTACAAAAAAAAAAAATAAATAAATAATAAATAAAATAAAATAAAATAACGAATAAATGAAAATGAAACCACACACGCATGACAAACAATTTTTTTTGTCTAATTTGAGTACATACCACGAAAATTTCAGCTAAAAACAAAAATACTTAAGTTAAAGTTTCAAAAATTTCAAGTCTTTGAATTTTTTTAATTGAAAACTTGAAAACGAAATATTCACGGTGGAAAAAAAAATAAATAAAAGTTATTCTTATAATTGTCAATTTCACATTATGTACTTTTTTTTCAACTGACGTGCAAATAAATCAAACCTCATTTCAAATGATTAAATTAAAAGAAAAAAAAAAGGTAAAGATAAGGAATTTCTTCGAAACAAAAGAAACAAAAAAAAAAAAAAACATGAACAGAATTATTTAACTTACTCTTCAAATTGAAATTTTTAATTTCCTAGATAATAAAAACAGAACTTTCACACAGTATAATTTTTATTTTTTGCAAAAACTTATTGTAAGAAAATACCATAGAACTCATACTGAATTTTTTTGGCAAGACATCCCTTTTTTAAAAACTGGAAATAACTTCCTTTAGTTGAAAACGGTGGTTGAAAAAAGAAAATTTAGAACTATTAATTTTTGTGTGAATTATATCAAATTGCACCAGAAACGTGAATATTATTAATTAATTCATATACATATAAGTATATATACATATGTACATATATTTATAAGTATGTATGTATATGTATATACACTAGCTTTTATACATAGTTAAAACAATATTAATTAATACATATACATACATAATTTATATACGAGTAATTATTACCTGCATTGAATTTTCGAAAATTTTTCCTATAAATTTGCTCTCTATTCATGAGTTACCTTTTTTCTACATTTTGTTTTTTTATTTATTGAAATTATGCTCAGAAACATTTAGCGGAAATTAAGACAAAAAAAAACTACATAATTATATAATGTACCTATTTAAAAAAAAAAAATATATAGTAAAAAACGGAAATAAAAAACGCAATTTAAAAACATAAACAGAAAAACAAATAATAAATAATTAAATTTAAGACACGTTTTAGATTTTTAAGATGAAAAATTACATGTAAAATACTTATCTCATATTTTCAAGAGAAACATTTAATTTTGTTTTTGTTGTCACCAAGCACAAATTTAAAAAATGGATAACAAAAAACAAAAAAAGGAATAAAACTGAAAATTATATAAAGCAATTAATTCGCTCTTTTGAAAACAAAAATTTCAAAAAAAAACATTTTTTTTAAATGGAGCTATTAAAATTTAATGAAAAGAAAAAAACATATACATACATATGTATATACCTACATTTTTAATATCGCTAACGCATTCAATTAAAAAAAATGCATAATTTATCATTTCGTTTTAATTGAAAGATTTTTTTTCATTTTCAAATTAATTTGCATTTTGTTTTTTTATCTGTTTTTTTTTTCTTTTTTTACGGCAAACACTTTGATTGTATCTGTTTGTTTTTATTGTAATTCATTAAAGGAACATTTTACATTATTGTAATTAAATGTTTGTTAAAATATTAATTGTTATTAAATTGTTGCAAAAAATTGATTTGATTTATATTTTAAATGCTTCACATTACATTCATATTTAAAGTCATAAAACAGGAAATAAAATGAAAATAAAAAAGAGAGATGCAGTCACACATGTTGTAAATATATAAAATAATAATATAAAATAAAAACCCATTGAATGCTTATTTGTAAATTGTTTACATACATATTGACTTCAAAATAAATACTAAAAAAAAACTATGTCTTAAAAAAAATATAAAAATAAATTACATTAAATAAAAATTTAAAAAACAAAAATGCTATAAAATATATAAAACAAATTGTAATTAATTAAAAAAAAAAAAATTAAATCATGATTTATATAAAATGAATATTGTAATCTCATTACAACAACAACAAAATGCTTTTATTTTATAAAATATTTTTAAACAGAAATTCTCAAAATACATACAAATAAGTAAAACAAAACAAAAAAAGAATTAATACGCTTTCAGCTACACTCTACTGTAAATATAAAATTTAAAACAAAAAATACGAAAAACTATGCAAAAAAAAAAATAAATAAATAGTAAAAAGGGCAAAAAAAAAATATTATTAAGAAAAGTGAAAATAAAAAATAAATTAAAAAAAAATTTTATGTTATGTTATTTTAAGCAACAAAAAAAAAAATAAAATAAAATAAAATAAACAGAAAAGAAAATACTTTAAAAAAATACACACATCAAGTAAAATTATAAAAATAAACAATAAAACAAGAATAAAAGTGAATAAAAAAAAAAGATATAAAATGAAATAAAGACATTAAAATTATATAAAAATGTATATTGGATATACACATAAATATACATATACATATATATTTTCATTGTTATCATTAATGCTGTTGTAATTTTTTTTTCTATTTTGAAAATAAAAACTAATAAGCAAAAGAAAAATTATACTTCTTTTGCAAACTATTTTATTATTTTTTAATTAAATTATGTATTAACGATTGAAAATCATTCAATACGTTGACGCTCACTTTTCAAACGGTCGCTCGGTGGTGAACGACAGTTTTGCTTTAGTACCTTTCTAATTTCTAATTCTAATAACCATGAGCTTAACCCTCAATATTTTTTCGTGTTAAAACTTCTTACAGAAATTGAGAAAGAGTATTTTTATACAATCTGTTGTATTGTACCGTATGTAGCTTTTCAGATTAAACCACGTGAAAAACTGTAAGTTACCAGTTTCATCTGAATTCTTCATACTAAAATCTTCTATTTTCAATCATGGAAACCTATCCCTGTAAGCAACGCATCTGTATTCCAAGTAGGTGTCCAAAGTACAGCCCAGAATCGATTTTCTATATGTAGATACATGGTCATAACGTCTTAATCCTATACGTAACGAATGACGGCTTTGAAGACCGTGTTAAGTTTGCGGAAAGAAATTGAGTCTATTTTGCAAAAAACCTCACATCCATAAAGTATGATAGGAACAATTAAAGTTTTGACGAGGATTAGTTTTACTCCAATGCCAATCAATGGGAAGAAAGTTGCTTGAGTATGAAAGATTACGAAGAATATCATAAATTTTGGCCACAATAGAATTAATATTGTGTGTCCAGGTGAGCGTAGTGTTAAATGTGACGCCGAGATTTTTAACAGAGGTGACAAGCTCTAACGGGATGTTATTAAGAAGAATATTGTAAAAGGAATCAGTATTGATAGGAGTTCAGCTTATTGGCATACACTTGGTCTTATTCACATTAAGTAGTAAATTTATTGTTTATTGACCACGAAGTAATACTTGTTAAGTCAAGATTAAGGCAGTAAATCACATCCTAAACCAACCCAAGCGGTTTAGAGATTATATAGTTTGATATCATCAGCATACATGTGAAATTTAGAGTAACTAATATTGACGAGCAAATATCATTGATAAAAATGAAAAATAACAGTGGTACAAGAATTGATCCTTGAGGTACACCTGAAAATGTTTGCAAAAACCGTATATTATGTACATTTAAAAAGCTCACGAAATATTTATATTATTTGATATAAAAATTTATATATTTTATATAATCAAAATTATTTTACAGGATTTAGGATTAGCAAAATATCAACTTTTTATACCCTAAAATTAATTAAACCACATATAGAAATCTGTACAACTTCGTAAATTATCTGTAAAGAATATGTACTCATATGTATGTGCTAAACACGATATCGGATATAGTATATACATAATATGTAGGTACTCAAATAAAGTTTAAACCTGAAGATGATGTAGAAATCGAAACGCGTTGTAAATTTAATAAAAAAAATTTGTGAGTTAAAAAAAAAAAATCAAAACTTTATTTAAAATATGGATCATCAAGTGAACAAGAAATATTCCTTAAACGATATACCTATATGTATTCAATTTTGTATTATATTTATTTTTATATCTAAACTTCTGTAATTTATTTTTCAAAAACAACTGTCATCCTATCATATGTATGTATTTTAAAAAATTTTCAAGTATCGAAAAAATGTTAAAAATCGTAAGAGAATTACCATATGAAAACGATATAGGAATGTCAAATACTTGAGGAAAACTTTTCTATAAAAAAGCTATACTTAAGTGTGAAATCTCACTTATCCCATCCTATACTTTAGTGTTAACTGTAAAACTGGGCCTTAAAAGCTTTTTCCAGTTAAGAAAAATTTGTTTTTTAGTCGTTAACATAATTCGTAAACTGTAACACGCGAAAAAAAATATACAACCATATTTTTTTAGCATTAGTATATATTATTAAAAAAAAATTCTCAAAAACTAAAAAATATTAAAATAATAATTTTTTCTTTTGTTTGATTTTTTAGCATTTTGATTCTGGTTTAATTTTTCTGAATGTTTATTTTTTAATTAAAAACCGTTGAGTTTTTTCTTGTTATATAGGTAATTACTTAAATATTCTCTTTTTATTTATTTTTTTTTTTTTATTGTGAAGAATTTAAGGATTTTATATTTATATTTCTTTTGAAAATGTTTTTTTTTTTGTTTTTTACTTCAATTAAAATTTTAAACTTAAACTGTGCTCATTGTTTATTTAAAATTTTTTTTTTATTTTAATTTAAATTGAAAAAAAAAAAACGAAAAATAAATATTTAAATATTTTGATTTGAAATCTTGAAGAATTTTATATTTTGAATTATAAAATTTGTGACATTGTAAAAAGTGTGGAATTTTTTATTTATGCAAAAAGAAAATACATAATACTTTTTTTAAATATGAAAAACAATATATATATGTATATAAATTACAATACAAAAATAAAATACATATATACGTACATTCATATAATAAAAAAAAAAATAAATAAATAACACAGACTTGTTTGTTTTTCATTTTGTTGATTGTATTTTTTTTTTTTAAAATTTTCCCTTCACATTAAACTTGAGTTGTTTTCTTCACTTTTCTTATTATTTTTTTTTTCTTAAATATTTTTTATGTCATTCATTTATTATTATTATTATTTTCTTCAAATACAAGCAGAAGCATATAATAAAAGCGTCAAATAATATTGTCAAACAATTATGTACCTACAACATCAAACCACATAATAATTGGATTATACAAATATACATTTAACAGTTTTAAAAATTTATTTTCATATAATATTTATGTTCATGTATTATTTTTTTAAAGAAAACATAAATATTCAAAACAAAAACAACAACAACAACAAAAAATGGCATTCGTGCGTACAGCGTATATTAAAAATATGTAAAATACTTATTTAAAAATAATATTTAAATAGATACATACATACTTTGATTGCAGAAATAAATAACAAAAAAATAAAATGTGAAAATTATGTGTTTAAAAATAACAAAAGAAATAAAAAAAAAAAATTTAAATAGAAAATATAACCAATAAATAATAAATTTAACCAAAAAAAGTATATATAAATTAAAATAATCTAAAATTTTGAATTAAATAAAAAACAAATAATTAATAAATACGAAAACTGAAAAAATAATAATAGTGCTAATAATAAAACAACAACAAGAAAAATAAATTTAAAAAAGTGAATTGAATTTAAAGAAAATAAATGGAATAATTAAAAGAAAACAAAAAATTTTAAATTTAACAAAAAATTTAAAAAAAAAGTTATCTTCTATTAATTTATCTTGAAGTTCAAAATGAATTTACTTTAAAATTAGTTAAAATATACTTTTTCAATAGAAAAAAAAAAAAGGTTTAATATTTAAATATGTTTGTCCTTTGTTCCAGAATACATACATTTTGTGAAAATATTATAAAATTTACATGAGTAGGTACTTCGAAAAAAATTAATATTTACCTTAAAAAATATGATAGTAGAAATAAATTTTAAACATCGATAATAAATGTGATAGGATAATTTAAACGAATGGATTTTTACAAGTCAATTTGATAGTAAGCATGCTTTTTCAATTAAGTATTATTTTATTATTTCATTATTTCAAAACGAAAATAAAAAAAAAATTAGTAAGTAAATAAAGCAGTCATAAATAATTTTTTTTAAATGCATTTTTTAGCCGATAAGTTTATTTGTTTCTATGAAATTTTTCGTGTTCTTTCTATTCTCTTTTTATTTTTGTTATACTTATTAAATAATGACAATATCACATGGAAAACAATGTCAGTATTTCTGATATCCGAAAAAAACTTATTCGCAAAGTAGAATTACTCAAAATTGCACTTGCGAAATATTCAATTATTTCAACTTCATTAGAAACTTTTTTCTACTTACTTTCATATTTTTTTTTTAATTGTTTGTCATTAAAAAGACAAATCTTGAGATTATAAAATTTAAAAAAATGTATTTGTATACCTACATACATACGACTATACGAGTATTGATGTGTGGAAGAGAAAAATTTCATTAAAAGACAATACGTGCATACAAGTGTGAAATACTAACATACAAACATGTTGTAAATAGAATAAAAATAATTAAATAAATTGCAAAATAATGTGTCTTTCTGACACAAAACCTTTTTTAAAAACATTAAGATTCTTAGAAAATCTCGAAAAATAAAAATCGGATGTTTCATTATTAAAAGAGGTCCAGATTTTCACACAAAGCAAGTGGTAATGCTTTGTAAGATGTGTAAATACATACATATGTATATACATATGTAATTTTGAATACCAGACCAAAAAAAAAAAATTTTTTTTTCTTAGAAATAATTTTAAAAAATATGATACAGAAAAATGAAAATTAACGAATCTACAAATTTTTTTTCTTCTATTTACAGCAATATACAACAACTTTCCATCTATCTAACCAACCCATACATACACATACAATAATTTAAATAAGAATACAAACAAGAAATAATTCATAGGTTCAACAAATTATGGAAATTCACACAATAAATTTTTATAGAAAATTTTTTACAAAATATGAATTTTTTTAATTTTGATAGAAATAAGTTATAAAAAAAAAATTAATTTGTTAAATTCGAACTATAAAAAAAATGAACGAAAATATAAATATAATTTATGAATCCTTTTAAAGTATATAAATTGTATGTTGGTGTTGATTTGAAAAAAAAAAAAATTACTTATAATAAAAAAAAATAAAAAATGAAAAATAATATAAAAGAAATTTATCAACAATTCATAAATTTCATTTAATTAAATGAAATTAAAAAAGGTATACTGTTGTAAAATATCAGTTAAAAATTAATAGTAATGAAATCAGTTATTTTTTTAAGGTAAGTCAATTGTTTTTATTTAGATAAGTGAAATTTTAAATTATTATTTAAATTTTTTTTAAATATTTGTGATCTTGTACTGTTAATGGTAGAATGATAGAAATATATCCCTTACACATTTTTAAAATTTAAAACTAAAGAAAAACTATCTAAAAATCTCTATTTCACAATATTAATTTTGAGAAAAAAAATTAATATAATACATATACAATTATAGATACATACATATGAAGAGGGTGTTTTAAAAATATGACATAGAAAACTTGTATGGTGTGGTATCTCGGGCTGTTTAGTGAGAGAAAATCGTTCATTCAAAAACCTGAACACACATTGTGAATTACTTCTGATAATTTGTTGAAAGAATATATGGCCTGTCCTAAAATTCAATCTTGATGACTACTGTTTCTGTAATCTCAGATGGATCATTGAGACTGTTAAAGAACCTTATACTCTCAAGCTAACGAGCCATCGTACTTTTATACACCAAAAACACTTAAGTCCACTTAAATTAACATTCAAGTTGTTTCATAATACCGCTTTATGGTAATTTTCAAACTCAACACAAAAAAGAGAGAATTTGAGAAGATTGCTAATATCTACATCATTACGATAAAGTAGGTTCATAATACCGATTATTATTTATCCATTTATAGCGATAGCGAAATAACAATAAAGTACGTTCATAATCGACCCACGCACAGGTATAAAAACAATAATTTAACAGAAATTCTGAGCACACTATGATCTATATTTTCTTTTTTTCACTTTTTTTTTTTTTTTCATTTTCTTTAAAAAGCATATAAACACACAAAATCTTATGAGTGTGGTTACATTCATTTTTCTTTTTAAAAAAAATAGTTTTAAATTTATGAAAGAACAGAAATTTTTGTTTATTTTGTTGTTGTTTTGTTTTCATTTCATACATATTGCATAAGAGTATATTATGTAGTATCGGTACATAAACTATTATTATCCTTTTCCACATGTATGATATTTAAATTAAAAAAACGGTTTCGCAATAGGATTAGGACAAAATACTTCCTGACCTGACTCCACAAGCCCATACGAGATTCGGAGATTTTAGTAAGTATTTCTAAATTTTTTGTTTAAAATAATTTTCATTCATGAACATTTTTTTCAAAACAATCCGTTTACATCTAAATTGTAAAAATATTTTTTTATTGATCAATAGCTGTGTTTTATTGGAACTGAGAAAGTGAGATGTAGTCACATAAATTGGGCTCAGCTCACTTATCTTCTTATTAAAAACAGGCACACTTTGCGTATCCAAAAAAGTATGTTAAAAAATTAAATTACATATTTGAACGAATTTCACTGAAAATATTTAATATCACAAATCAAATGAAAAACGAATATAAAATACAAATTATGAAATCACGTCATAACCCCAAATTTCAATTCCATATGATCAAATAAAATCTTGGCTCATTTTTCAACTGAGGAAGTGATTTTTTCCGTGGTGACCTTTATTTTCGACTCAAGAAAATCACTGCAATAAAAACAGGATCATCAAGTGAGGTAGGTAGATAGGTAGGGAGAAATCTCAAAATTTTTTCCAATAAAAAAAACAAATGAAAAAAGAATACCTACGCACGGTATATAAAATCCAAATCCTAAGACATAAATTATTATACTTTACATTGCAATCATATAGAAAATTTTAATTATAAAAAAAATTTCCTTTTCATTTTTTTGTGTTATGTTACTTCTCAAAACAAACAAAGCCTGTACTTTATGGTTGAATATTATATTTTTATTCTTCATTAATTTACATTTTTTTCAAAACAATCCGTTTACATCTAAATTGTAAAAATATTTTTTTATTGATCAATAGCTGTGTTTTATTGGAACTGAGAAAGTGAGATGTAGTCACATAAATTGGGCTCAGCTCACTTATCTTCTTATTAAAAACAGGCACACTTTGCGTATCCAAAAAAGTATGTTAAAAAATTAAATTACATATTTGAACGAATTTCACTGAAAATATTTAATATCACAAATCAAATGAAAAACGAATATAAAATACAAATCTTGGCTCATTTTTCAACTGAGGAAGTGATTTTTTCCGTGGTGACCTTTATTTTCGACTCAAGAAAATCACTGCAATAAAAACAGGATCATCAAGTGAGGTAGGTAGATAGGTAGGGAGAAATCTCAAAATTTTTTCCAATAAAAAAAACAAATGAAAAAAGAATACCTACGCACGGTATATAAAATCCAAATCCTAAGACATAAATTATTATACTTTACATTGCAATCATATAGAAAATTTTAATTATAAAAAAAATTTCCTTTTCATTTTTTTGTGTTATGTTACTTCTCAAAACAAACAAAGCCTGTACTTTATGGTTGAATATTATATTTTTATTCTTCATTAATTTACATGTGACGTATGTATGTATATTTTAAAGCATAAATGTGCATACATATGTATGTATGTATTGTGCGTGTATATTAATAACATAATAATATATTACTTTTCTCAATCTAAATAAAATGCCTGTTATAAATTGATTGCAACATGCATATTTATTAACTTGTTAGTTGTGTGCATTTTGCAAGGTTTTAATTGAATTAACATATACATATATGGTATATATATTATATATATGTATATGTACATATGTACATATATGTATGTATACATTTTTGAGGGTGGGCTGATAGGTAAGCTACCTGAAAAGTGAAAACCTATTTACACCCTATTCATAACGAGTTTGTTTCGTTTTGCTAATTTTATAATTAATTTTATTTTAATTATTAGTATAAAGAAAAAACACTCAACTTCATGTAGGTTTAAACAACTTTTATTTCTTTGAACTTCGGACTAACACAATATTCAATATGATTCTTTTTCTTGATTCTTTATTCTTCACTCTCTTATTTTTTTTCTGATACTCAACTTATAAACTAAAAGCTAAAAGCTTATGTAGTTCTAATACAAAGTTCTTAATTACATACATATTATCAATTATTGATATCAGTAAACCACATTTCAATTACATATATTCAATATTGCTATCATAATTTATTTACTGATACAAAGTTGTTAAAAAAGTTTGATAATACCTATGTATTACATTTTAGTATGTTAATAAACAAATTATATTTACCAAGTTCAAAGTTTTTGTTTGCAATTTGATAGTGTAGTTTACTTATGGCCAGTTCCTCAGTCGAAACTTAAGCAGAGTTTAAGTTAAACCTAAAACATGGCTAAAGCTTCACTTAAATTTTTTTTCGTTCCTCAGTCAATTTATATTTGTAGCTTATCTATAGGTATCTTTAGTTAAACCTATCATTGTGAATGAATTTAGGTTGAAACCTGAAAAACTTTAGCTTCGACTGTGGAACTGGCCATTAGTGATTAAAAAATTATTACTAATTTTATGAGTTGCTGAACATGTAAAAAGTTACATGTTGCTAACCTTGCTAATGTTGATT